>CM046450.1:30560760-31061618 GCA_025506515.1 Flaveria trinervia | reverse complement strand
GATATTATTTTTGCATCCTCTGATCCCCAGTTGTGTGATGATTTTACAAGTTAATGAAACAAAAGTTTGAAATGAGTGCAATGGGAGAATTAAAGTTCTTTCTAGGCTTGCAAATCAAACAAAAGGTTGATGGAACTTTATTCATCAGTCAAAATATACAAAAGATCTTTTGAATAAGTTCGATTTACAAAATTGTAAGCCCTGTTCTACTCCCATGTGCAACACCACACAACTGGATGTAGATCAGAAAGGTAAAGCTGTTGATGAAACACTTTACAGATGTATGATTGGGTCCTTGATGTACTTAACAGCTTCTAGACCAGATATCATGTTTGCAACTTGTGTTTGTGCTAGATTTCAGGCTGCTCCTAAAGAGTCTCATTTGATTGCAGTCAAGAGGATCTTTAGATATTTGCAAGGTACACAATCTCTAGGTTTATGGTATTCCACTAGACACTCTTGCAAATTAGTTACTTTCTCTGATAGTACTATGCAAGGTGTAAGTAACTAGAAAGTCAACTTTGGTGGATGTCAATTCCTAGGCAACTGTTTGATTTCTTGGCAGAGTAAGAAACAAAAATCTGTTGCTACATCCACTGCTGAAGCAGAGTACATTGTTGCTGCAAGCTGTACTTCTCAGGTACTCTGGCTTCAGAACCAACTTTTGGATTATGGCATTACAGAGACTAAGACTCCATTATTAATGGACAGTGCTTCACCTCTTTGCATTGTCAAGAATCCTGTCCAGCATTCTAGGACCAAACATATAGAGATCAGACACCATTTTATCAGGGATTGTTTGAAAAAGGTCTGATTGATCCAAAGTTTGTGCCTAGTGCTGATGAGCTTGCATATATATTTACTAAGCCTTTGGATAGTTGAACTTTCCAAAACCTTGTGTTAAGGCTTGGTATGCTATAGCTAGAATAAGTGACAACTACTGATGATCTCAGTAAACAAGTACTGATGATCATTAGTAAACATGTCACAAATAAGTACTGATTCTGTTACAAACTACTGATGTAGTTATAACTACTGATGTTAGTAAAAACAGATTACTGATGTCCTATGAAACAACTGAAAACAGCCAAAAAGACTGATGAGTAAGTGTTGAGGACAGTATGAAACAGCAAAATGTCTTCAGTAGTTTTTCAACTACTGATGACTAACACCAAGTTATCAGTTGTTTACAACATCTGAAGAAAACCAAGGTTTTTAGTAGTTTCACAACTACTGATGACTAACACCAAGTCTTCAGTTGTTTTCAACATCTGATAGTTAAAACCAAGTCTTAGTTGTTTTCATAACAACTGATGACAACACCAATACTTTCAGTCGTTTTTTTTCAGTCTTTTCTAAACCTATAAATACCTGTACTTGTAGCCAAACGTTTCATTAGCCGTTTTCAAATCTCTCTCTCTCAACAATGGCGACCATGAAACTCAAAACCTCGACACAACTATGTTGCCTACCTTACAAAATCAGCCTTCTGGAACAAGTTTGACATGCCATCGATCTTATGGTGGATTCCCCGTACCGAACAACCTTTCTTCTGAATCCTACCATATATCCTGATCCTTATCCCAGTTCTGGACCAACGTTTCTGTAATCACTGGTGAGAATGATAACCAAATCACTCTACAGTCGTTGGTAAACCAGAAACAGGTGCTCATCACTACAGACATCATTCGCAATGCCCTAAATTGCATGATGGCATCTATCCTAAAGAATACCCGAAAGGCACCACTGATATGTCTTTCATTAATAATAGGTACGAAGGCGACATAAGTGCTACAACCATACTGAAGAAGCACTTCCATGATGCAGAACAACTTATTTTTCACATGGTAAATGTCTGCCTAGCTTCGAAGACATCTTCTTGGGATCAGATGTCTTCCCGATGGCAACAGGTGTTGTATTCTATCCTTGAGCAACAAAATCTAAATTTTTCTGAGATAGTTTTTATGGAATTAAAGGATCCGGCTCAGAAACCTGTGGCAAATAGATGGCTATGGCCATTATTTTCAACGAGCTAAAATCTGATGGACTTGTTGGTCTTGGAGTCCCTGCTCCAGCTGTTTTAGCTGAGGTATACTCCCGGCATAACACAGACCCTACTCTCAAAGGGGCTGCCCGGATGCTAAAACCCAAGCAGAGGGAACCCACAGCCTCCACTTCCAGATCCAAAGTCCCCACCAAACCCAAAACACAAAAACCCAAAAAGGCTACTCAGGGAGATGAGTCCCTGAGGACGCCCTTGTACCACCAATACAGGAAGACCATACTGGTTCTAACCCCCTAGTTATGTCAAAGACTCATCTTGCTAAAGCCGCACGGGTATCCTCTCAACAGGATCCTGTTGCAACCACAATTGGGGAAACCATTGCTGGAACCTATCTCAATTGAGAGGGTACCATTGAAGAGCACTTCTCACCCGGG
This sequence comes from Flaveria trinervia, assembly GCA_025506515.1. Lineage (NCBI taxonomy): Eukaryota > Viridiplantae > Streptophyta > Magnoliopsida > Asterales > Asteraceae > Flaveria > Flaveria trinervia. The sequence continues at coordinate 31,059,179 of CM046450.1, read as the reverse complement.
TGCAATCTGCTTCTACCAATCTCCATATGCAACCGCCCCTCAAAGTCCTACACTGATAGTTGCAAAAGTGCTGAGTCGGTTGCACTCCTCACCCCCTCCCCAGAAACCAATTACAACTGGGAATACCTCAACCATTGAGGGGGAGGACCAAATGCCTCTGATAACCCACAGCACATGGGTTACAATGTTCAATCTCCAAGTGTAGAAAAGGAGATTAGAACTTGGTAAGGCTGCCACTTCTACTGATTCAGCAAATGATCAGGATGAAGTTGGTACCATCCATAAGACCTCTCCAGAGGCAACTGCCAATGAAGGACATAGTCCTGAGGCAGGAAGTCCTAGTACCAAGAACAAGGGGCACATGCTACTACTGATCTACACTCAGAGCATGTACATCCTGATTCATCAGGAGGTCAGGTGATTCAGCATAGACTGATGATGACCTGGGCTTTTTCTATGATGTTCTAGCCCAGAATACCATCCTAGAGAATGAGGTGAGCAGACTCAAAGAGCTGTTGGCCAAAATGTCTCAGGATCAAAGACCATCTACCCCAATAACCCCACAGATGGCACCTTCAATTGAAGGTTCACCAAACACTGAGCCTACACACATAACTGAGCCACCAGCCTCTGCTTTTGGCACCACCTCTCAGGGACAAAACCCCTCTGAGCAGATGGTTGCTATCTTTCAAAACTCCTTACCTCTCATCACTCCCATCATCACTGACATAGTGCATAAAGCCATTAATGAGAGGATTCCCTCAAATCTACAAACCCTCATTGATGATGCTGTCATAAATCTCTTTCTGCCTTCAAAACCCCTGATTCCAATGCAACCAAAAAGGGGAGACTGCAAAGTCTAAGGCAGTGAAAGACAAGAAAAAAAAGAGAGTTGATGCTGAGAAAGAGCCTGAAAAAGAGAAAGATCCTGAGAAAGAGAAGGAGGTTGAGAAAGAACTGATCTCAGAACAGCTGATTACATATAAAAGAAAGAAAAGTGCTGAGTCAAGAGTGATGAAGAAAATCATTAGAAGACCTTGTTAAAGATGCTGATGAAGCTCATAGCAGATCAATGGATAAAATTATAGATCAGCTATTTAGACATGGTCATGACACAGCCACATAGACTCTGAGATAAGAAGGCTGGAAATAGAAGAGATACAATCAAGATGGGCCGGCTATAGTGTGTTGGAAAGGGAAAGATTGGAAATCATGATCAGGTTCATAGCTAAGTATCTTGGAAGATCATTGATTGAAATCAAGTCATGGTCTAGGGACAGCATCTTGGCAATAACCACCAAGATCTGTTCGTCTGAAGTATATACCAAAGGGCTGGTCATTGAAGCCTTGAATGAAGCTGGTACTGGGAGCAGGACTGAACTGGTCAAACAATCCAAAGCCTCACTTACATCCAAAATGCTAGAACAGCCTGTCAAAATTCCCACACCAAAACACCACAACCACAACCACTAAACCATTCCCTTACCCACAAATCAATAGCCGATGATGTACCCCAGAAGAGGAAGAGAAGGGTACTGAGGCTAGAAGAGGAAGAAGAAGATAATGATGAAGATGAAGATAGGCTGCCAATCTCAGCTTTATACAGTTGCCTAAGGCCATAACTCACCCTCCAACAATTACTCCTGAATCTCAAAGGCAAATTGTGAAAGTGAAGTTAGAAGAAGAAGAGCTTCACAAACAACATGATGAGGAATTGTTGAGAAGAGTCGACAAAGCATACGCTACCACATCTTCAATCATCAATATGAAGAAACATGCTCATAGATTAACACTCTCAGACACACGTCAATATCAAAAAGAGAGAGTGAGGATTTGGCCTGATCCCAGGGTGTCTCATAGGATTCAAAAGAAAAATATTCCACAGAGATACATTGGCCAAGTAAAGAAGATTGTAGATGAAGTGATCTCCTGGCCTTTGTAGTATCACCTTGGGAGATCCTAGATGACTTCAAGAAAGCCTATAAAGCTAAACTGACCCCACAAAAGATGCTGGAGAATAAAGTGGTGAAAAGGGGTTAGTGTATAGGAGGCTTGAGGAAGTTAGAAAGAATGAGCTCCAGTTGTTCTTAGAGGGTATTCACCCTGATGAATTCGCATATAGAATCATAACAATTGTGGAGATAAAAAATGGGAAGCAAGTCAAATACCTCTCTGAGTACTATGGGCCAGAATCACTCTTTGAAGGAGAAGCAGAAGAGCTTACCATGGAGGAACAAGTGACCTTGCTTGAGGCCTATACAAGGGAGTCTTACAGACTCATATTTGGGAAGTAGATCTCATGGATGGGTAACAGCTCTGTGTCCAGTTCCCCAAGACAGAGTTCCCATCCATCCTTTGCCAAACAGATCATTAAGACTTCTTCCCAGGCCTGTGCTTACAAGGGTCACTTCTGAGCTGATCTAGAAGACAAAAAGACCAATCTTTCTGCCATAATAAGTGGGACATCTTCAATAAGCTTAAAGGTTTGGTTGCATTGGTTCAGGGGGAGTTTGTTGGACCAAAAGAACCAATGAGCCAAATCAGAAAAACCTTTAAGTCCCACAAGACATCACAACAACCGCTGAAGACTTGATCAGATGTTTGACAAAGTCTGAAGATCAACAGCTGAAGAGTAAAGTACTGAAGACTTCAACAGCTGAAGACCAAAGTCTGAAGATCAACAAATGAGGACTAAAGTACTGAAGACTTCAACAGCTGAAGACCAAAGTCTGAAGATCAATAGCTGAAGACTAAAGTACTGAAGACTTCAACAGCTGAAGACTAAAGTACTGAAGACTTCAACAGTTGAAGACCAAAGTCTGAAGATCAACAACTGAAGACTAAAGTACTGAAGATCAACAGCTGAAGTACAAAGACTGAAGACACAGCTGAAGACATCAGCTGATGACAACAACTGAAGTTCAAAAAGTCAAGTACTGAAGCTTTTAGAGTTTGTCACAACAGCTGAAGAAGCATCTTCAGTTGTGGTGATGGTTTCCTTCAGTAGTTTATTTCTATTTCAGTACTTGTAAAATGACTGAAGAGCATGTTCTTCAGTCGTTGTTGTTTCAGTAGTTTCTTTTCAGTAGTTGTAGTGATAGTTAACACTTGGCATTTTTGTAAGAAGATGTCAGCTGTTGACATCTTCGGTAGTTGTGTTAACTTTCAGTAGTTAAATAACAGTTAGATGTCACTGTCAAGTGACATCAGCTGACGTAAACTTTCCTTATAAAAGGAAAGATGACCTAATTGTAACCATGCAAAAGCCAGCCGAACCACATATTGAATGAATATATTCCTTTTGGCAGAAATTCTCTCTCTATAACAAACACTGTTTCATTGATATATTTCGTGTGTTCTTGTTTAAATTTGTTAATTCGTGAGCTCATTCCACTACAAATCCAATCTAATTGATCAAACTAGATGTTGAGATCCTAACAGGATCATTTGCTTGAATTTTGGAAGACCTGCCAAGAGGTCATTATGGATAGGGAGAAGGTACTATCGGCCACAGTGCAGGAGAAGTAACTATCGGCCAAAGTGCAGGAGAAGACAATCTTCTCACTCTGGCCATTGTCAATAATCACTTTCAGCTAGATGATGAAGAAGGTGAGTTGTCTTTCCCAAAGAGGCTATAAATCATTCTTTGAGCAGATGGTTATGAAGGAGTTTACTCTATAATGACCTTGAGGAAAGGGAAGCTCTCATCCAAGTAGAAATACTTGCTTCATGTGGTTATTCATAGCTTGTCCAACAAGCATGGAGGGTGGGACCAGATTCCTGAGGATCTCTCCTTTATAGTGCATAGAATGGTTCAGGGGGTCAAGTTTAGGTACTCTCAGTTTGTTTCCTAGATATGTTCAATACATTCTCAACAAGCATGGAGGGTGGGACTAAACTTGGACTCCTTGGAGTACTACATGTTTCCTAGATATGTTCAATGCATTCTCAACTGTGAACTGGGCCCACAGTTGAGGGAAACAAGTAATATTATTAAATTGGGACAGATGAAGCCCGACATCTTTAAAATCTTGACAAGCCAATTGTAGGCTTATTTGGGTGGAAATAGCCCTTGTCCCTAAAATGTAGAGCTCATTGCTCAAAGTGATAACCTAGCAACACAGCTAGTGTTGAACCCACACCTTCTACCTCCCAACCACCAAAAATACCTCAATCATTGACACCTACAATAGAAAATCCGAACAAACCCCTACTCAAGCTATTGAGTCTATGCGGCCCCCAATACACTCACCCTTACAAGAAGAACTGGATACTAGAACTGCCACTTCTCTTGAGTAGCAACCAATCCTATGTATGCATGGATTAGTTATGAGTTTCCTCACGCTCAGCCTTATGAACTCACAAGCTCAACTGCCTTAAGCCTTCACTCTGAGTCTCAACACTTAAGTGAACAACCTTAGGTGATAGTTAGCATCCCCAGCCTTTATACTTAAACCACCCAATTTCCAACCTTGACTTCTATGAGTCTCTCTACTCTTCCCCTACTAAAAGAGAGATGAGTTCTCCTGAGTCATCTATGTCTAGCCCACATCAGCCACCGATTACTGAGGTGGATACTTCTAAACCTGTTCAGGAAATCCATATGTAAGAGGCTCTCACTTCAACAAGTGATTACATCATTCTGACCATAACCATGGTAACTCAACCCATTGAAACTTTAATTAAGGTTGTCAATGAGTAGAGGAAAACCAACAGCCAAGAACTCCATGCTGGTGGTAAGAGAGAAGACTTTGGTCCAGTTCTCTCATCCCCCGATGATTCTTCTGATGAAGATGAGGGGAATCTGAGGCTAAAGGTGCAAAAACTATCAAAAGCACACACCTACCTAGTATCCAAGTCTAGTCATCTTGAATCTTAGGTGACTACCCTACATAACAGGGTCAATGATCAGCAACTTGAGATATCTTATTTTAGGGAAAAACTAGCTGGGAGACCTTTATGAAGTGTTCAACCTGGAACATAGGAACATGTGAATGTGATTGATCTAACCTCTAGCTCACTTATGCAAGTGAGTGATGCTACAAAAAAGGGGGAGAAAGTCATCATAGACATAGAACCTAGGAGTTCTTCATAGAGCATGGACATTGATGACTCACCATCTTCACTTACAACTGCCCATACTCAGGAACTTCCTCAAGTTCACATTGACGTGGACTCTCTAGACAACTTTATTCAGAGTCTTTTTAAGGAAGGTATACCAAGGGCAATGTCATCTCCACCTTAAAAAACTTCCAACTACCTTATAGGGTGGATGTATGATGTAAACAGAAAATCCCTTAATTTTAGACCTTGAACTACTATGAAGGTCTTGACCTTGTCAACATGCCACTTGTCAATACAAGCCAATCTAGACAAGCTGGCAGGCTGGCATAAAGGATTTAACATAGAATTATTGAAGAGTTTAGTCTAAGAAGGAGACAAAGGCAATTAGGTAATACTATTGGTCAACTGGATGTTGAGGTGGACCCTAAGATTAGCTTCAGAAGGGAAACCTTGACTGAAGGCCTAATGGTAGAACCAGAGATCCTGACACACCTACAACTACTTTAACAATTCATTCCTTTAGTGAAGCATCTGCTGGTGAAGGTGTATCACAACCTCTCTCTGGCAAGAGCTTGGAAGCTACACCAAGCAATGTAGGCCAAAGCTCTCTCCCCCTGAGTCACATAGGTCTGTGAGTGACAAAGGGAAAAATAAAATGACTCATGAAGATATTAAGGAGGAGGAAAGAAAGAGGAAGAGGAAGCTAACGGGAGAGAGTTTCTCTAGGTCTGCAGGATTCATGGAAGCTGCAATAAGGGCTACCCCTAGACCAAACACTCAATATGACGAGTTAAGGGCAGTCAGGATTACTTACCTGCACACCAGGAACTATGACATTGATGAGATTATATCTCTCCCCTTAGAGAAACTTAAATGAACTGGCTGACATAGAATTCTCAAAAGAGAAGAAGGAAGTAGAGGATGTAGAGATACTTCTCCAAATCAAAGAGATAAGATATAAAAGAGATTGTACAATCATACTCCTACTCTCTCCCAGTTCAAGAAAGTCCTGCACAAGAGGCTGTGGCTCCACAAGAACCTCAAGTAGACAAAGAAAGAGATAGGCAAAACATGATCAACTAACTGAGTGCCACAGGTCTCTACCAGGCATTTGCACTTCTTCTCTTGTCCTTTGAGTACATAGAGTTGAGTATCTCAAATAGCTTGAGCTTGAAGTACTTAATGAACAAAAAGCAACAAAAAGAAGAATAAAGGAAGATGTTGTAAGGTCAAGAGCCATCATCTAGAAGAGCATGAAGAAGTCTGCTAACAAACAAATGATGATGAGCTTCTTGAAGCTGTATAGATTCTCCAAAAGGAGAGTTGGCCCTATTTCTCTATCTACTATGGATGAGCAAAACAGGACGACCAAGTAGAAGATCAAAAAGGATAACTTGTTGACTTACACTCCCTACCAAGTCAGGTTCCTCAAGAAGTGGAGGTTAAGGTTGAATGTTTTGAGACAACACAACATGAACCTCCTGCTAAGCCTCAGCAAGCTTCATCTTCCGATCCACAGTCGGGTCAAACTCCCTCTCCTATTGAACCTGTGAGAGAGGAACACCCAACCAAGCAAGACTAGACTTATCAACAAGGTGCTGCAGACTAGTCTTCTCAGTTAAAGTCATCAAAGAGGAGGAAGAGGATGGCTTCTAGACCAAAGTCAAAGAACAAGAAGAAGTCTAAACCATCCACCTCCATAACTCATGGTGAGTCAGATCAACCTGAGGAAGTGAATAAAGAGGCAGCTCCATCAACTCCAATTCAAGTGGCTCCTTTTGCTTCTAAGAGACCCATCTTATCTTGGACCTTCATAACTAATCCAGAAAGATAGCATGTGATTTGATATCAAGGTAGTGAGAATTTCTACACATGACAAGACTTATTCAACCTACCTCTGCATCAACTCTTTAAGATGAGAAGATACTATGAAAGTATGAGTGATCCTGACCATCTAGTGAAGAAAGGTATGGTAATCATCATGATGAGGACTGTCAACTGATGAAGATCTTCAAATATTTTGGTACATCAGCCTAGGGGGAGTTTGTAAGAATTCCAATATAGTCTGGTGTAGCTAAAACATTCAAAACATCCAAAGTCTCTCTACATGCATGCATCAAAGTACTAACGTAGAAATGATTCAGAAGTTTTACACCTTGCTCAAGAAATATTCTAAGTGTAAAATCTTCCAAAGCCAAGACCAATATCTTCCAAAACCAAATATGAAGTCTTCCGAAGCTTCAAAGACAAGTCTTCCGAAGCTAGTTTATAAAGACAGATTTCTTCCAATGGATTTATGTACATGCTTTTGTCTGATGTACTTTTCCATAAATTTGGACCACCTTTTTGCTGCAACTCTGTTTAACTCACCAACTTTCACAAGTTGGTGAAAAGGTCCATGCTTTTAGTAAACTATACATTGAGGTCTTGAGCCTGAGTTTTCTACTTTATGTACTAATCCTTTTTGTAATACATTAGGATGTGAGCTATGGAATTCATAGTGACAAGTCAAAACACAATTTGCTTTTTGACTCTACATTTGATTTTGTTATCTAGTCTTATGTATCCAGCTGGCCTTCAAAGTATGGCCGACTGTAGGATGTAGTATATGTATCTCAAGTACTTTTAACTTTCCATTATGCTTTGTACCACTTTGTAATAGAACTTGCAAAGCAATATACAACATTCTTAAAACCCAAATACTTGTTTTGTTTGCTATCTTATTCTATCTCTCAGCTACTTGGTATCTTTTATTCTAGTTAACCACTTTCCTGTTTGATCTGTTAAGTGTTCTGAAGAACTCTCCTTATTATGTTGTTGTGTTGAAAAGTTTATCACCCCTTCTAATGGTTCCACATGTCTCTTTCCAATGTTTATCACATTAGTTGGACTAAACAATCCATGTAAAACATTTTCAGTGGTGTGTGTTTGTGTTGATTTTTTTATGAGACACCTATGTTATTTTCCTTTGTAACATGAGGAACAATGGTTAGAACAATGAAATTCTTTCTTTGGTAGTCCAATGACTAAGTCCATTTTCACTAGCTTATTCTTGTTCTTCATGTTTTATAATCCATCCTTCTATGCCATAGTTGAGAATCATCTTCTGAAGACTTAGAAACCAGACAAGTGTCATTGCTTGTGATCGAGGTTGTTGGACCAAAAGAACGAATGAGCCGGATCAGAAAAACCTTTAAGTCCCACAGACATCACAACAACTACTGAAGACCACAACAGCTGAAGACAATAGCTAATTACAAAGTCTAAAAACACAAAGTCCGAAGACAAAGTCTGAAGACACAACTGCTGAAGACAAAGTCTGAAGACATAAGTGCTGAAGACAAAGTCTGAAGACACAAGTACTGAAGACAAAGTCTGAAGACACAAGTGCTGAAGACAAAAGTCTGAAGACACAAGTGCTGAAGACAAAGTCTGAAAACACAAGTGCTGAAGACCAAGTATCAGACGTTGTCACAACAGCTGAAGAGGTCTCTTCAGTAGTGTGATGGTTTACCTTTCGTAGTTTCTTTGTTTCAGTATTTGTAAAACAACTGAAGAGTATGTTCTTCAGTTGTTTTGTTTCAGTAGTTTGAGACAACAGCTGAAGAATACTTCTTCAGTTGTTGTGCTCGTCAGTAGTTTTATGTTTCTCAGTAGTTGTAGTAACTGATAACATAGTATTTTTGTAAGAAGATGTCAGCTGTTTTGACATCTTCAGTAGTTGTGTTTCAGTTGGAATAATTCTGTTAGATGTCACTATCAAGTGACATCAGCAAACGCCACATCTCTTATATAAGAGGTGTCGACCTAATTGTAATTGTGACATTCCGTTACCACGAAAGCGAATATTGAATGAAATATATCTACAGAATTCTCTCTATCTATAACCATTTTTGTTCTTCATTAAATATCTTTTCGTTCTTGTGAATTGGCTAATTCATTGTTAGAATTCCGCTGCTATACTCTCTAATCAATCAAACGTAGATCACTGATCCTAACAAGTGGTATCAGAGCTGGTTAATCATTGATCGATCTAACAATGATCATTGAAACTGCTAATTGATATCAGTGTTTGATTGAATTAGCGTATTCGCAAGAACTGGTTATAATTATTGAATTTCTGTCGCTTTCGTTCATTTATTTGAGATCTCTCTTGGTTCAATTGGTGTTGTGTTTTTGTTCTAAATCTGTTATAGCTTAATTGAATTTGATTGAATCTGAGATGACTACTCCTTCTAATGATCCTCACAATACTGGTTCCTCAACCAAGCCCCCGATGCTGGTTAGGACCGAGTATAACATATGGCAGCGAAGAATGCTTCATCACCTGTCTGTTAACAGTTCAGGTTGTTGGACATCTGTGGTACACGGACACATAAGCCTATGGTGAACAATCCGCAAACCAACCAAATGGTTCCGAAGAAGAAGGAACAATACTCAGATGAAGATCGGAAACTGTTTGAGATTGATGCTAAAGCGCATGGTATTCTGGCCATGGCTTTGCCTAATGAAATCTATTCAGGGCTTATGCATCATGAAACTGCTCATGACCTTTGGAATGCACTGAAGGAACAATTCGGTGAACAGATGAGGTTTTAGCAAACAACAGAGAAATCCTTGCCCAACAATATGAGACATTCTCTCATAGAAAGGGTGAGACACTGACTCAACAGTTTTAGCATTTCTTGTTGATCTCTGAGCTGAAAATGGTCAAAGAGGAATACACAATAGCCAGATGAATAACAGGTTCCTCAGATCACTGCCTGAGAGATGGGACACATACACTATGTCCTACGCTCCAGTGCAAATCTGGATAGCCTATCTCTCACCCAACTTCATGGGAAACTGCTTACATTCGAAAGAGAGATAGCAGAAAGAGGAAACTGTCCTCATCAGGAAAGCTCACTGATGACTTTGTACCAGGGAATACTGCCTTGGTTGGTCATGAGTCAGAATATGCTGCGTTTGAAAGTAATTATGATGAGCATATTGATTTCTCTTCAAATAGTTCTGATCATGCATTTGTTGGTATTGAGAGTCATTCTGGCAGTAATAGTGACAATCTAGCTTCATCATGGATGATTTGAAAGGAATAGCGGATGATGATCTAGAAGAGATGGATATTCTGAGCCAAATGGCATTGATTAATATCAGATCTCAGAAGTTCTATACGAGAACTGGCAGGAAATTTCCTGGACGCTCTGGCAAAACCAAAGTTGGTTTTGACAAGAGTAAGTTGAGGTGTCACAAATGCCAAAGGCTGGGACACTTTGCAAGAGGTGTAGATCAACTGGATCTAACTCTTCTGCACCCTTTGTGACTTTTCCTAGTACTAGTCCACAAAACAGAGGGCAACATATGCTGGTTCTGGTCATCATTCACATCCTAGGTCTCCTGCATACTTTGTTCCACAGGGTCAAATGTCATATCCTTATCCCTGCTATTATATGCCTCAACCAAATCCTGTTCAAGCTCCAATTGCACAACAACCACAAGCATTGCCTGAACCAAACCTTCCCAATCTCATCAACAAACTCAACCTCAACAACAAGCTTCTTCACCCCAGGAGTTGTTGACTGGAGCAGTTTACCAGATGATTTGTCTGGTCATGAACACTGTTCACTGGTGCTGGTCAACATGGTGGTGACAGTCCCTTTGGAAATCTAGCTCTTATGGCTTTGGATTCTGTTGATACTTCATCCACTAATGCCTCTACATCAAAGGTATCACAGGTATCCTCTGAGGCAAAAGCCAAATTATGTTCTGAAACATGCATAGCAGCATTTGCATCTATTAGAGAAGCAAATGTAGCTTTGATTAACAAGAACATTGAGCTAGAACAACAATTTCCATAAGAAAGCTAAATTTGAGTCTGTGCTTAATGAAAAGAATGATGAGATTTACAAACTTAAATGCCAAATCACAGATTATAAGGCTAGGGAAGAGGTACTTCTAGAGAAGTACAAAGATCTCAAAGAAACCTTGCAGTCACCCAAGTAGAGTGTGATCGATGGGTACAATCATGCAAAGGTTTTGAAATGCTTCTTAGTAAGCAATCTGCTTCCAATGTGAAGTTTGGCATTGGTTACAATCACACTGCTCCACCTACAGATTTTACTCCCAGAGCAGAGGTAGAATCTGATGGTGAGAGTAATAACCAATCCATTCATCATGTGATCTACTTTCTGATTAGCACTATCAGAAGTAGAAGTCAGCACTAAGCCCTCTCAGAACCTATCAGCTGATGTTGATGGTTCCACTGCTGACACTCACATGATCATGAGTTGATCAACTCAGGAGTTAATTCTAAAGCCCTGAAAGGACTGGAGAGCAGATTAACACCTGAAGTTCAAACTCCAACTACTGTCAGTACTGAAAAGAAGAAAACTGTCAGTAGAAAGAGTTTGAAGACTACTAAAGGAAGTCAAGAAAGCAAACAACGCTTTCAAAGCACTGAAGAGCAAGTCTTCAGTTGTTTCATCCCTCTTTAGTTGATGATCAACTAAGATGAAGAAGAAACCATGTGAAGTAGTATGTGGTTTGTTCAATCATCTTACAGATGATTGCTAGTACAAAAGAGGATCCAACTCAAACATAAAGAAATTAAAGAGAAAATGGTTAAAATGAAAACTGAGTTTGAGACCACATTTGTATCGGCAACATCAAATCCTGTAACCCTTAAGTCCATAAGAAATCCAAAAAGGAAGGGGTTAAACAGGTAATAGCTGAGATTGCTCAGAAGAAGAAGGTGCAACATAGGAACTTATCAAACTCCACTGGCAATGTGTCTGATGAGCTGAAAGCTTTATCACAAAATCAGACACAGCTGGTTATGATGGTTCAACATCTTGGGAAGAGTTAACCAATTAGATGTTCCTATGTTGAAACCCAGAAAAGGAGGTCCAAGCCAAAGGATTCCTCTTCTTCACCATGTCTTCCTCTCAGGTTGTTGTTTCCAACAAACTGTTAGTTTACCATCTGATGAGACCAGGCCCAAAACCAAAAAGGTTTGGGTCTCCAAAACTAACTGATTGTTTATATTGCAGGGTTCTTCAACATGCCAAAGTAGCATCTGGTATGTAGACAGTGGGGGATCTATGCACATGACTGGAACAACTCTCTTCATGACTACTCTCAAGGAAAGAAGAGGTTTGTTTCTTTTGGCAATGATGCTAGGGGTTACATCATTGGAAACGGCTTTGTCTCCAATGGAGAAATAAAGTTTGATGATGTTATCATGTGGAAAATCTCAAGTACAATCTCTTGAGTGTCAGTCAAATGTGTGATAAAGGCCATGTTGCTCTTTTCACCAGTCAGAACTGTAGGATTCTGTCATCCAAAGTTCTGCATTTGATTGATAAGGTGTTGGATGATCACACTCTCTGAGAGCCAACAGGACAGGAAGAGTGTATGCCTTAGATCTTTCCAAGAAAATAGATCTCAGAGGCAATCCTTGCCTATTTTCCAAAGCCTCTTCTCAAGAATCTAAACTGTGGCACAGAAGGCTGGGTCATGTTAATTTCAAAAACATGAATCAGCTAATCCACAATAGTTTAGTAGAGGCTTACCAATAAAGGAGTTCCACTGTGATGAAACCTGCACTGCTTGTTTAAAAGGAAAACAGCACAAAGTCTCATTCCCTCCTATTGAAGAGCCTAAGTCCACTGCCTGCTTGCAATTACTGCATATGGATCTATTTGGTCCTGTGAGAGTGATGAGCATGGCAAAGAAGAAATACTGTCTGGTAATTGTGGATGATTACTCCAGATTTGTATGGACTTTCTTTCTACATTCAAAGGATGAGGTTGCTCAGAAGATTATTCACTTTGTGTTGTATGTTGAGAAGCAGTATTCCTTCCAGTCAAGTGTATTAGGAGTGACAATGGAACTGAATTCAGAAACCATACACTTGATGACTTCTATCTTTCAAAGGGAATCAAAAGGCAGTTTAGCATACAACGGACTCCAGAACAAAATGGAGTAGTGGAGAGGAAGAACAGGACCCTAATTGAAGCTGCAAGGTCCATGCTGGCTGACTCTGGTTTGCCACTGACCTTTTGGGCTGAAGCTGTTAACACAGCTTGCTAGTGTGCAGAATAGAGTCTTAGTAAATCAGAGGTTGATGAAGACTCCATATGAAGTTCTCCATCACTTGGCTCCTCTAATTCATTTTTCAAAGCATTGGGGTGTCCCTGTTTTATTCTCAACACAAAGGATAACTCCAAAAATTTGATCCTAAGGTGGATGCAGGGGTATTTGTTGGTTATTCATCTACTTGCAAGGCATACAGAGTCTTCAACTGCAGAACAAAGATAGTTGAAGAGACTTTGCATGTGAAGTTAATGAATCTCCTATGGACAAGATTCCACAAAACCCTGTGGAGTTGTTTGATTTGGACATACTGCAATATGTTCCTTATCAACCTCCAGCTGTTGCAGATCATGTGGATAAATCATCTTCTGCAGCATGTCTTCCACCTGGTGGTATTGATGATGATGATGATATATCAATACTCACCTATTCAAGTTTAGTGACCAACTGCCTGTGTCTGCTAAATTTGATGTTCCTGTAGCTTCAGCAGTTCATCCACAACAAATGCTGATGAGATCTCTGATTCCTCTACATCTTTTGAGTTACCATCTAATTCTTGGTTTCAAGAGTCTGCATCAACATCTGCTGCTGCTGAAGGTCTACAAACACTTGCACAGATCTCATTGTTTATCAAGAACTGAAGAATCACCCAATGTCTCAGATTATTGGTGATATCAATGCTGGTGTTTCAAAAGAAGTCAATTGTCTAACTTCTGCTTCTATGCTCTCTTCATCAGTCAGCTAGAGCCAAAGAACTACCATGTTGCTTTGAGAGACAATGGATGGGTGAAGCCATGCAGCTTGAGCTACTTCAGTTCAAGAAACAGCAAGTGTGGGAACTGGTTCCTCTTCCCCCAGGTAAGTGGCAATAGGCACTAAATGGTGTTTAGAATAAAACTGATGAAAATGGGCTTATTGTTAAGAACAAGGCTAGACTGGTTGTACAGGGGTTTTCACAGAAGAAGGTATTGACTATGATGAAACCTTTGCCCCTGTAGCCAGACTAGAGGCAATCAGATTGTTTTTAGCCTATGCTGCATTCCACAATATTAAAGTTTTTCAAATGGATGTCAAAAGTGTTTTATATGGTAAAATAAAGGAAGAAGTTTATGTGTGTCAACCACCAGGTTTTGAGGATAATAAACATCCTGAATGGGTGTATAAACTTGATAAGGCTCTTTATGGGTTGAAACAAGCTCCTAGAGCCTGGTATGAGACACTTTCCACTTTTCTTCTTAAGAATAATTTCACTAGAGGCTCCGTGAAAACTTGTTTATTAAGAGGTGGATCAGCATAAGCTACTTGTTCAGATTTATGTTGATGATATCATTTTTGCATCCTCTGATCCCCAGTTGGTGATGATTTTACAACATTAATGAAAAAAGTTTGAAATGAGTGCAATGGAGAATTAAGTCTTTCTAGGCTTGCAAATTAAACAAAAGGCTGATGGAACCTTTATTCATCAGTCAAAATATACAAAAGATCTTTTGAATAAGTTTGATTTACAAAACTGTAAGCCCTGTTCTACTCCCATGTGCAACACCACACAACTGGATGCAGATCAGAAAGGTAAAGCTGTTGATGAAACACTTTACAGATGTATGATTGGGTCCTTGATGTACTTAACAGCTTCTAGACCAGATATATGTTTGCAACTTGGTTTGTGCTAGATTTCAGGCTGCTCCTAAAGAGTCTCATTTGATTGCAGTCAAGAGGATCTTTAGATTTTGCAAGTACACAATCTCTAGGTTTATGGTATTCCACTGACACTCTTGCAAATTAGTTGCTTTTTCAGATAGTGACTATGCAGGGTGCAAGTAACTAGAAAGTCAACTTTTGGTGGTTGTCAATTCCTAGGCAACTGTTTGATTTCTTGGCAGAGTAAGAAACAAAAATCTGTTGCTACATCACTGCTGAGGCCGAGTACATTGCTGCTGCAAGTTGCACTTCTCAGGTACTCTGGCTTCAGAACCAACTTCTGGATTATGGCATTACAGAGACTAAGACTCCATTATTAATGGATAGTGCTTCAGCTCTGTGTATTGTCAAAAATCCAGTCCAGCACTCTAGGACCAAACATATAGAGATCAGACATCACTTTATTCGGGATTGTTTTGAAAAAGGTCTGATTGATCCTAAGTTTTGCCTAGTGCTGATGAGTTGCAGATATTTTTACTAAGCCTTTGGATAGTTCTACTTTCTAAACTTGTGTTAAGGCTTGGTATGCTGCAGCTAGAATAAGTGACAACTACTGATGTTCAGTAAAAAGTACTGGTGATCATTGGTAACCATGTCACATATAAGTACTGATGAGTTCTTTCACCTTTAGTAGTTTATAACTACTGATGGCTAAATGCCTCACAAGTACTGAAGTACTTAATCTGTTCTACACCACTGATGTAGTTACAACTATGAGTGTACAACTACTGAAATCAGTACAAACAGATAGTACTGACGTCCTATGAAACACCTTAAAAGCAGATGCAAAGTCTGATGAGTAAGTGTGAGGACAGTATGAACAGCTGAAGGCTATGAATGATGAAAACTACTGAAGAGAACTTTCTCTCAGTTGTTTCTACAACTGCTGCTTCATTCTAAACAACTGAAGCAAAACATGCTTCAGTAGTTTTATAACTACTGATGACTACCCAAGTCTCAGCTGTTTACAACAACTGATGACAAAACCATGTCTTCAGTAGTTTCACAACTACTGGTGATGAATACCAAGTCATCAGCTGTTTACAACAACTGATGACAAAACCACTGTCTTCAGTAGTTTCACAACTACTGATGACAAACACCAAGTCCTCAGTTGTTTCATCATCTGAAGTCAAAACCATGGTCTTCAGTAGTTTTCTAACTGCTCATGCCTAAAACCATGACTTCAGCTGTTTCAACGTCTGAAAGGGTAATACCATGTCAACAGTCGGTTTAAAACTACTAATGACTAACACCAACCCTTCAGTCATTTTCTCACCGCTACCCTATAAATACCTGTCTCTTCTCGAATGTTTCATTAGCCATTATTTCTGAGCTTCTCTCTCTCAAACATGGCGACCATGAGTCTGAAACCACGACATAACTGCGTTGCTTACCTTACCAAGTCGGCTTTCTGGAAAAAATATGATAATGCCATTGACTTAATGGTGGATTCCCCATATCGCACAACCTTTCTCTTGAATCCGACCATCTACCCTGAATCCCTCAGTCAATTCTGGTCAAACGCTTTTGTTCATACTGATGAGTCTACCGGCCAGATCTCTGTTCGGTCCTTTGTCAACAGAAACCAGTGGTCGTTACAGCCGACATCATTCGTCAGGCATTACACTTACACGACTCCACCGCTGTGACTGAATACCCAAAGGGCACAACAGATATGTCCTTTATCAATCATGGGTATGAAGAGATTCGAGCTACAACCATTCTAAAGAAACATTTCCATGACGCTGAGAAATTATTTTCACATGGTAAATGTCTGCTTAGCCTCCAAGACATCTTCTTGGGATCAAATGTCATCCCATGGCAACAGGTATTGTATTCTATTCTAGAACCAACCGCTATTTTTTCTGAAATCGTGTTTCTAGAAATAAAGAACTTGGCTCAGAAACCTGTGGCAAACCGATGGCCATATATCCCAGGTTTCTGATGGCCATTATTTTAGATGAATTAAAATCTGATGGCCTTTTGGCTTGGAGTCCCTGCACCAGCTGTTTTGGCTGAGGTATACTCCAGGCACAACTCAGACCTTACTCTCAAAGAAGCTGCCCGAATGCTAAAGCCCAAGCACAGGGAACCCACAGCTTCCACCACCAGAACCAAAGTCCCCACTAAACCAAAACCAAAGCACCCAAAACAGCTATTCAGGGAGATGAGTCCCTGAAGATGCTCCTGTACCACCAAGGCAGGATATACTTGCTGGCTTAAACCCCCCAACAGTATCAGAGACTCTACCAGCCACAGCCGCTCAGGATTCCTCTCAAAAGGAGCCTGCAGCCACCACAGAAGGGGTACCCACACATCTGGGATCTTCCTCACTTGAGAAGATTGCCATTGAAGAGCACCATCCTCCCCAGGTGCACACTGCTTTTACCCCATCTCCCCATGCAACCGCCCCCCAAAGTCCAACCATAATCATTGCAAATGTGCTGACTCAGTTGCATGCCTCTCCTCCTCCCCAACAACCACCAACAAAGGGGAGAACCCCAGATATTGAGGAAGAGGATCACCATGCTTCTGACAACCCACAGCACCAGGGTTTACAAATTCTATCCTGGTGTAGATAGGGAGATTAGAACATCTAGTGAGGCTGCCACCTCTTCTGAATCAGCACATGATCAGAATAAGGCTGGTAACGTAGCTAAGACCTCACTAGAGGCAACAGCTGATGAAGGACAGTCCTGAGGCTGGAAGTCCCCAGTTCCAAGACAAAGGGGCACATACTAAAACTGGTCTACACCCAGTGCATGTACATCCTGCTACAAGCAGGAGGTCAGGTGATTCAGCATCTGCTGATGATGACCAGGGCTTTTTCTGTGACGTTCTAGCCCACAACACCATCCTAGAGGCTGAGGTAAGCAGACTACAAGAACTGCTTGCCAAGAAGTCTCAGGATGTAAGTCCATCTGCCCCCACCAACCCACAGATGGCACCTTCATTTGAAGGTCCCCCAAACACTTTACCCTCTCACTTCACTGAGCCTCCAGCCTTTGCTTTTGGCACTATCTCTCCTGGACAGATCCCCCCTGAGCAGATGGTTGCTGTATTCCAACAATCCCTACCTCTCATCACTCCCATCATCAATGACATTGTTTATAAAGCCATTGATGAGAGGATCTCCTCAAGTCTACAACCACTCATTGATGATGCTGTGCACAAGAAACTTTCTGCGGTAAACCCCTGCCACCAATGCATCCAAAAAGGGGAGAGTACGGTAGTGAAAGAAAAGAAAAGAAAAAGAACTGAGGATGAGAAGGCACAAGAGAAAACAAGGAGTTGGAAAAGGAAAAGGAACAACAACTGATCACTTACAAAAGAAAGAAAAGTGCTGGTGATCAAACGAATGCTGAAGAAAAATCCTTGGAAGAGCTGGTAAAAGATGCAGATGAAACACACAGTCGATCCATGGACAAAATCATTGAGCAACTCTTCAAGCAAGGCTTTGATACAGCCACACTGGACAGTGAGATCAGGAGGTTGGAAGTAGAGGAAATTCAAAACAGATGGCTGGGTACAATGTGCTGGAGAAAGAGAGATTGGAGATCATGATTCGATTCATAGCCAAATACTTAGGAAGATCACTGATGGAGATTTGTTCATGGACCAGAGACAGCATTCTGGCTATAGCCACCAGAATCTGTTTGTCTGAGCAATTTCATAACGGGATAATCATTGAAGCACTTGATGAGGCTGGGGCTGGAAAAAGGTTTGAAATGGCAAGACTCACAAAAGCCAAACTCACAACCAAAATGCTTGAACAACCTTCCCAATCACCCACTCAAAAATAGCCTACCCCTCAAATCTCCAAACCAATCTCAAAACCCAAATCCAAACATCCTCAACCTTCAAAACCAATTCCTTTACCCAAAAACCAACCCAACCATCATCCAGTGATGCACCTAGAAGGAGGAGAAGGGTGCTGAGGATAGAAGAAGATGAAGAAGAAGAGGATGAAGATGATAGTCTGCCACTCTCTGTTGTTCTAAGGCTACCAGAACCCAGGAGTCAACTCATGATCACACCTGACTCACAAAGGGAAACGGTTAGAGTCAAAATAGAAGATGAAGAACAGCATAGCAGCATGATGAGCAACTACTGAACATGGTTGACAAGGAATTTCCTCAGTCATCATCTATACAAGCCATGAAAGGGCATGCTCAGAGGTTGTACACTCTCAGACACACATTTTAGTATCAAAAGGAGAAAGTGAGAGTATGGCCAGACCCCAAGGTGAGTTCTAGAATCTGTAAAAGATCCATTCCACATAGATACAATGGCCAGGTTAGAAAAACAATAGACTCTACAATCATGTTGGCCATTGTAGTCTCACCATGGGAAATAATCGATGAATTCAAGAAGGCTCATCAATCAAAAATGACCCCTCAAGCCTTACTGGAAAACAAGATGATCAAAAAGGGGTATTATATAAGAAGCTTGAAGACATTAAGAAGAATGAGCTCCAGTTACTTCTTGAGGGCACTCATCCTGATGAATTTGACTATAGGGAGGTAACTACTGTGGAGTTGAAGAATGCAGGACTGTAAAGTACTTATCTGAGTACTATGGTCCAAAGTTCTTCTTTGAAGGAGGAGTAGAAGAACTCTCCAAGGAGGAACAGGTTGTTCTCCTTGAGGCCTATGTTCGAGAGTCGTATAGACTCATCATGGGGAAGTAGATCTCATGAATGGGATAACAACTCTGTGTCCAGTTCCCCAAAACAGAGTTCCCATTCATACCTTGCCAAACAGATCTCTGAGATTTCTTCCAGGCCAGTGCTTATATGGGTCATCTTCTTAACTGATCAAGAAGGAAAAAGACCAACCATTCTGCCAAAAATAAGTGGGACCTCAATAAAGTTAAAGGTTTTGGCTGCATTGGTTCAGGGGGAGTTTGTTGGACCAAAAGAACAATGAGCCGGATCAGAAAAACCTTTAAGTCCCACAGACATCACAACAACTACTGAAGACCACAACAGCTGAAGACACAGCTAATACAATGTCTGAAAACACAAAGTCTGAAGACAAAATCTGAAGACCAAAGTGCCGAAGACAAAGTCTGAAGACACAAGTGCTGAAGACAAGTCTGAAGACACAAGTGCTGAAGACAAAGTCTGAAGACACAAGTGTTGAAGACAAAGTCTGAAGACACAAGTGCTGAAGACAAAGTCTGAAGACACAAGTGCTGAAGACCAAAGTATCAGACGTTGTCACAACAGCTGAAGAGGTCTTCTTCAGTAGGTGATGGTTTACCTTTCAGTAGTTCTTGTTTCAGTATTTGTAAAACAACTGAAGAGTAGTTCTTCAGTGTTATTGTTTCAGTAGTTTGACACAACAGCTGAAGAATACTTCTTCAGGTTGGCTCGTCAGTAGTTTTATGTTTTTCAGTAGTTGTAGTAACTGATAACACTTAGTATTTTGTAAGAAGATGTCAGCTGTTTTGACATCTTCAGTAGTTGTTTTCAGTTGAATAATTCTGTTAGATGTCACTATCAAGTGACATCAGTAGACGTCACATCTCTTATATAAGAGGTGTCGACCTAATTGTAATTGTGACATTCCGTTACCACGAAAGCGAATATTGAATGAATATATCTGCAGAATTCTCTCTATCTATAACCGTTTTTGTTCTTCATTGAATATCTTTTCGTTCTTGTGAATTGGCTAATTCATTGTTAGAATTCGCTGCTATACTCTCTAATCAATCAAACGTAGATGACTGATCCTAACAGAGGTGTTGTTCATATCAAATCTTCTGCAATGTGAAAATCTGGCTTAAGAATGCAAGAGTAAGTGTTATCAAATAAAGTGGTATAACTTTGATCAAAATTTGAGAAACACTCAGTAAATTGTATTGTAAATTTTCACAAGAATTTACTTTCTCAAACATGAGTACACCATTTGTTACCATTCTTTCACCAATAATTTTTCCTATCATATGCCTTGAACAACCATTGTCAACAAACCAATTGTTGTCACTCCTCAATGTTTGTTCCTGCACACGTAATGAAATCCATTACAATAGGGAACCCAAGCCCTAATGATCTTGGGTTTACCACTAGTATATAAAATTGGTACTCCCTCGTGAATAAGTCTTGATGTTTTAATGTAGTTTTAGACCTAATTGATTCAATATGTTTTGTTTGTGGTGATGATGTTTCTGTTGAAGGTGAGCGTGTACTTATTAGTTCTTGATTCTCATATACTTATCTTTCATCTTTTATTTGTTTGGCTTCTTCTTTGAGTTTCATGGAGATCCTTTATTGATGAAAATTTCACCATCCTTTGATTTTGATTTTGGTATTTGAGTACCCTTCTCATAGCGACCAAAGAAAGTGTCATCAAAATTTCCTGTCTTTACTTGCAACTTTACCTTCTTGTAAGGTGATTTGAGTTAAGGATGTGGTTTTTCCTTGTTCTTAAATGATTTACCATCAACAGATGGTTCCTTCTTTGCATTTGGAAACTTTTGATTTTGCTATTGTTTCTTTGGCTTTGAATCTTCTTGACTATCACATGATTATGAGTTTGATTTAGCCTTCTCAGATTGTTACTTCTTTGTGCTCTTTGTTTTGTTCTTTTTTGTTAAAATAATAATCCTGAGTGGAATGGTTATTGTTGTCACAAATAGCACTGTGTTTGTTGAAGTAACTATTAGAAGTCATGTGATTGTTCATATTGCTAATGAAGAAATAGCTGTCGAAGTAGCATTCTTTAGTGCTGTGATTTTGCATATCATACAACTTGCAATATTTCTATTCTGAGTCACTTTCAGATTCAATCACTTTCTTCTTCTTTTCCTTCTTTTGATCTTTCAATTCCATTTCAAACTTTTGCTGTTGATGAATCTGCAGGATCGGTGTTTGTCACTTAAACACAATGTTTTTCTCTCAAAATCACCTAGAATCACACTCGGATATGATAAGAATCGATAAGAGTTGATCACAATATAGAAAGTAACTAAGAACACAGAAAGATAATTTTCAAGATACTTTTATATATTGATTCTTAACTCAAAATACAAGACTCTTACAAGCAGAAGATGATCTATCTAAATGAGTTACATGGAGAACCTATATATAATACTATCTACAGCGGATATACTTTGATACCAGCTGAGATCCTTTAGCTAAAGCCTATACTAGAAGACTATAGTTTAAGGTATCTCGGATAAAGTCTTATCTGAGATTTGGTAGTCAGGAAATGTCCTTGACTTACCTTTTGTCACCAACTAAAGTTGGTAACATGTACTATCATGAAAAGGTAAACAGTGGAATAAAGTATGGTCAATAACATGGCTCTTTGGGAAGAAGCCATGTTGTATCAGAAGTCTGCAGCGGAGTGTCAGAGACCATACTTGTGTCCACTGGTTATGGCAGTGTCTTCCGAAGGTTAAATGGCTTCAGAAGAGTAAGTACTTCCGAAGCCACTTATACTTCGGAAGAGGCTGCTTCTTCCAAGGCTTAGAGACTTCCTTTTTCCATCATACTTAAGAAGTGATCTTCACTTTATTCTTCTATGTCTTGAACTTCGGAAGTGTGCATTTATCTTCGAAAGTAGAGTTCTGTCTTCGGAAGTTGGTCTTTTCCTTTGTCTTCGGAAGAACTCTACAACCTTCGAAAGTTCCATGATAAGCTTTGGAAGGTTTTTATGCAGCCCCAAAATAACTTAAATGATGTAGTTTTGGTTGCATTAGCCTTCTTCTTGATCCAACAAACTCCCCCTACGTTGATGCTACCAAAACTTCAGTTATCTTTACTTCCCAAAACTTTTTGCACCAAGGAGAGTAAATATTTGTCTGTCTCCTTGTTCTTCCCTGATGTGGTGCTGAGAAGCTTGTACAGATCCTTGGTAGACAAGAAATCCAGTCTGTCACAATGGATAACATGTACCCTTTGTTGTTGCCCTTTGAAGAGAGTTAGTTGATAGGAACTGTAATCATGTTCCCATCGAGCTATAGGTTCAATTCTGGATCTTTCCTTGTCTTCCTGTCTTCTCAACTTCAGCTCTTCTTCAATCTTTGCCTTTGCAGTTAACTCAGCTAGATGAAGACTAGTGAGATGATTTCTGACGAGTGCAGCAGTTTCAGAGTTGGAGGGGTTGGAGAATGGCTTCTCTACTAACTCAGCAATGTCGAATCTGCTGGATTGTAACAAAGAGGTTGCATTGAGTCTGTTGATTTCACCATTCTCTCATTCCACAACAAAGTTGTGAGAAGGTTAAACAAACCTCTACTGGATTATCTTCCTTATAGGCACAAGAGACTGACTAGGAATCTTGTCCTCTTTTCTTGTATCCAGCTGAGGCACCAGTTTCCTTCTGAGCTTCTTTTCTTTCTCATTTAAAGAGTCTGAATTGAGGCCCAAAAGTCTTGCAGCCTGCTCCAAAGTTCCTTTAGGCAAATCAAGGAATCTGTCTCTTGTAAGGGAATTTGAAGACCATCTACATAGGTGATGTTAACAGAGTCTTCTACACAAGAGACTTCACTCAAAGTAGTGCAATTGATAAACTTTGTCTTGACTACCTTAAACTCCTCAAGGGAGAGATGTTGAGAAGGCTGAAGGGATGGTTCGGTTGGTGATAGGGTAGGTTTATGTTCAGAGGTTCTGGCTAGTGTTTTGGGTTGGACAATGGGAAGTTTAGGTGGTTGATGAGAGGGAGAGGGTGTGGGTAGTGATGTAGGTTTAGGGGTGAAAGGTTCAGGTTAATGGTGAATGGTGAGGGTGAAGGTTCAGGTTGTGGTTGGGTAGAAGCAGTGAAGGTCATCCCTTTTACCCTTCTATACATCTCTTTCCTTTTCCCCATCCGGATGTCAGCTTTAATTTCACTGACAATCTGTTGAAGTGTCCTTCAGACATAGGACCCACCTGCCTACCAGAGAAGCCATGAGCCCAAAGATAGTCCTTCATCCAGGCTTTCTTGGAGGCAGTGACCCTAGCCTCTTCTTCCTTCTTCTTCTTCTCTCTGGCCTTTTCTTTTGCAGCCTTCTTCCTTTCTTTCTCCATTTGATCCTGCTCTTTGTTGTAGAGCCAGAGGATCGTATCATCGTTGTATGGAGAGAGTTCTTGAAGATCAAAGCCTCTGGAGAGTAGGAAGTTTATCATGTCTCTCCTCAGCTACAATTCAGCCTCCTTCTGTTTCTCTTCCTCTACCTCGAAGGCCAACCTGGCTTCTTGTTCAAGTCTCAGCCTAGTTGCCTTCTCCAGATCCACCAACTCCTCTAATGGTAGCAGGAGTGTTTCTTCATTGGCAGCTCCCATTTCAATGAGCTGGTCAATGATCTGCTCTATCTTTTATGGATGACAACCTCTGATTGGAAGCAGCTGTTTTGTACTGGCAGCTAGCAACTTCTCAGTCTGAAGTCTTCCTTTCTTCTTAAGGTTTTCAATCTTCTCCTCTTCCTGAAGCTCTTCCGTAGTCATCTTCCTTTTTTCTTTTCTTTTGAAGATCCTGACTGTGGTGGTTCTTGGAGAGAGGTTTCTGATTGTGAGAGAGTCAGAGATGGTGTTTGAGATGGAGGTGCAATTGGAAAGTCGTCATTGCTCACCTCAGATGCCATTTCCAGGATAGCATCTGTGATGATCAGTTCCTCGGACATTTTGAATAGTCCTTCCGCATCTTCCATTTCAGCTTCGGAAGATTCAGCTTGTTCTTCCGAGGCTTTAACTTAAGCTTCGGAAGTTGAAGAAGATGCAGATACTATCCCAATTGTTTCAGTTGCTGGGCTATCAGTTCTCATTTTCCCTTCGAATTGAATCTTCGGTTCCATGAGAACCTTAGGTTGACCAACTTCTTCCATAGTGGTAGAAGGTGCAATTAGCCTTTGAAGCTCTTCTGCTCCAAGTATATCAATGCAGCATCATGGCTTGGCTGCTCAAAGGAAGATCTTAACAGAAACTTGGTGAAGAGTCTATAGAGATCACTGAGCATCCTTGGATCAATCTAAAGAGTGACTTGAGATGTTTCAGTCATAGAGATGATGGGAGAAGTAGATGTTGAAGTTGAAGGCCGGCTCTGTGGTTCTTCATGTGTTTGTATTTGAACATTCTCCCCCTTTTAGGTAGCATCATCTTGAGAGCTAGATGAGCTGGAGGAGGAAGTCAGTGAGACCTGAATAGGTACGTGCCTAACAGACCTCTCTGTTTGTTTCTCAGCTTGTTGAGCCTTGAGATTGTCAATCTCAAGTTGTTGAGTGGCAGACCGTGCCTCTAAAGTCCTAACCAGAGATTCTAGGTTTGAGACTTTAGAAAGAAGATCTTGAATGAGGAGTTGCATGCTTCCCTCATCTTCTTTCGAAGAATCACGGGGAGATGAGGTAACATACCTAGTATGTTCAGCCTCACCAACAGATGTGGTTTCTTGGCACCCTGGTTTCCCATGCTCAATGACGTCTCTTTCTGAGTCATCAAAGGGCTCAGTTGCCGTAGATTCAGTCTGAAAAATGTTACCACTATCCACAAGGTCCATTGAGGCACCTTCTGTAGTGGCAGCTGAATCTACATGAGTCCCCCCCATATCAGTGGGACTCACCTCAGTTGTTGGTTGCTGATGGGGCTAGAGATAAGTGATTTCTCCGGGCTCTATTGATCTTGGAAAGGGTGTTGTAGATCAACTTCATTGCCATGGAGAAATGTTATCTCTTCATCATTTATAAATAGAAGGTCAGTGAAAGATAGGGAGGTTAATCCTACTGACCTGGGACTTTGGTCAATGTCTACAAGCATTGAGCCTCTGGTGGGGTTGTCCCTTGTTGGCATCTCAAAAGAGTGTAAATACTCATTCTGAGGGCTACTGGTTTCGGTGTTAGGCTCATGGGTTTGAGACTGAGGAGACTCAAAACCCAAATTGAGGTCAAAAGAGAAGGATGGAGAGACCTCTGACTGAGTGGGAGCCTATGTTTCCGCTCTAGCCCTTTTGGATTGAATAGGAAGGGCTTGTTCAATCAGAGTAGATTGAACAAGGGTTTGTTTGGGGCGTCTCTCATATGTAATGGTGATGGGTGGAGAAGGTAGGATTTGCATTGAGGTGGAGGTTGCTGGTGTGGGTTCATCACCTATGGGGTGAACAGGGATGTCACCAAGAGCTATGCGCTCAATCATACCTGGAAGCAGAGCAGTGTGACTTCCAGTGAAGTTGGTGGACATCTTCTTCAAAGTCTTGAAGATGGAAGGCCGCATTTGGGGGACAGTCAGAGCAGCTGCACAGACAAGCATGCTCTGGTCCAACTCACAGTTGATTATGTGTTGAAGGAATCTGGGATACATGAAGAATGTTTCCCTTTGCAGATTCCCAATCAAATTTGAGAACACAAATCATAAGTAGTTGAAGCGCAGGCCTCTCACCAATCCATGAACTAAGCATCCTAGTTCATAAGGGATTTAATCCCATCCCCTGGAATTATTGGATAAGCAATGAAGAACAACATACAGGATGAACTTCCAATTGTAGGAGAAGTTGAGTTGTAGACTGTCGACCTGCTAATGTCTCCACTATATCCCATTCGGATATAAGTGCTATCCAAATCTTCCTTAGGGAATTAGTATGAGCTCCTTCATCATGAAGCTCAAGATGCTCCCTGATGACTTGTTCGGTGATAATCAACTCTGTCCACAGATGCTGGACCGTAATACATGAATCCCATTTAGGGTTTCAACTTGACCATTTCCCCAAAATACTGCGATTTGGTTGGAGAAAACAGTGGGGTTAACAGTAAGGGCAGTGTAGTAGGTTGATTGGGGTGAGAAAGGAGATGATTTCAGAGAAGTCAGTATCTCTTGAAGAATCAAGAAGTGCGACTTGGTTGTGCTGAGGGTTGAGTGCCATTTGGAAAGATGAATGTGGGTGATTTTGAGCTGGGGTAAAGTTGGAGAGGAGAAATTTCTAGGGCAGTAAAATTTGCAAGTAGGAAAATGAAATTGAGTAGTCGAGATTATTTAAAAGATTGTGGAATGGCGGTAATGGAGGTTAGGATAAGGTGATGTGATGGTTTAGTGGATGAAATGATAGTGGCGGTAAGGTTAAAATCAGTTAAATAATCTGACATCATTAACAAAATCTTTGCTTTTTACAGAGTGGGGCCCAAGAGATTTAAGTTACACAGTGAAATCTCTCTTCCGAGTGTAAAACATTTCCGAAGGTAACTTATCTTCTTAAGGCAATTCTTACTTCCAAAGCCAAGACTTTGCTTCCAAAGGTTAGGGTTGCTTCCGAATAGAGAATTTGTAAGTTTCGGAAGTAGATCTGATATACAATCAATCGCTTCTTCCGAGCCAAAAATTCTTCCGAGAAGAAAGTTATCCTTTGAGAAATTTCTCTTCGGAAGATATGAGAATGTCTTCTAAAGGTTAATTTCTCTTCGGATGGAATTTACACTTACAAAATTTCAAAGAGAATTTCTTGTAGTAGGGCTTAAATGTATTGACACAAGACTTACATATTAAAAAGGTTTTCAAAAGAGATCAAATTAATAAATGTTTATCATCCCAATAGCGGTTATGAGATACTTGAATCTTTGTTCATCAAAAGCTTTGGTGAACAGAACAACATATTGTTCATGTGAATCAACTTTGATTAACTTGATTAGATTTTTCTCATGAATATCTCTAATGAAATGATACCTGATGTCAATATGCTTTGTTTTGGAGTGCTTCACCGGATTTTCAGTAATAGAGATAGCACTATTGTTGTCAATATGGATAGGAGTACTCATAAAGTTAAATCCATAGTCTAACATCTGATTTTGAATCCATAACAGTTGAGCATAGCAGCTAGCAGCAGCAATGTATTCAGCTTCAGCAGTTGATGTAGAGACACAGGATTGTTTCTTGCATTGCCATGAGATGATCCTTCCACCAAGAAATTGACATCCTCCTGATGTTGATTTCTTGTCAACATTGCAGCCTCCACAGTCACTGTCAGAGTATCCATAAAGATTGAAATCCTTGTTTCTGGGATACCAGAGACCTAGTTTAGGTGCTCCTTTGAGGTATCTGAGGATTCTCTTAACAGCAGCTAGGTGAGACACCTTTGGAGCAGCATGATATCTTGCACAAATGCAAGTAGCAAACATGATATCAGGTCTATTGGCTGTTAGATACATCAGAGAACCAATAATTGCCCTATACTGATGTTGATCAACATCCTCCCCCTTAAGGTAAGGACAAAGATTATGGTTTCTGGGTATGGGTGTCTTGGCGGGCTTGCAATCCTTCATCTCAAATCTTTCTAAGATGTTAGAGACATATTTAGATTGATTAATGAAGAACCCTTCCTTCAGTTGCTTTACCTGAATTCCAAGGAAAAAGTCCATTTTCCCATGGAGCTCATCTCAAACTTTTTCTTCATAATGCTCTCAAAGTCCTTGCACATTTGGTCGTTTGAGGAACCAAATATGATGTCATCAACATAGACTTGTATGAGTAAAATGTCCTTTCCAGATTTTTTGATGAAGAGAGTCTTATCAATGGTACCTCTAGTGTAGCCATTCTTCAGAAGAAACTAAGACAAAGTCTCATACCACACCTAGGTGCTTGGTGTAGCCCATATAGAGCTTTATCCAATTTGCACACATAGTTGGGGTGCTGTGGATCTTCAAATCCTGGAGGTTGACATACATAGACTTCCCTATCTATATGCCCATATAGAAATGCACACTTGACATCAAGTTGGTATACTGTGAAGTCCTTGGATTCAACATAAGCGAGGAAGATCCTAACTGCCTCAAGTCTTGCAACTAGTGCAAAAACATCAGTATAGTCTATTCCTTCCTCTTGAGTGCATCCTTGAACTACAAGTCTTGCCTTATTCTTGATAATCAAGCCTCTATCATCTCTCTTGTTTCTGAAAACCCATTTGGTCCTATAGGTACTTGACCAGATGGTAGTGGACATAGGTTCCATACCTTCTATCTCTTGAATTGAAGCAGCTCTTCTTGCATCGATTCAAGCCAGCGACTATCTTTCAAGGCATCTTCTACCTTCTTGGGTCCATCTGAGATAGAAAGCATGAGTACAAGCAGACATTCCCTTGATGAGTCTGTCCTCTTGTTCTCACACCCTCAAAGACATTCCCTAAGATGTTCTCAGTTGGATGAGTATTGTGAATCCTAAGACAAGGAATCACTTCCAGTTGCAGAGATAGATCCAAGTTAGACATATTCTGCTCAGGAACTGGAACACTCTGTCCAGCTGCTGTTTCAAAGTCATTCAATGAGGATTGATTGAATGAATGAGAAACAACATCACTAGTTGGCTGTGAAGTAGTATTAACAGTTGCTTGTCCCTTCAAAATACTACTTCCTTCTGCCTGGTGTTGTGGTGGATCACCTGATGAGTTTTGAGGCTCAGTAACTGATTCACTTGTTAAAGCTTCACTATTCCTTGATATAGTTAAACTATTGGATCTTTGAATAGTGGAAGCTTGGTGTATTGCAACACTTGAAAATTTTGGTCTAGGCCTGGGAAGCTCAAACAATTGATCATTAGCAGTAGCATCAGCATCATTTTGAGCACCTATCTTAAATGAAACATTCTCACAAGAGGGTTTAGAATAGTTTGGAAACAATTCTAAATCAAAGATGTGATCAGGTCCATTCCCCCTAACACAAGGAGTGTGCTCATTAACAACTATATTGGATGACTCCTTAAATTGTTGGTTCTTAATGTTGTATACTCTGTAAGCTTTGGAGCTAGAAGAATATCCAACAAAGATAGCATCATCCGACTTTTCAGCAAATTTTGCCAAATTGTCCTTTGTGTTATGTATGGTACACCTGCTGCCAAAGGACCTTAGAAAGCCAATGAACAATGGCCTCTTGTTCGATAGCTCATAAGGGATTTTCCATGTGGCTTAACTACAAGAACTCTGTTCTGCACATAGCATGCAGTGTTGACTGCCTCTACCCAGAATGTTAGAGGTAGCTTTGAATCAGCTAACATAGTTCGAGCAGCCTCAATAAGTGTCCTATTCCTACTCTCAGCAACACCATTTTGTTGAGTAGTTCTGGGAGCACTGTATTGTCTGGCAATCCCTTTTGAGTTACAGAATGAGTCAAGAACGAAGTTCTTAAACTCAGTCCCTTGATCACATCTAATTATTTTAAACTTGTGATCAATTTGATTTTCTATTTTAAGAATAAAAGATTTTAATGTTTCAGAAGTTTTATCTTTAGTTCTTAAAAAGAATACCCATGTAAATCTTGTAAAATCATCAACTATCACAAGGCAATATGATTTCCTTTCAATGCTCATTATACTTGTGGGACCAAAAAGATCCATGTGCAATAAGTGCAATGGAGTAGTGATAGAGTTAACACATTTGGATTTATGAGATGTCTAGTGTTGTTTCCCTTTCAGGCATGCAACACAGTTGTCTTTGCAGAAAAACTCCTTTTTAGGCAAACCATGTACCAAGTTATTTTTAGCCAATTTATTCATTGTCTTAAAATTTACATGACGCATACGTTTATGCCATAATGTTGACTCATCACATCAGCTTTGGAAATAAAGCATGATACGTCGCCTATTGGGAAGCATTGTTCATATCAAGCTTGTACATATCCCCTTTCCTAGGAAATCTAAGAAGCACCAATTTCAGAGGAATTGTCATCCCTGGTTTGAGGATAATGCACTCATGTTCTGTGAATAGCATTTGGTGCTTTTGATCACAGAATTGAGAAACACTTCACAGATTGTGTTCAAGCTGTTTGACAAAATGGACTTTGTCAACTTTTAACTTACCATTGGATATACTCCCTCTGCCAGAAATATATCCTCCGGCCTCACCTCCAATTGGACAGGACCTCTATCATAGTTCTGAAACTGTTGAAGTAGAGATATATTCCCTGTCATGTGCCTGGAGCATCCACTATCTACAATCCATACATTGTTGTTCTTGTCAAATGGATGTTCTTGCACAAAAGATGAGATTTCAGTTTAGTTTGGAAACCCAAGCCTTGCTGGTCTTGGGTTCTTCTAAGGATAATGACATGATTGAACCAAATGATATGCATGGGGGTTCAACAGAGGTCTTTGAAGAAGAGGTTTGGGCTGCAGCATCTTCCTTGATCTTCCAGTCCACCCTTTGGTTGATCTTGGAGGATTAGCTTGTTGAAGCTTTTGTAGCTTGGTCTTCTTCCGAAGCTTCTTTCTTTTTAGAAGAAGTCCTCACCACCTTTTCTTCCGAAGCAATCTTCTTCTAGGATGGTTTCAAGGGAGCTTTCTTGTTCTTCCGAACCTTAGTAGCTCTTGCTTCTGAAGCCATCTTCGCTTCGGAAGAAGGAGTTTCTTCCGAAAGCAACTTGGCTTTGGAAACTAGCTTTCCCTTCTTCAGCACTTGAACCATATGGAAGGGTCCAAATGTGAAACCTTCCCTGACTCCTTCTTTTCTAACATTATTTGCATAATGTGTGCTTGTAGGATTGTAGTAACAATCTTTTGCCATGTGATTTTGCAGGCCACACATGATGCATGCAATGTTAGTCTTTTAGGAAAGTGAGGGTTGTTGTTTCTTGGTTTTCCTTTCTTCGTCAGCATCTTTTCCCTTTAACTTTTGATCCTTTGCTAGGACAGGAATGCTTGTATTACATTCCTTTCCTGAATCAAAAGTACTAACACTTGGAATCCAACTGAGATAAAGACACCCTTCTGCTTGGGGTCAATTTTCAGTTTGGATTCAGCCACCTTCTTAGTTGTTCTCCTAGCAGCTTTAGCTATGCTTCTTCTGGATTTAGTGGTTAGGATTTGATCTTCATAGAAGGTGATGGGTACATCTACCTGTTCCTTCCCTGTGGTGGCCACTATTGGTGCCTCATCCATCAACTCTGGAACGAAAGGGTCAGCAGTTGGAACCTCTTGCTCTTCAGTACCATATCTAGGCTATCTAATAGACTCATAGGAATGTGGTGGAATGATTTCATTAGTTCCCAACCCTCCTTTGTTTTGATAACAGAGTTTGGAATGGGAGGATGATGCAAGAATAGCTTGGAAGTTCTGCTCAGAGATAGCATGCTTCCTGGCCTGAGCCTTAGTAGTGACAAGCTGGGCTTGAGCCTCAGACAATTTGGATATCAGATCCTTGATTTGAGTCTTGTAGTTGGTGTGTTCATGTTTCAAAGGAGATACAATTTTCTCTAACTCATCAATTTTCTTTGATAGTCAGATTCAGCTCTTTTAAAATCAGATTTTAGGATATTTAAAGACTCAATATCAGATCTGATTTTCATATTGTAGTCCTAATAGAGTTTAACTTTAGCTATACAGGCTGGAGTGCAGAGATGTTCATATACCTGGGCATCATCTGTTTCGGCCATGAGAGCTTGAGTAGGAGTCACATCTTGTACCATGAAGCTCCAGTCAACTTCTTGAGCCATTGTAGCTGTTTCAGTTGACCTCTCAGTGGGCTTTGAGGTTGAGGGATGTGTGGAGGCTTGTGGGGTTCCAGATTGGTCTTGGGAGCCTTACATTCCCTTGCAAAGTGACCCAGTTGGTTACAGTTGTAACATTTTGCCTTGGCCTTGTTAAACCCGAACTTGCTGGTAGTTGGGTTTTGAGGGAAATGCCTTCCAGTTCTCATAAAGAACTTCTTTGCTCTGTAGGTTAAGAGAGCCATCTGTTGGACAATGTCCACGTACTCTACATTATCTAGGCTAAAACACTCAGATCATCAAAGTAGTATTGAAAATCTCCTGAATGTCCACCTCCTGAAACAAAGGCACAATTTTTCTGGAAGGATTTGTGTTGAGCCTATTGAGACCTTGGAGTCTCAAGATAAGTGATGTAAGGACCAGAAGAGCAGGATGGCTGATGATATGTCAGGTAATGCTGAGGTTGTGGGGTTAACGAGCCTTCAGCAACCATTAAAGCGTTGCTAGCAGGAAGACTCATGGATCTGCTTGTTTGGTGGCCCTTCTTACTCTCCATCTCTAGACGGTATCCATCAAGGATGCCGTAGAGCTCAGTCATGGAAAGAGTGTTCAAGTTTTCTGTTCTCTTGATAGAGACACGGTAGAATGTCCACTCATTTGGAAGAGCACTCATGAACTTTCTGGTGTGATCTCTAAGTTCAGGAATGATCTTCATAGACTGAAGGGAAGAGATAAGATCCATGTACCTGAAGTATTGCTGGCTGAGGGTCTCTCCAGCAATATGAGTGAAGTTCTCAAACTGCTGCTTCAGTGAGTCCTTCTTTGAGTCGTTGGAGTTGGAGTACATCTGGGCAAGTGCATCAAACATTTCTTTGGCAGTCTTGCAATGCTCGAACCCCACCATGATAGAGTTCGGTATTGCAGTCATGAGAATTGTCATAGCATTGCTGTCGATGTCCATCTTCTTCCTATCTTCATCAGAATAGTCCTCGACAGCTTTCTCTATCATGGCACCGTTTCCACCAGGTGAAGCCACCTTTGGCTTGTACGGTCCATTGACTATAGAGTTCCACATTTTGCTGTCTTGGTATCTAATGAAGCCTTCCATTCTTCTACTCCAAGATCTGAAGTTTTAAGGAGTAATGATGGGAGCTTTTGTCATTGTTCCCATCTCTACCTTGGATTTGTTAAGGGCCATTTGAGTGAGTGGGTGGTAGGGAGGAGGGAAAAACAGGTTGATTTGGATGGTTAGATCACGCAATCAAGAGCCTGAGATGCTCTGATACCAATTGTAGGATCGGTGTTTGTCACTTAAACACAATGTTTTTCTCTCAACTCACCTAGAATCACACTCGGGTATGATAAGAATCAATAAGAGTTGATCATAATATAGAAAGTAACTAAGAACACAGAAAGATAATTTTCAAGATACTTTTATATATTGATTCTCAACTCAAAATACAAGACTCTTACAAGCAGAGATGATCTATCTAAATGAGTTACATGGAGAACCTATATATAATACTATCTACAGTCGGATATACTTTGATACCAGCTGGGATCCTTTAGCTAAAGCCTATACTACAAGACTATAGTTTAAAGTATCTCGGATAAAGTCTTATCTGAGATTTGGTAGTCAGGACATGTCCGTGACTTACCTTTTGTCACCAAGTAAAGTTGGTAACATGTACTATCATGAAAAGGTAAACAGTGGAATAAAGTATGGTCAACAACATGGCTCTTTGGGAAGAAGCCATGTTGTATCATAAGTCTGCAGCAGAGTGTCAGAGACCATACTTGTGTCCACTGGTTATAGCAGTGTCTTCCGAAAGTTAAATGGCTTTGGAAGAGTAAGTACTTCCGAAGCCACTTATACTTCGGAAGAGGCTGCTTCTTCCAAGGCTTAGAGACTTCCTTTTTCCATCATACTTTGGAAGTGATCTTCACTTTATTCTTCTAAGTCTTGAACTCTGGAAGTGTGCATTTGTCTTCGGAAGTAGAGTTATGTCTACGGAAGTTGGTCTTTCCCTTTGTCTTTGGAAGAACTCTACAACCTTCGGAAGTTCCATGATAAGCTTCAAAAGCCTTTGCATGCAGCACCAAAATAACTTAAGTGATGTAGTTTTTGGTTTCATTAGCCTTCTTCTTGATCCAACAGAATCCTGCCCTTCCCATACATGACGTCAAATGGTTCTTGTTTAGTAGTAGTTGAAATTTGTTGCTTAGGATTCACAAATTTCTGTTGCTTGGCTTTCTTGATGCTCGTAGCTTGTTTCGTTTGCAGATCTCCCCGAATTCAACATATTTTTGTTTCCGAAGATCTACTACTGATTCAGTAGATTTTTTCTTGTGTACATTTGCTATAGATGTTGATTTATTAAAATGTTTCTTCTTCTAGAGATCTACAGATGGTGCTTTCTTTGATTCTTCTCCGCAAAAGATTTTGGTTGCTTCTGTACATGTGAACTTCACATCATCTCCACTTGAAGATTTTTGATGTTTGTTAAGCTCCTGAAGACTTTCATTGAGCTGATCTATCCTCTTGTAAATTGTTTAAGCATATTCATTTGCTTTTCTGTAGATGTGAACTTCACATCATCTCCAGTTGAAGATTTTTGATGTTTGTTAAGCTCATGAAGACTTTCATTCAGCTAAGCTATCCTCTTGTAATTGTTTTAAGCATATTCATTTGCTTTGAAGGATACGACAACTTCACTTCTTTAGGAACTTTAGGCATGAAGTGGTCAAATGAAACATTCTTTCCAAAACACAACCCATGCACATCTTGCTCATTATATTCATCAGAATCATTCAAATTATGACACTCATCATAGTTAAATTTGAAGTCATTTTGTTTTAAATGAATAGATTCAGAAGACTCAGTTTCACTCATTTTAGTATTATTATCATTTACCAATTGATTATTTGAGTGTTGATTCAACTTTGTTCCTTGGCAAATATGGTTTGATATACATTTTGTCATTGACTCACGTAAAGATGTATAATTATCTTTCACTGAGGTAGGAACAACATTAAACCCACCTATACTAGTTCTTTGAATCGATATGTGAATCTAAAGTTATCTCATATTGTTGAGATGATAATTGAAACCACTAAAGATTTACATTAGTTGATGCATGATCAGACATGAATTTTCTAAGGAGGTGGTCAGATGCTCAACTTGGGCTTTAAGATTGTAATTTTTAGAAACAAGTTTATCTAAAACTTTTTGCAAAGAGGTAATTTTGAGTTGATATAGTTATGCTCTCTTACATGTGATTCATTTAAAACCATTGTTTCTTTTACTTTGTTAGCCAGTTTTTGAGCATGGACATTATCTTTCTACCTCTTTAACACACATTGATGAACACAATATGTCCCTTACCTCTCTAGCCATAGGTGGGTTATTGTTTTCAATGTTTGCCATTAGATATTAATTCTCTTCTAACACCTCCTTCTCATACATGCTCCAGTCATAAGTTTCATCATGCAGAATTATTAACCGAGTTTTTTTGGTTTTGCTTGGTCCTGCTAATGAGCATGTCGCTGGTGGGGATGAGTTTCTAAGCTGAGGTTGTTTCAAAGTTCTTTGAACTACTAATGGTTGATGAGATTGATGTTGATGAACTTTCTTGAGAAATGTCCATATAGATTGCATTTGTAATATATCACCTTTGACTTATCAACATCAATCTTTGTTTAAGCTGTCAGAATATTCCTAGCTTTTGATGCATCCATGAACTTCAAGGTCTACTAGCTTAATGTCAAATATGCTTTTCTTTATAGGGTGATTGAAGAAGAGGTGTATGTTAAACAACCACCTGGGTTTGTAGATCCTGATCATCCTGATCATGTCTGGAAGCTTGATAAGGCTCTTTATGGGCTGCACCAAGCACCAAGGAAGTGGCATGAGACTCTATCATAGTATCTCTATCATCATGGCAACAAGAGGGGTACTATTAATTGGACTCTCTTCATTAACGAAACGGGAAACGACATAATGTAAGTTCAAGTATATATCGATGACATTATATTTGGGTCAACTAATTCAAAGCTCTGCAAAGACTTTGAAAAGCTGATGAAAGATAGGTTTGAAATGAGTGTCATGGGGGAACACAATTTCTTTCTCGGAATTCAAGTGAAGCAAGTTAAAAATGGCATATTTGTAAGTTAGTCAAAGTATGTTGAAAACATACTTAAAAGATTCAACATGACTGATTGTAAGGTTGCTAAGACACCAATAGCCAAAAACCACTCCCTTGGACCAGATCTTGAGGGGGAGTGTGTTGATGAGCATCTCTTCAAGGCAATGATTGGGTCTCTTATGTACCTCACAACTAGTAGGCATGATATCATGTTTGCCACATGTATTTGTGCAAGATATCAAGCCCACCCCAAGATTTCAGACCTAATCATTGTCAAAAGAATTCTAAGATATCTCAAAGGTGCTCCATCACTTGGCCTTTGGTATCCAATGAACTCTGACTTCAATTTGTATCCTTATACAGATAGTGACTATGATGCTTGCAACATGACTGCAAAGTCTACATCAGGGTTTTGTCAATTTCTTGGTGGAAGGATAGTCTTTTGGTAATATAAACAAAATCTTGTGTATCTGTATCAACTACTGAGGCTGAATACATTGATGTTGTAAGTTGTTGTACACAAGTGCTTTGGATACAAAATTAGATCCTAGACTATGGATTCAACTTCAAAGAGACTCCCATCCATATAGACAACAATAGTGCTATCTCAATCACACAGAATCATGTGCAACACTTAAGGACAAAGCACATCAAAATCAGGTATCATTTTATTAGAGAAAACTTTGAAAAGGGGTTGATCAAACTAGTCAAAGTTAACAAAAATGAACAATATGCTGATCTGTTCACCAAAGATTTTGATGAACAAAGATTCAAATATCTTGTATAAGCTATTAGGATGATTAACTATGAGTAACTTTTCTTATAACTTAATTATATTATTTCTAAAACCTGTATGTCCTAAGTTGTCTATTTTATCACCTTCATAAGCCCTTGTCCTATTTGGAAGTATAATCTTTATACAAGACGCTCTTTAGGATTTTTTAAAATTTTGATCTCTTTATCCTTTGAAAGATTTAAAATTACCTTCGGAAGAAAATTATGACTTAGCAAAGAAATATCTACTTAAGTAGTATTACCTTCGGAAGAAATTTCTGAAATATCTTCCTAAGATTAAAATCAACTTAAGTACTTTTATAAGAACAAATTTTCTTCCGAAAGAAAATTTTCTTTCGGAAGTTTTTACTCTTTATGGAATAAATACTCTGAGTTTTAAATCTCTTCTGAAGCAAAATTCTCAAAATCTTTGAAATATCTTCCAAAGTCAATTTGCCTTCGGAAGTCTTTTATCAAGAACTTCCAAATCCAAATAACCTTCGGAAGATTTCTTGACTTTCAAGAAAACTTCTTTTTGGGCAAAAGTAAAACTACTTTTCCAGAGGTGGGACCGACATCCGGATTTCAAAGTTATCCTTTTTTATTAACTTTGTCTTAAATCTTTTTCATATATAAACCCAACGGTTTCCCCCTCTTTCACTATTTTCTTCACTTGCGCTATACCTTTGATCTAAATTCTCCCAAACTACCTTTATTCTTCACCTTCCTTCACCCTTAATCTTTTTAAAATGGCCAATCTAAACCTCAGAAACAACCCTGATTTCTCCATGCAACTTCACAGGCAACACAACCAGGTTGCTCTGTTGAACTCTGAGAAAGATGATAGCTTCTCAGAGATTTGCCATTTTCTAGCTCTGTGAAATTACTTCACCTCCCTGACCATTGATCCTACTCTCTATGACGATCACTTGCTTGAATTTTGGAAGACCTGCCAAGAGGTCATTATGGATGGGGAAAAGGCACTGTCAGCCACAGTGCATGGGAAGAAAATTCATCACTCCGGCTATTATCAATAATCACCTTCAGCTGGATGATGAAGATGGTGAGTTGTCTTTCCCAAAAGGAGGCTGTAAATCATTCCTTCGAGCAGATGGGCTACGAAGGAGATTTCAGGAACGAGAAGGTCTCATCCCAATGGAAATACCTGCTTTATGTGGTTATCCACGGCTTGTCCAACAAGCATGGAGGGTGGAACCACATTCCCGAGGATCTCTCCTTCATAGTGCATGGAATGGTTTAGGGGGTCAAGTTCAGGTACTCCCAGTTTGTTTATACCAATTTACATGCAAACTTGGACTCCTTGGAGTATTATATGTTTCTTAGATATGTTCAATACATTATCAACTGTGAATTGGGCTCATAGTTGAGGGTACAGGTAAATATTTTAAATTGGGATAGATGAAGCCTGACATCTTTAAAATCTTGAAAAAGCCAACTATAGGCTTTTCTAGAGTAGAAGCAACCCTTGTCCCCAAAATGTTTGAGCTCATTATTCAAGGTGACAAACTAGCAACAAAAGCTAGTGTTGAACCCACACCTTCTCCCTCCCAACCACTAAAAAGACCTCAAATCACCCATATCTATAAAAGAAAATCCACACAAACCCCTCGTCAAGCTATTGAGTCTGTATGGGCCCCTATACAAGATAAGTGGATACTAGAGCTCCCACTTCTCCTGAGGAGCAAACCACTCCCATCTTTTCACAGATCAGTGCTAAGGTTCCTCATGCTTAGGCTGATGAGCTCACAAGCCTAACTTCCTTAAGCCTTCACTCTGTGTCTCAACACTTAGGTGAACAACCTTCAGGGGACAGTTACCATCCTCACCCTTTAGACATAAACCACCCAATTCCCAACCTTGACTTATATACTGATGAAGACTTAGGTTTCGATGAGTACCATGACACTCTCTACTCCTCCCCTACTCAAAGAGACATGAGTGCCCCTGAGTCATCTATATGTAGCCCACATCAGTCACCTATTATTGAGGTGGATACTTCTGAACCCGTTCAGTAAATCCGAATGGAAGAGGCTCTCACTTCAGCAAGTGATTACATTATTATGACCTCAACCATGGCAACTCAACCCATTGACACTTCAGTTGAGGTTGCCAATGAGCAGAGGAAAACCAATTGCCAAGAACTCCATGCGAGTGATGAGAGAGAAGACTTTGGTCCAGTTCTTTCATCCCCCATTATTCTTCTGATGAAGATGAGGGGAGTCTGGGGGTAAAGGTGCAAAAACTATCAAAAACATGCACCTACCTAGTCTCCAAGGTTAGCCATCTTGAATTTCAGGTGACTACCCTGCATAACAAGGTCAATGATCAACAACTTAAGATATCTTATCTTAGGGAAAAACAAGCTGGGAGACCTTTAAGAAGAGCTTAACCAGGAACACAAGAGCCTGTGAATATGATTGATCTAACCTCTACGTCACTTATGCAAGTCGGTGATGCTACAAAAAAGGGGGAGAAAGTCATCACAAACACGAAACCTGGGAGTTCTTCATAAAGCATGGACATTGAGGACTCAACATCTTCACTTGCAACTATCCATACTCAGCAACTTCCTCAAGTTCACCTTGATATGGACTCTATAGACTCCTTCATTCAGAGTCTTTTTGAGGAAGGTATACCAAAGGAAATGTCATCTCCACCTAAAGGAACATCCACCTACAGCTTTGGGTGGATGTATGATGCAAATAGAAGAGCCCTTATTCTTCAAAGAGTTCAAGAGTAGCAAGAAGTCTTAAATTTTCAGACCTTGAACTACTATAAAGGTCTTGACCTTATCAACACGCCACTTGTCAATCCTAGCCATTCTTGACAAGCTGACAAGCTGGCACAAAAGATTCAGGATAAAATTACTAAAG
The DNA here is from genome assembly GCA_025506515.1 of Flaveria trinervia. Lineage (NCBI taxonomy): Eukaryota > Viridiplantae > Streptophyta > Magnoliopsida > Asterales > Asteraceae > Flaveria > Flaveria trinervia. The sequence continues at coordinate 31,019,137 of CM046450.1, read as the reverse complement.
AGTTCAGTATAAGAAAGAGACAAAGGCAATTAGGTAATACTTTTGGTCTACTGGATGTTGAGGCAGACCCTAAGATTAGCTTCAAAGCGGAAACCTTGACTGAAAGCCCAGTGGTAGATCTTAAGAGCCCTATCACACCTAAAACTACTTCAACAATTCATTTCGTTAATCAAGCACCTGCTGGTGAAGGTGTGTCACAATCTCTCTTTGGCCAGATCTTGGAAGCTACACCAAGCAATGAAGGCCAAAGCTCTCTCCACCCTGAGTCATAAAGGTCTCTGAGTGACAAAGGGAAAAGGAAAATAACTCCTAAGTAAATTGAGATGGAGGAGAGGGAGAGAGGGAGAGGAAGAGGAATCTAAGGGGGGAAAATTCCTATGGGTCTGCAGGATTCATGGAAGCTGCAATCAGGGTTGCCCCCAGACCAAACAGTCAAGAAAATGAGTTAAGGGAAATCATGATTACTTACCTACACACCAGGAACTATGACATTGATGATATTATATCTCTCCCCTTAGAGGAACTTAATAAACTAGCTAACATGGAATTGTCAAGAGAGAAGGAAGAGCAGAGGATGTAGAGATACTTCTGTAAATCAAAAAGGAGAAGAGATAAAATAGTTTGTACAAGCATATTCCCACTCTCTCCCTAATTCAAGACCCTCATGTAGACAAAGAAACAGATAGGCAAAACATGATCAACTACCTTAATGCCACAAGTCTCTACTAGGCATCTGCACTTCTTAGCTTGTCTTTTGAGTACATAGAGTTTGAGTATCTCAAACATCTTGAGTTTGAAGTACTTAAAGAACAAAAATTAACAAAAAGAAAGATGAGGGAAGATGCTACAAGGTCAAGAGCCATCATCTAGAAGAGTATGAAGAAGCCTGCTGATAGACAAAGGATGATGAGCTTCTTGAAGCTGTATGGATTCTTCAAAAGGAGACTTGGCCCTATGTCTCTATATACTATGGATGAGCAAATTAGAGTGATCAAGCAGAAGATTAAAAATGAGAGCTTGTTGACTTACACTCCTCACCAAGTCAGGTCCCTCAAGAAGGGGAGGTTAAGGTTGAACCTTTTGAGACAACACAACCTGAACCTCCTGCTGAGACTTAGCAATCTTCATCTTTTGATCCATAGCCGGGTCAAACTCCCTCTCCTTCTAAACCTATGAGGGAGGAACACCCAACTAGAAAGACAAGATTGATCAACAAGGTGCTGCAGACCAGTCTTCTCAATTAAACTCATCAAAGAGGAGGAAGAGGATGGCTTCTTGAGCAAAGCCAAAGAAAAAAAGAAGAAGTCTAAACCATCCACCTCGATACCTCAGGGTGAGTTAGATCAACCTGAGGAAGTGCATGAAGATGCAACTCAATCAACTCGAAATCAAGTGGCTCCTCTTGCTTCTGAGAGACCGATCTTATCCTGGACCTTCACAACTAATCTAGAAAGATGACATGTGATTAGAGATCAAGGTGGTAAAAATGTCTTCATATGGTAAGATAGACTCAACCTACCTTTGCATGATTTCTTTGAGATTAGAAGATACTATGAAAGTCTGAGTGATCTTGACCATTAAATAAAGAAGGGCCTGGTCATCATCATGATGAGGATTGTCAACTGATGAAGATCTTCAAATGTTTTGGTTGCATCAGCCTAAGGGGAGTTTGTAAGGACTCCAATAAGTCTGATACAACCAAAACATTCAAAACATATGCATACATGCATTAAAGTACTGAAGTGGAAATGCTTCGTAAGTTTTACACCTTGCACTAGAAATATTCAAGTGTAAAATCTTCTGAAGCCAAGACCAACATCTTCCAAAGCCAAAAGTGAAGTCTTCTGAAGCTTCAAGACAAAGTCTTCCGAAGCCAAAGAGTAAAGACAAATTTCTTCGAAAGACTTTTATGTACATGCTTTTATCTTATGTACATTTTCATAAAGCTGGACCACCTTTCCGCTGCAACTATGTTTGACTTACCAGCTTTCACAAGTTGGTGAAAAGGTCCTTGCTTTTGGTAAATTGTACATTAAGGTCTTGAGTATGAGGTTTCTACTTTATGTACTTAAACCTTTTTTTAATACATTAGGATGTGAGCTATGGCATGTCATAGTCACAAGTTAAAAGGCATTCTGCCTTTTGACTCTACATTTGATTCTGTTTTCTAGTCTTATGTATCCAGCTAGCCTTCAAAGTATGGCCGGCTATAGGACGTAGTATATGTATCTCAAGTACTTGTAACTTCCCATTATGCTTTGTAACAATTTTTAATAGAACTTGAGAAGTAATATACAACATTCTTGTAACTCAAATACTTGTGTTGTTTGTTATCTTGTTCTGTCTCTCAGTTACTTGTGTTCTTAGTATCTTCTATTCTAGTTAACTAGATCCATATTTGATATGTTAAGTGTTCTAAATAACTCTCATCAATTGTGTTCTTAGTATATTCTATTCCGTTAAGTCCATGTAAAACATTTTGAGTGGTATTGTGTTTGTGTTGATTGGTTTGGATTTATGAGACACCTTATGTTGTTTTCCTTTGTAACATGTCAAACAATGGTTAGAACAATGAAATTATTTCTTTGGTAGTTCAATGACTAAGTCATTTTTCACTAGCTTATTCTTGTTCTTCATGTTGGAATAATCCATCCTTCTATGCCATGGTTGAGATTCATCTTTTGAAGACTTATAAATCAAGCAAGTGCCATTGCTTGTGATAGAGGTGTTGTTCATATCCAATCTTCTGGAATGTGAAAACCGGGCTTAAAAATGTAACAATAAGTGTTATAAAATAAAGTGGTATAACTTTGATCAAATTTTGAGAAACACTTAGTAAATTGTATTGTAAATTTTCATAATAATTTACTTTCTCAAACTTGAGTACACCATTTGTTACCATTCTTTCACCAACAATTTTACCTCCCTTCTTATCCCCACTAAATGCCACATAGGAGTCATTTTTATGTTTAAAATCATGGAGTAAAGAACAAATTTCTGTCATATGCCACGAACAACCATTGTCAGCAAACCAATTGTTGTCAGTCCTCCATGTTTGTTCCTGCATACGTACTGAAATCAATTAAAATAGGGAACCCAAGCCTTAATGATCTTGGGTTTACCACTAGTATCTAAAATTGTTACTCCCTTATGAATGAGTCTTGATATTTTAATGATAATTTTAGACTCAATTGATTCATTATGTTTTTTTGTGGAGAGGACGATTTTATAGAAGGTGAGCTTGTACTCATTGGTTCTTGATTCTCATATACTTCTTCTTTCATCTTTTCTTTGTTCGGCTTCTGCTTTGAGTTTCATGGAGATCCCTGATTGATGAAAATTCACCATCTTTTGATTTTGATTGTGGTATTTAAGTACCCTTCTAAAAGTGATCAAAGAAAGTGTCATCAATGATTTGAGTTAAGGATGTCGTTTTTCCTTCTTCTTCAATGATTTACCATCAACAGATGGTTGCTTCTTTGCTTTTGGCAACTTTTGATTTTGCTATTGTTTCTTTGGCTTTGAATCTTCTTGACTATCATATGATTATGAGTTTGATTTAGCCTTCTCAGATTGTTGCTTCATTATGCTCTTTGTTTTGTTCTTTTTGTTAAAATAACATTCCTGAGTGGAATGGTTATTTTTATCACAAATAGCACTCTGTTTGTTGAAGTAACTATTAGAAGTCATGTGATTGTTCATATTGCAGATGGAGCAATAACTGCTGAAGTAGCATTCTTTAGTGTTATGATTTTGCATATCATACCAATTGCAATATTTATTTTCTGAGTCACTTTCAAATTCACTCACTTTCTTCTTCTTTTCCTTCATTTGATCCTTCAATTCCATTTAAAACTTTGCATTTGATGAATCCTTGCCTTTCACATACATGATGTCAAATAGTTCTTGTTTAGCAGCAGTTGAAATCTGATGCTTAGGATTCATAACTTTCTGTTGCTTAGGTTTCTTGATGCGTGTAGCTTGTTTCTTTCGCAGATCTCCCACGAATTCAACAGATTTTTGTTTCAGATGATCTACTACTGATTCAGTATATTTTTGCTTTTGTACATTTGCTATATTTGTTGATTGATCAGAATGCTTCTTCTTCGAGAGATCTGCAGATGGTGCTTTCTTTGCTTTTTCTCCAATAGTATTTTGGCTGATTCCGTAGATGTGAACCACACATCATCTCCAGTTGAATATTTTTGATGTTTGTTAAGCTCATGAAGACTTTCATTCAGCTGAGCTATCCTCTTGTAAATTATTTTAAGCATATTTATTTGCTTTGAAGGATAAATTAGCTTCACTTCTTCAAGAACTTTAGGCGTGAAGCGGTCAAATGAAATATTCTTTCCAAAACACAAACTATGCACATCTTACTCATCATATTCATCAGAATCATTCAAATCATCACACTCATCATGGTTAAATTCTAAGTCATTTTCTTTAAAATGTTCTAATTCACAAGACTCAATTTCACTCACCTTAGCATTATTATCATTAACCACTTGATTAATTTGAGTGTTGATTCAACTTTGTTGCTTGGAATATAATGGGTTGAAAAACTGTTAGTCATTGACTCATGTAAAGAGGTATAGTTATCTTTTACTTGTGTAGGAACAACATTAAAACCCAACCCATACATATTCTTTGATTCAATATGAGAACTTAAGAATTTCTCATCGTGTTGAGATGATAATTGAAACTTTTGAAGTTTTACTTCAATTGATGCATGATCAGACATGGATTTTTTAAGGAGGTGGTCAGATGCTCAACTTGGGCTTTCAGATTGTAATTTTCAAAAACAAGTTTATCTAAAACTTTTTGGAAAGAGGTAATTTTGAGTTGATATAGTTTATACTCTCTTACATGTGATTCATTTAAAACCATTGTTTCTTTTTCTTTTTAGCCAATTGTTGAGCATGGACATTGTATCTTTCTACCTCCTCAACACACATTGATGAACATAATTTGTCCCCTACCTGTCTAGCCATAGGTGTGACATTGTTATCCATGTTTTTCAATTAAAGATTGATTATCTTCTAACACCTCCTTCTCATACTTGCTCCAGTCACAGGTTTCATCTTGCAAAATTTGTAACCACTTTCTTTGGTTTTGCGTGGTCTTGCTGATGAGCTTGTGGCTAGTGGGGATGAGTTTCTAAGCGGAGGTTGTTTGAAAGTTCTTTGAACTACTAATGGTTGATGAGATTGATGTTTCTGAACTTTCATGAGAAATGTCCATATAGATTGCATTTGTAATATCTCACATTTGACTTATCAACACTAATCTTTGTTGTTCTATTTGTTGTAGCCATGTTTTTTTTCTTCTCATGTACTACTTGGCTCTGTATGCAATCATGGTCATTTGCTTTTACTTTATCTGGATGAAGTTTCCTAGACTTTATTGACAAATGTGTGCATGTGTTTAAGTGCTACCCAGATATGCTTTGAAGGTTAAATTGAAAGTTGCAGAAGTTGCTTTCTGTTCTTTTAAGTCCAGAACCACAGTGATTGACTCCGTTTGATTGTTGTTGTTGGAGGATGACTTTGTTGATGAATTAGATTGACCTTTTCTTTCATCATGTCCTCCTTTCTCCTTTGCTGACTTACTTTGAGAGTTTGATCTAGAAGGCTTTAAGGCGTAAAAACCAACTTATTCCTTATCATCACTCAAAGTACAAGAAGTTCCATCATCATGATTAGAAACAAAAGCACTTCCAATACTTTTACTTTCTTTAAACTGATAAGGAGCAACTTACGATTTCACATTCTTGTTTCTTGATTTTTCATCCATTTCAAGTGCTTCAACTTTAGCTACCAATATATTAAACGAATGGTCTCAAGATTGTGGAACATGGATACAGTCTGCTTCCAACTTTCAGGTAAAGTATGGAGCATATTTTTGTTCAACTCCTCATTGGTGTACTTTAACTCTAAGATGTTCATCTCAGTCACCAATTGCATGAACCTGTGGAGTTGTTGAGCAACTGATTCACCCTTAATATGATAGAATATTTCATATTATAAGCGAAGTGTATCCTTTCTTCTGTTCTTGATTCTTCACTCATTTCATAGAGAGTGTAAAGAATCTTCTATAAGGAATTTGTTGTTTTACAATTCTCACACCTAACTAATAAATATTCAAGTAAAGACATACTAAGTAATTGTATGCTCTAGTATCAAATTTAACCTTCTTAACATCATCAGGTGACATATCCTTTGTGTTTACAGGTTGATTATTGTCCTTATAATCAGGTCCAAGTGTTGGTGGAATATAAGAATCTTCAGTTATAGATACCCATAAGTCTGAATTAGTATAGTTCACATGATTCTTGAATTTGATTTTCCAGGATTTGAAATCCACATTGCTTTCCAACTTTTGGGGTTGATATGATCCACCTATTGAATTGCTCATTGTAGTTAATGTGTAAGTTGTTAACTAAAAAAGAAATCCTTTTGGTAAATGATCTAATTACTAACAAACACTTAGTTATCGGTTCCTTAAGTCGTTGTAGTCAAAATTAGTCTATCCTCTTAATGAATTCTCAATTAAAGTTGAGTTGAGGATGTTTAATGATGGGTTTTGTTCAAATTTGTTTGAACAAACATTGATTATTGATTAATAACATAGATCTACAAATCCAAACGAGTTTGATATAGATTAGTGTCAATCGAGTAATGAAACAATACTTGTTAACCGATAAATCAAGTTTTGATAATTTTAAAATTGATTTAATCAATTAGTTGTGTGCAATTCCTTTATTAGTTATCAGTTAGCTTGCCTCAACTTATAATGTTGATTAGATCAATTAACAACATCCTTGAATATGAGTTATGAACTCTCAAGTTGTTATGCATACCCTAAAGCAACACTCAAAATCAATAGATCTAATTAGAAATCTGATAGATTTAATAATATAAACACTCGATTAAAGAAATCTAACATTGATAGATCAATTGATCTAAATCATTGAGCACCAAGCTCTAGTACCACATGTGAATCCAAGAATTTCAATCAGGAATTATCAAGTTAAATTAGATCGGATATTGATCGTAGAATTCTGAATACTCGATGCTTAATAGGTTGTTTATGAAATAAAAAATTAATATTGATCAACAAAGAACAATACTGATAATGAACGTAGAAACAAATGAATGTAACAGGGAACAAGTACGATTGATTCAAAAGTTTTTCATTATCATAGATGAATTATTACAATTGAATACGTAATGATTGATATTGATATTGATGGTTTCTAGAATTTGTTATGTTCTTGAGTAATTATGTTATGATTGATGTAATGCTCTATTGATGGATGCCCTAATGTGTGACTCTATGCTTTAATTTTATAAGCATAGAGAGTTACTTTTAGGGTAACAAACTTTCTTATTGGGATAAAAAAGTTACACAAAAAATGTCATGATATGACTTAGAGAATGTCATGATGTGACATTCTCTAACTAAGTTAAAAGTCGTTCGTAAGATGTGGGATTCTCATTGGGTTCCTGGCCTCGGGAGTCATGTTCCTCGCTAGTGTTTTTTATTTTTTATATTTATAGATACTTAAGCGAGATAGTGGACATATAAGTGAGATAATGGACATCTATGTGAGAACTTTTAGCCATCTCGGCGAGAGTTTATGTAAGTTCCAACCATTTGGCGAGTGTTGTCACGTCATTTTTTTAAAGCGAAAAGTCGTACGTTATTTTTGTAGTCTGATTTGGTCATTTGGTTAAATTGGTTATTATATATATATATATACTAATTAGCAAATTTTTATGCATTGTAAGTTGTATTTATGTGTCATGGGTTTTACCTAATTTATTTTTATTTTATTTAATCTTTAACTTTTTTAATATAATACTTTTATATCTTTTATAACTTAGGCTCAATATAATTTTTATTTTTAACTTTGTTCCCCTATACTTTTCATATTGCATAAAATTTTCGTTTTACGTCTCGGTCTTAATTTTACGAGTTAACACACCGTAACGTGCGTTTGTAGCTTAACATTTTTTCGTCTACTTTTCATTCGATTTATTTTTTCCGTTTTTATGGTTTTTTTTGGTGTTGGTGGTCAATGACGGTGGTGTGCCATTAGTGTTACTTGACATAGTTTTACGCATCCCGCCGTAACGCGGCGGGATTAATACTAGTTTTTTCTAAATATTATCAGAAGAAGTTATTCGATTAATTTTAATAACAATATTATAGGCTAATTATTTTATTTATATCATTTCCAAAATATAGAACATATTTGTAATAATTAAAAGCATGTTTCTTTTTACTAAATAATGTAATATTTTTAAACACAAAATTTTATAACATATGGAATCTTTTTTATACAAATAGCTTTTTGAAATAAACGACATTGTATAAAAAGAATTAAACAAATAAAATGTTTAAAAATCCTTTTCAAAACAAATATTTTTAAAAATGAAATTGAGAAGATGTTGCTATTGTTTTCTTACTTAAATTAGTTAATTATAATTAATTTTAGTCGTATGTTATATTAAAAACGTATTTATGACTTATAAATATTAATTATCAATTGTTTATTTGATATTTTTCACTTAAACCTTGCAATACACATGTTATTAGTGTTTACATGAGTTTTTAAACTATATAATAATAGAATAATCTAAAAAGTTTATTTTATATGCTAGTAAATTACATGTTTTCTCTCTGATCTGTATTCACATTAGTAAGCGGCTATTTAGTCTACTGACACTAATGTGTATTATTAGTGACGATTATCCTAAGACTTATTGTGAACAAATAAAGTAAAATAAAAAAAGAGAGTGAATTTTAGGACGGGACGGAATTGGACAGGATGGGCCAAGGGTTTGGGGCTCTTGCCTATTTACGTCGAGGACACCACAGGAGGAAGGGAAGGGGGCGTGGGATCTCCCCTCTGGTTTCACACATTTGTTGTGGCTTTCCCTTTTAGTTTTTTATCTAGTTTTGAACCATAGCCACCTCTTCATTTATCTTATTTCTTCTTCAACAGAATTGTCACACCTCATTAATCGGGTTTAACCGTGACCGACTGATATCATACAATTCAACAAAATTAAATAAACTAAAACTTAAATTTTTTACACACCCAAAACAACTAAGTGGCATTACATCATTAATTATTCTAGAATGTTAATTGTCTTAATATCCAAATAAAACGTATTAACGTAATTGTTTATAAAAGATGAGGCGGATAGAGCAGTGGCTAAGTCTCCAAATGTCCATCTAAGGCAAAATCTATCCATTAGACACATGTTATTTATTCTTCTCATATTACACACACCAACTATACATCAACATAATGTTAGTGAGCTAATGAGTTTAAGAAACGTTACCTTTTGTGACTTTAATGATCATCAATAATAGTGCTAATGAAAATTGCAACGACAATAATATGAATATCAAAGGTGCATTATAAAATGTATCTTAATTAAGCCTGACCCGGACACACTCGCCCGAGTGCTAATGTGTAACACCCGGTTATTTTAAAAGACAAAACATGAAGAATAAATGAAAGTAAAGCAATAAAGTCCAAATAGAAGGATTAAAAGTGTCCAAAAGGACAAATCTTTGAAAATGTTGGTGTAAAGGTGGGCATGGCCGCCCACCCTCCCTTCACATCACACTTTCTTTTGGTTTGAGAAAGAGAGAGTAGAACTTCGAGTTTGAAGGAGAAGAAGAAGAAGAAATCGAATTCAAGGTAAGAATTTGTGGTTTCTAAGTGTTTATGACGGGTTTTATCCCGGTTACATGCTTATGTGCTTATGTGTTGTGTATGTGCTCGGGTGTGTGTGTGTGGTGTTGTTTTTAGGTGTTTCAACTCAATTGCAAGCGGGTTAGAAAGGAAGAAACACCCAAGTTGCATCAGGTGAGTTCTAGACCCCGGTTTTTACTTGTTTTAATCTATCTTTGGGGCTAAAAATGTATTAAAACGATTTTCAAAGCTTATGTTTGTATACCCGTAAGTATTGTGCATGTTGGATGTTGTTTCTTGAATGTATATAGGTTATTCCTGTTTAGAATAGCCATGTTAAGCTTAGAACATATGGGTTTGATGATTGGGTTGGAAACATACTAGAAACATGTTACACAGAGGGTCCATGCTCCTAGATAAGGCTCATGCGCCTGAAAATACCTTAGAAGGATTTAAGTGTAATCCATGAGCCTGAACAGTAGCCCATGTGCCTAAGATTACCTTAGAAATATCTAAGTACATCCCATGCGCCTGAACAGTGGTTCATGCACCTAGAAATATTAGTCGGACGACTAAGTGTAGGGCCATGCGCCTCAATGCCTATGCGCCCAAGTGGCTCATGCGCCTAAGTATCCATGCGTCCGAATAACCCATGCGCCTAAGTGTTCATACGCACAAATAGTGCCCATGCGCCTGAATAGTTCATGGGCCTAAGTGATAAAATGATTAAGTGTTGGCTGATGCGCCTACATAGTGATGAAACGCCCAAACAGGGCTCATGAGCCAAATAGTGCCAAAGCGCCTAAGCACTTAGAAATTTTTACAGAATTTTTTGGGAGTCTGTGCTTTTAGGGTTTTGACCGAGGGTTGACTGGGGCTTATTTATGACGATGTTTCATGCATGGTTATGTTTGTTCCTCATTATTATTATTGCTAATATTATTCTTACTTATAGTATGTGACTTTATGTGGTATATTATTATCGTAACGCAAAGTATATGGTAATAATAAAGAGAAAGAGCAAAAAAGAAAAGAAGATGAACATTAATAAAAATGTTAACAAGTTTTGCAAGCTTACAAGAGGTACATGACCATATTGTCGTTAGATCAACTGTGTTGCGGGTTAGCTACCCTAGTATGCACACAGGGCCAATCAATTGATATCGGCAGGACCTTTCCAGCGTGCCCTGGGTGATTGGGTCGGCCTTGTATACAGTACACAGAACCCTTTCGAGGGATATAGTTGACCCTTTCGAGGGATACAGTTGACCCTTTCGAGGGATACAGTTGACCCTTTCAAGGGATATAGTTGACTCTTTCGAGGGGTATAGTTGACCCTTTCGTGGGATATAGATGGCCCATCACCCATTTTCCATCATGCATATAGTTGGGGTATTGCTCATTGGTCCATACAGAAAGTGAATGATAAAGATAAAAGATTACAGAACATACAAGGCATACAGTAAAGAGAACGAACAGTATCTGTTCATATAGTTAATGTGTGCTCGTATCTATAGTACAGAGTTGTATTTTACAGAAAAGAGTATTTTTATATACAACATACAGAAAGTATTTTATTACTTTTTAAACTAGAACTCACTCAGCAACGCTGACTTTTATACATTTTCAGTTTGCAGGTGATTATTGCTGAGGATGGCACGAGGGTGAAACTACTCGGCAGGAAAAGACTGACTTCCATTCGTATTCTATGTTGCTGTTGTTTTCTAATGCAGTAAAACAATTCTTTTGTAAACAGTTAACGATGATGTTTTGCTTAACAACAGTGTTCTAAATGAAATGAATGATTTTTTGATAAATTATTTCCGCTGCTTATGTTTGTATAACTATAAGGTTTAATGTTTTAGCTGCTGTGATTGACCAACTGTGAGGTCTCCAGGAATGGGGCCTTACAAGTTGGTATCAGAGCCAAAGTTTAAGAGAATTGGGTTAAATAAACTTTTTAAACCTAAACTTAAACTGAAAATGGGATAAATGGAGGGATGTTAGCCCGAGTAGCTACGTGCCATCAGGTATGTCTTTTCTTAATGTTAACCGGTATTATGTGTGCATGTTATGTGACTTATGTGCTCTAAGTAGATTTAGATACTCATTAAGTCAGGATAGGAGATGCTTGGGGTATGAAGGGTAAAGTAAGTGGCTAATCACAACTAGCCACTGTAATTAGGGACTTACTATACTTGACATAAACTGAGTGTTACCTTGAATGACTTCGTTAGTGTTTGAATCTTATAGTGTGCTTTTAGAGGATGGTTGGCGGTAGATCTTCGAAAGCCTCTCATGGTGGAGGTCACGGTGCTACTCCGCGACCCAAGAGAGGGAGACCCAGAGTTGAGAAAGTGGTTCATGAAGAACCAGAGACCCCTCATCCGGAGGGTGGTGACGAGAGCGCCAATCTGAGAGCCTTAGTAAAGGAGGCTGTGGTGGAAGAGGTTCACCATGTCATGCAGACGATTCTACCATCTGTAGTGACCGAAATGATCAAGGCAATAAGGGAAGGGGAGAAAAAGGAAAGAAACAGGTCCTCGGGAGGATGGGAACAACCAGAGCCGGAAAGGGTTCTCTATGATGATGAGGAGGACAAAGAAGAAGAGCCTGCACCGGAGGCGATCCGAGGCTGTAACTATGGGGCATTTATGAGATGCAAGCCCCCTACTTTCAATGCAAAGGGAATTGTTGCGGCTGCTCACCGGTGGGTGAGGGAAATGGAGGCTGTCCTCGATATCAGTGAGTGTCGTGAAGATCAGAAGGTGAAATTCGCTACCAACTCTTTTATGGACTCGGCTTTGTGCTGGTGGGACAACATTGTCCAAGCCGAGGGTAACAGGGCCATTGGGAGAATGAGATGGCCTGAATTGAAGAAGTTAGTGATTGAGGAATTCTGTCCTCACAAAGAGATGGACAAGGTAGAAAGAGATTTCCTACAGCTGGAGGCGGGAACGATGACACACCAGCAGTACACCACTAAATTTAATGAAATGGCGTGGCTGGTGCCCGATCAAGTGACACCACTGTCATGACAGATTAAAAGATACATCCAGGGGCTGCCGACGGATATCCGTAGGCATATGATCGCCGCCCGGCCGAGCACTTTTAGGTCGGCGGTTGACTTAGCTGGCATATTAAATGATGAGAGCGAGGTGGTGGTGGCTGAGGTGAATAAGAAGGATGGTGGTGACCGGAACTGGAATGGGAAACGGTTTGGACGTGGTATAGCCGCTCCAAACAATAAGGTGGTAAAGATGGGTGACCGACGTGTGGTCACATCTAGTGCATCGATGAAGAAGTGTGGCAAATGTGGAAGGGAGCATACTGGTGAGTGCAGGATGGGAATGAATGTATGCTTCAGGTGTGGCCAGCCTGGCCATATCGCTAGAGACTGTAATAAGCCGAAGGCGGAGAGCTCTGGAGCGAGAAGAAGAAGCCGGAGGAAGGAGGGCAGAGGGCAGGTGCTAGAGCTTACACCATGACCCTGGAGGAAGCCAGAGCTGATCCCAACATTATGTCAGGTATGTTTCTAGTAAACCAAACTTTTGCCTCTGTATTGTTTGATTCCGGTGCTAGTAGGAGTTTTATTTCCACTACTTTCTGTGCTAAGTTGCCTGTTAGTAGTAGAAAGGTCAGTGTACCATTCGATGTAGAAACTGTTATTGATAAGTCCACTAGAATTACTGATGTGATAAAGGACTGTGTCATAGAACTAGAAGGTCATAGGTTTGCTGCTAGATTACACGTGATACCCCTAGGTGGATTTGATGTAGTACTAGGGATGGACTGGTTAGCAACCTATGAAACAAACATCGTGTGTGGCAAGAAGATGATCCGATTGACAGCGCCTGATGGGAATAGGGTGACAGTTTATGGTGATCGAGTCATGACGATCCCGAAAGTGATTTCGATGGTGGTGGTGGGAAAGTGCATGAGGCGTGGGTGTAGTGCCAACTTGGCCTACGTAAAGGATGTGTACGCGCCAACACCGCAACTATCTGATGTACCAGTTGTGTGTGACTTTCCGGACGTATTCCTGGAAGACTTACCCGGCGTGCCACCGGATCGCGAGATTGAGTTCCAAATTGTTCTGATACCCAGTGCTCAACCCGTTGCTGAGGCACCGTATCGGTTAGCTCCCACAGAAATTAAAGAACTGATGGAGTAGTTGCAAGAGCTGCTCGATAAGGGGTTCATTAGGCCGAGTATCTCTCCTTGGGGTGCTTCGGTCCTATTTATGAAGAAGAAAGACAGTAGTATGAGGATGTGCATTGACTACCGAGAGCTGAACAAGTTGACGGTGAAGAACCGATACCCCCTACCAAGAATAGATTATCTGTTGACTAGCTCCAAGGTGCTAGTTGGTTTTCAAGGATAGATGTTCGATCTGGTTACCATCAGCTGAAGGTGAAGGAGCAGGACATCCCTAAGACAGCTTTTCGCACGCGCTACAGTCACCATGAATTCCTTGTTATGTCATTTGGTCTGACCAATGCGCCAGCTCTTTTATGGACTTGATGAATCGAGTGTGTCGGCCAATGTTAGATAAATCAGTGATTGTGTTTATTGATGATATCCTGATTTATTCGAAGAGCGAGGAGGAGCATGCCGATCACATTCGGGAGGTGTTAGAGACCTTAAGAAGGGAGAAGTTGTATGCCAAATTCTCCAAGTGCGCGTTCTGGTTACGTGAAGTTCAATTCTTAGGTCACGTGATAAATCCTGAGGGGATTATGGTAGACCCTGCAAAGGTGGAGGCAGTGATGCAATGGAAGTCTCCAAAGACGCCATCTGAGATTCGTAGTTTCTTGGGGTTAGCGGGGTATTATCGAGGGTTCATTTAGGACTTTTCTAGGATCGCTTCTCCATTGACCAAGTTGACCCGAAAGGATGTAAAGATTATATGGGGTCAAGCCCAAGAACAGGCGTTCGAGGAGTTAAAGGTGAGGTTGACTCAGGCTCTTGTCTTGTCATTACCTGAAGGAAAGGAGGATTGAATGGTATATTCAGATGCTTCTAACTCGGGGTAGGGGTGTGTATTAATGCAGAGAGGGAAGGTTATAGCCTATGCATCCCGACAGTTGAAAGTTCATGAGGTCAACTACCCTACTCATGACTTGGAGCTAGCAGCTGTGGTCTTCGTACTAAAGAGTTGGAGGCACTATTTCTACGGGATGAAGTGCACCATTTTCACTGACCACAAGAGCTTGAAGTACTTCTTCGAGAAAAAGGATCTGAACATGAGGCAGAGATGATGGTTGGAGCTTATAAAGGATTATGATTGCGAGATCCATTACCATCCGGGCAAAGCCAATGTGGTGGCTGAAGCTTGAGAAGATTAATTGATCATGACCTCTGATGTAATGAAGCAAGTTAAGGAGTTTCAAGATGAGGCATTAAAAGAAGATCATCAAAACTCTAAAAGAATGAGAGGTCTGGTTGGGGAATTGGGTGAAAACACACTTGGTGTTAAAACTCAATTTGGACGGGTGTGGATTCCTCGTTTCGGGGATCTACGTGTGAGGATTTTGGATGAAGCTCAGAAGACTCAATACTCCATTCATCCTGGTGCCACAAAGATGTCTCAAGATATGAAGAATGATTATTGGTGGTCGGGTATGAAGCGTGACGTGGTGGAGTACGTGAGTAAGTGCCTTACTTGTTTGCAAGTGAAGGCCGAACATCAGAAGCCGAATGGGAAGATCCAACCTTTGGATATACTGGAATGGAAGTGGGAGCACATCACCATGGATTTCATTACGAAGCTACCACGTCCTCCGAAGGGGTACGATTCCATATGGGTGATTGTTTACCATTTGACGAAGAGTGCTCACTTCCTACTGATCCGCGAGACATATTCAACCGAGAGGTTGGCTTACCTGTTCATCAAGGAGATTTTAACTTGTCATGGTGTTCGAGTGTCCATTGTGTCTGATTGTGACACCCGGTTTACATCTAAATTCTAAAAAAAATTCCATGATGCCATGGGGACGAGGTTACATATTAGCATGGCTTATCATCCCCAAACTGATGGTCAGTCGAAAAGGACCATTCAGACATTGGAAGACATGCTTCGGGCATGTGTTATTGTTTTTCGGGGAAGTTGGGATGACCACTTACCGTTAGTTGAATTCTCGTACAACAATAGCTATCATGCCAGCATTGGTATGCCACCATACAAGATGCTATACGGTAGGAGATGTAGAACACCTGTTTGTTAGGGTGATATTGGTCAAAAGGAATTGGGGAGCGTCGAGGTCATTGAGGCTACAACCGAGAAGCTTGAGAAGATTAATCCTTCATGAAGGCAACTAAAGATAGGCAGAAGTCGTATGCCGATAGACGACACAGACCGATCGAGTTCCAGGTGGGTGACCGGGTTATGTTGAAGGTCTCACCTTGGAAGGGTATTATCCAATTTAGGAAGCGGGGCAAGTTGCGCCCAAGATATATAGGCCTTTTCCGAATCATTGCTCAAGTAGGAGAGGTGGCCTATAGGTTGGAATTACCAGATGAGTTAAATGGGATTCACCTAACATTCCATGTATCTCATCTGAGAAAGTGTTTAGCTGATGAAGACATGATTGTTCCACTGGAGGATATCGAAGTAGACGAAAGGCTCAATTATGTGGGGCAACCAGTGGCAATCATCAATCATAAAGAGAAGAGGCTGAGAAATAAAGTGGTTCCTCTTGTGCGTGTACAGTGGAAGCACAGGAAGGGATCCGAGTCTACATGGGAGACTGAGGAGGAAATGAGGCAGCATTATCCTCATCTGTTCGAGGAATAACAGGTTTCGGGGACGAAACCTATATAAGGGGGTGGACTTGTAACACCCGGTTATTTTAAAAGACAAGACATGAAGAATCAATGAAAGAAAAGCAATAAAATCCAAATAGAAGGACTAAAAGTGTCCAAAAGGACAAATCTTTGAAAAAGTTGGTGTAAAGGTGGGCATGGCCGCCCACCCTCCCTTCACATCACACTTTCTTTCGGTTTTGAGAAGGAGAGAGCAGAACTTTGAGTTTGATGGAGAATAAGAAGAAGAATAGAATTCAAGGTAAGAATTCATGGTTTCTAAGTGTTTATGATGGGTATTATCCCGGTTACATGCTTATGTGCTTGTGTGTTGTGTATGTGCTCGGGTGTGTGTGTGGTGTTGTTTTTAGGTGTTTGAACGCACTTGCAAGCGGGTTAGAAAGGAAGAAACACCCAAGTTGCATGAGGTGAGTTCTAGACCCCAGATTTTACTTGTTTTAATCTATCTTTGGGGCTCCAAATGTATTAAAACAATTTTCAAAGCTTATGTATGTACCTATAAGTATTGTGCATGTTGGATGTTGTTTATTGAATGCATATAGGTTATTCCTGTTTAGAATAGCCATGTTAAGCTTAGAACAGATGGGTTTGATGATTGGGTTTGAAAACATACTAGAAACATGTTACACAGAGGGTCCATGCGCCTAGATAAGGCTCATGCGCCTGAAAATGCCTTAGAAGGATTTAAGTGTAATCCATGCGCCTGAACGGTAGCCCATGCGCCTAAGATTACCTTAGAAATGTTTAAGTATAGCCTATGCACCTAAAGAGTGGTCCATGCACCTAGAAATATTATTCGGACGACTGAGTGTAGGGCCATGCGCCCCAATAGTGCCTATGCGCCCCAATAGTGCCCATGCGCCCCAATAGTGCCCATGCGCCCAAGTGGCTCATGTGCCTAAGTATCCATGCGTCCGAATAACCCATGTGCCTAAGTGTTCATACACACAAATAGTGCCCATGCGCCTGAATAGTTATGCGCCTAAGTGATAAAATGATTAAGTGTTGGCTGATGCGCCTACATAGTGATGAAACGCCCAAGTAGGGCTCATGCACCCAAATAGTGCCAAAGCGCCTAAGCACTTAGCAATTTTTACAGAATTTTCTGGGAGTCTGTGCTTTTAGGGTTTTGACCGAGGGTTGACTGGGGCTTATTTATGATGATGTTTCATGCATGGTTATGATTGTTCCTTATTATTATTATTACTAATATTATTATTACTTATAGTATATGACTTTACGTGGTATGTTATTATCATAACGTAAAGTACATCATAATTATAAAGAGAAAGAGCAATAAAGAAAAGAAGAGGAACATTAATAAAAATGTTAACAAGTCTTGCAAGCTTACAGGAGGTACACGACCATGTTGTCGTTAGCTCAACTGTGTTACGGGTTAGCTACCCTATTATGCACACAGGGCCAATCAATTGAGATCGGCATGACCTTTGTAGCGTGTCCTGGGTGATTGGGTCGGCCTTGTAAACAATACACAGAACCCTTTCGAGGGATATAGTTGACCCTTTCGAGGGATACAGTTGAACCTTTCGAGGGATATAGTTGACCCTTTAGAGGGATATAGTTGACCCTTTCAAGGGATATAGATGGCCCATTACCCGTTTTCCATCACGCATACAGTTGGGGTATTGCTCATTGGTCCATATAGAAAGTGAAAGATAAAGATAAAAGTTTACAGAAAATACAAGGCATACAGTAAAGAGAACGAACAGTATTTGTTCATGTAGTTAATGTGTGCTCGCATCTACAGTATAGAGTTGTATTTTACAGAAAAGAGTAATTTCATATACAACATTCAGAAAGTATTTTATTACTTTTAAAACTAGAACTCACTCAACAACGCTGACTTTTATACATTTTCAGTTGGTGGGTGATTTTTGCTGAGGATGGCACAAGGGTGAAGCGACTCGGTAGGGAAAGACTGACATCCATTTGTATTCTATGTTGCCGTTGTTTTGTAATGCAGTAAAACAATTCTTTTGTAAACAGTTAAACAATGATGTATTGCTTAACAACAGTGTTCTAAATGAAATGAATGGTTTTTTGATAAATTATTTCTGCTACTTAACTTTGTATAATTATAAGGTTTAATGTTTTAGCTGCTGTGATTAACCAACTTTGAGGTCTTCGGGAACGGGGCCTTACATAATGTATCCCCTAACTTGTTTCCACTAGATTGTTGGTTAAAATGTGCACTTCTGCATGGTTACAATACACTAATTTATGACACAAGGATTATTCAATCTTGATAGGGGTTTCCCTGTATAAATTGCATATTATGTGCGGGGATACTCCAAATAGTAATATCCATAAATGACACGACTCCCAATTGAGTTAGTGATTGTGCTCCGTTCGGGGACAAGAGCAATTAGTATTGCATTAAATATTAATGACAAATGAGTATGTAACTCACCATAAAAGTTTTAAAGTGAAAGGGGGTTAATGAAACTCACCGGTGGGTTGTTCACGGGATAAAACCTAGGAATCTGAGATGCTACCGACCATGCTTGTTTCTAAGTTTATTTAATATGTATTAGTACCCCCAATTGAATATATTAATTAAGCCCAACCTCAAGTATTTAATTTTCCTTATTTGGGTTGATGATTTCCATTACACATGTGAAATCTTGTTTAGGTCTTTGAGTTTTTTAGTTCTTATCTTGTTTTTTATTTAAATTTAGATCAATATCTTATAAGTTCATATTATAGTTGTTCTTATAAGTGTGATATGGTTCCAAAACAGTAAGGTTTTTGTTAACTTTGTTAAATTGATATTTTTAACCCTAAAGTTTGGATTCTTGCACTTTAATTATTTATTATTCCTTTTATTGTTTTAAGTCGATTAAGCTACTGGAATAAGTTAATAATTATGTCATTTGATCTTTCTTAATGGTTTCAAGAATTTATTTTCGGGTTAGGCGTTTTATGTAGGTAAAATTAGAGATTTCACACTTGAAGTCGTTGAGTTGTACAAATGATGTTATGTATTAATTATAACATACTTTGGGTATTATTTTGCCTTTGGGGTGTTATATTTATGATTATAGTGTCGGTGTGTTGATTTATTATATTTTTAACGTGTATCAGATTGTGTTTCGGTCATGTTCGTAATGTACGATTATATACATTGGTTTTATTAAATTTAACTTGTGCTTTAGCTTTATGAGTCATAATCTAGTGGAAAAACATCACTTTCTTTATTTTAGTGATTTTATATATTTTTATGATATATTAAATTTTGTAAAATTCTCAAGAATATTCTATAATTGCAAATATTTGGTTTTTAACTAATTTATATCATTACTAAACCATTAGTTACTGCAAAGTTTGAGACTTAAGTAGTTTTTGTCAGTGTTGGGGTTTTAGCGCAAATGGTTAAGTTCTTAAGCAGGTTTTTGGGTTTCAGTTGTATTTAATCAATTTGTAGTCATATATCTTCTTAATATACTTATTAACGTTCTTAGGTTATGTGGTTTTCACCAATATTACTCTTAAGCTTGTGTTTAATAATTTTCATTATTTTTAAGTGTATAAATTTTATATTTTTGTTTACTAAAAAATAAGTTCTAAAGTTTATGAGACTTAATTTCTAGGTATTACTTAAAATTATAAGTTTACTGACTTTTTATATAATAGAAATGTTTTTGTTTAGCCATTTTCGTCATATTACTCGGTTAGTCTTGTTAAGTACCTGTTAAGTCTTGGTTTTTCTACAATAAGCATTTTAGTTTGGTCCTTCCATTTTCCAATCAGACCTATATGATAAGTAATATGTAAAAAAACCCAAATTTTAGTAGATCGAGTCCCCAACTTGATTCCTTGTATTTTCACAAAAGTTAATATATATACAATCTTTACATTATTATTTATAAAATATGTAAGGATTTATATAAGGCTAAGGCAACCCAAAACATTCAAACAGTCTGTCCTGCATGCATGCATAAAAGTACTGAATAGAATTCTTCATAAGTTTCACACTATACCTTAGAAAATTATTCTAAGTGTGAAATCTTTCGAAGCCAGGACCAATATCTTTCGAAACCAAATATGAAATCTTTCGAAGCTTCAGAGACAAAGTCTTCTGAAGCCGACTTATAAAGATAGATTTCTTCCAAATACTTTTAAGTACATGCTCTATATGATGTACTTTTACCATAAAGTTGGACCATCTTTCCACTGTAACTCTGTTTGACTCACCAAGTTTCACAAGTTGGAGAAAGGTCCATGCTTTTGGTAAATTGTACATTGGGGTCTTGAGACTAATACTTTCTACTTTATGTACTTTTATCCTTTTTGTAATATATTAAAATGTTAGCTATGACATGTCATAGTCACTAGTCCAAAGACAATCTGCCTTTTGACTCTACATTGATTTTGTTGTTGTCTAGATCATGTATCCAACTGGCATTCAAAGTATAGTCGGTTGTAGGATGTAGTATAAAGTATCATAGATCCCTTTGTAATCTTTTATGTTTTTATGCTTTGTAAAGACTTGTAAGGAACTTGAGAGCAATATACAATATTCTTGAAAACCAAACACTTGTGTAATTGTTATTGTTCTTCTTCCATAAACTTTAAAAACATGAATAAATTAATTAAGAATGATTTGATAACTGGAATGCCAATGCAAGAGTTTACAAGTGATGACATTGTGTTGCATGCCTGAAAGGGAAGCAACATATGGTATCACACAAGACAAAGGAAAGAAACTCTATCACTACTCCCCTACACTTGTTACATATGGATCTCTTTGGCCCCACTAGTGTAATGAGTCTAGGGAGGACCTTTTACTGTTTAGTGATCACAAATGACTTTATAGGACACACTTGGGTCTTCTTTCAAAGAACTAAGGATGAGACTCCTGAGATTCTAAAGAATTTCATCTTAAAGATTGAGAATCAATGTGATCACAAAGACAAAACCATAAGATGTGATTAAGGAACTAAATTCAAGAACCTAATATTTGATACATTTTGGGATAAAAAGGGTATTACAAGACAATACAGTGCTCCCATGACTCCTCATCAAAATGGTGTTGCTAAGAGGAGAAACATCACACTAACTGAAGCTGCAAGAACTATATTGTCTGACTCAAATTTGGCCATCATCTTCTGGGCAGAGGCAGTCAACATTGCTTGCTATATGCAGAACAAAGTTTTAGTGGTTAGGACACAAGGTAAGACTCCTTATTAACTTTGGCATAAGAAGAAACATGTCAGTGGTTTTCTCAGGTCATTAGGATGTCCTTGTACTATGTAGAATACCAAAGATCAAATAGCCAAGTTTTCCAAGAAATCAGATGATGGACACTTCATTGGATACTCATCCAAAGGTAAAGCTTATAGAGTATACAATCTCAGAACTAGAACTGTTGAGGAGTCAGCGAATGTGACTTTCAATGAACACACACCTAGTGTAACTGGTTCTGGTCCTGATTGGTTATTTGATCTTGATTTACTTACCAATTGTTTTAACAAATCTTATGAGAATGTTTCAGGATCTACATATATCTTACCCACAGGTGATCCCAATCCAAAATTTGAGCTGAGAAGACTTTCAAGCTATACAACTTCAGCTCCAATTGTAGCAAACTCTGCAAATGAAGTTTCTCCCATCACAATAATGACAAATTCAGCTTATACATTTAATATGCCTTCAAATTCCAGCTTAGAGGCTCAACAACCAGATATAGAAACTTTAAATGTAAAAGATCATGGTAGTGGTGAAAGTGGGTTTTAAGAAACAAGAAAAATGATAGAGGATTTGTTATAAAAACAAGTCATGAATAGTTGTTCAAGGATACATATATGAAGAAGGAATTGACTACACAAATGTCTTTGCTCCTATAGCAAGACTAGAAGCTGTTAGAATCTTCTTAGTCTATATTATCAACACAGTCAATGTCAACAAAAGTCAAACCTGTCACATTCCAGATGAGGAACCGAGACAAAAGGTTGAAAATTAAAATGACTAGGAGTTTATTGTAATAAATATATTTTGTGTGAACAAAATATATTTTATCTTGTTTTTAGTCATTTTTATGCTTAATATGTAATTTTGCATTAATTAGTCTAAGTCTAGGGAGTTAAGTGCAATTAGTGAATATTAGTCTAGACTATAAATAGGTTAATTGTCATTAGTGTTGGTGGTATGGTTGGATGACCAATATATTGAAGGATTATTTGTAAGCACATCATTTGCAATCGAATTGAAGATCAAAGTGATTTTGATTGTGATTACCATATTTTGATCTAATTCTTCATGATTTGATTCAAGTTTGATTATCCTCGAGTTACAATTTGGTATCAAAGCCATTTTGAATCAAATTCACTGAAGATTTGAAGATTTTTAGAGAGAGAAGTTGAGGTTTTGGTTGTTTTTGTTTAAAATCAAGTATTCATCAATTTTAGATCAAATTCGGGTATATTTGATATGGAAGTGCTTGAATTTTGTTGGTTGTTGATTGGGGAAGCTATGTTAATCATCAAATCTCAAATCCATTGAGTTTTTAATGATTTCAGACTAATTTCATGTTGAAAAAGGTTTTCAGCTTCGTTTAGCGAAATTATCAGTTAATCTAGCGAAACTACGAGTTCTTCCGGCGAAACTACATAGGTTATCCTCATTGAAGTTGTTTTCTGCTGTCCTGTGAAACTAGTTTCATTGAACAAATTTTCAACAGTGCTTGTGGGTGATTTACAAGTGAAATTGCTACCAAAAGTATCATTGAACGAAAGTTCAAGCTTGTTTTGTGTGAACTTGTCGGCGAAACTAAGCTGTTTTAGGCATTTGGCTAGTGAAACTGTTGCCGAAATTTCCAGCAAAACTACTGTCGGCTCAACGAAACTAGAGTTCACAACGAAACTAGCTTTGCGAAACTATAGTTTCGTCGAAGTCATCGTTTCTTCTACGAAATTCAAATGTTAAGATTGTCCGCAGTTGCTAAGATTGTCTAGTGTGACATTTAAAAATAATATTTTTCTCGGGGGAGATTTTTGGGAGAAATATTTTTGGGGGGTTAATTGCAATAAACTAAAAAAAATGGTTTTTGTAGAACTTTTTAAATCCTTTGAATCTGATAATCTCACTATTGCACAATGTAGGTTTGATAATTTTGCACCTTTAAAGAATGAAAAGATGTCCGATTTTGTCGATCGTTTTCTATTGGTGGCAAGTAATCTGAAGAAGTTTGATACCCAATTAGGAAATCATGAATAAGTTCTGAGATTACTTGATTCTCTCCCATCAGAATGGAGCTCACACGGCAAGTCAATTAAACGAGATAGATGCTTTCGAGATTACAAACTGATGGAGGTGATCAACAAACTGAAAGAGATTGAGTTGGATATCAAACGTCGTAAGTACTATGAAGCGACGTATCTAACTCCAAAGATCACTTCAAACTCCATAGAGAAACCAGAAGAGAGATCAGATTCTAGCACCAATTCCGATGGTTTACCGAAACCCAGAACTAAAGAAGTACAAGAGGAGCTGAAGCAGGCATCAATGGGTAAAGGAGGAGCTGAGTTGAATGATGCAGTTTGTTATGCTAGTAAGGAAGAGGAATGGAAGCGAAATACTAGAGATTGCAACTGCGAGAAGGCTCTTACTTCTTAAAGAGTCATCCTGGATCTTCCATACGAGACAGTTCAGGATATCTGATCTTCTGCTTGCAACATTCGTTTATTTGGTGTGTATAAAGCTAATAGGTTACTTTTAGATAACCAAAAGGAATTAACCACCATAAATGTAGAACTTAAAAAGAGTGAAGCAAAGTATTTTATAAAATTAAATGAATCTTTAAAAGAAAATGATAATTAAAACGAACTCTTCTTGAAAGAAATGTTGAAATTAATCTTGTAAACGAAAGAGTCACCTTGGCTGAATTTGAAACAAGCAAGCTTAAAACAAAGATTGATAGATGGCCCATATCCGAAATGAAACAGGAAGAGTTACTGTGTAAACAGAGGAGAGCTAGGATTAAAATGGGAGTGGGTTATGGTGAAAATCCATACGTCTATCCTCCACCTACCACCCATTGTTACTCTCCTATGCCTCAACCTCATCCATCTAATAATTTGACTGAAGTTGCGAAAACTAATAGTTTAAATGCAGGTTTAAGCAACGTTAATCTTAAAGAGGTTAGAGATGTGTAGGATTCTCCTGTGGGTTTGGGATTCCTCAGGCAGGGATCTGATAAGAAGATTAATGACGATTCCACTTCTGATGCTCCAACACCAATATCAGTTTCTTCTCCAACCTTATTCAACAAATTCAAAACAGGTACTATTCCTTCGTTTGTTCCTGTCAAGTTTCTTAAAGAAGGAACGGTTGTCAAATCATCAAGCAATCAGAATCCTATAAGTGAAGCCGACACAATAGGAGATGTCAATCAAGATCTGTTGGAGAAAGAACTGTGTATACGAGACTGGACAAGCTCAGATGATGAATCAAACACAGAGGACAATGTCGGTTCGTCAAAGATCAAGATATCACCTGACATTGTCAAGTCTCAAGTGATTCCAAAAGATGAATCAAGACCAATACGGATCTCTTCTCCAACTACAAAACAACCTAGTCAATCAGGGAATATCTCATTCACTGTTTAGCACAGCAAACACCAAAACAAGCAAGAATCTACTACAAGCTCAAATCAATTCTCATCCCCACCTGCACAACACGGGTCAGTCAAGCATCAAAATCCTTTCAAGGCTTGTTTTGAGTGTGGAAAAGAAGGTCATGTGGTAAAGAAGTGCCCTCAAAGGCGTGCTTCGAATGGTAAAGGCAAACCAAATTGCTTCTCCAGATGTAAGTCTATAAAGAATGTTCAAGAAGGTAAAGGCAACACGGGTTGCTTCTCTTGTTTAAGAGATTAAAAGCACACATCTTTGAATGGTTGTATGAAAAACCCTCCATCCAAACCTTTCATATGAAGCTGGTTTCATATGATTCAAAGATGAATATGACCAAAGGTTCAAACTCAAATTCCTTTCCTTCTGGTCTTAAACAAAAAATGATTTCAAAATTAATTCATTCAAATCCAAATTAATTGAACCGAAACAAATTTGACAAATTAAAAAGAAGGATACAGATATCCTTGATTGTTTAAATGGTTGTGTGAAGAAGCAGGTTACTTATATTGATGAAAAAGGAACTCTCAGGACTATGATGGCCTGGGTTCCCTTTTGAAACTAATCTGTTAATGAGTGCAGGAACAATTCAGGAGGACTGTTAGTAATTTGGTTTACTGACGGAGATTGTTCCTAATTCAAATTTGAAGTGGAACAAACAGGTTAAGATCATGGTATTTTATCCACAATTTGAATTTTTATCTACACAATCACTATTCTCACTTCACAATCACTGTAATTTCTTGAGAATTCGTATCATTGTAGTTTGAAAGACCTTCTTCAGTAAATTTCTATTTTTGTACAGTTTTGTAAGTAAATTAAAAAAATAGGTTTGCAGAAATGAAAAATGATAGTAACTGATATTGTTATCTATTCATATCTTATTTTTAATTGCAAATAATTAAATAGATTCTTTAATGATATGCTTGGTAAACTCAGCCAGAAGAATAAAGTAGACAGCAACATAATGAGTTAAATTAAAATCTCTGCTTAAGGATTCTGGATTTACGTAATCATTTTGGCCTGCACGAAAACTGAGTCCCGACAAAAATTGGATTGAGAATTGATCTTTCACACACCATGACACAAATCATATAAGCCATATCTTTTGAGTCATGTCTGGTGTATTTAGGTGTCTTGTGTTTATGCTAATCTCCTTTGCTCTACGGAAGTACTGACCTGGAGTGATGATCTCCTTTGCTGAATGATAGTACTGACCTATATCTCTCATCGATACATGATTAAATAGTCATCTCCTTTGTTATACATGAGTATAGACCTGGAGCTCTAACCATTTTGGTCTGAATAGTGTCAACTCATCTAAAACGATGAATTCATCACAGATTGTAATATTCTGTTGATTGTCACTTGCACTCTAATGCACAAGCCTTGCTCTATAAAGATCGTTACAAAATTCAAGAAATCTTGAGGTTGGGTGAGGGTTTTTTCCAAATGATTGTGCGGTCCTAGCATTCTAAAGTATTTAATCGAACCTTAACATATCATCTGTTACTTGTTGAAAAAGATAGGGCATGGGTTTAAGTGGACAAACATATCAACAATTGTTATTGATCTGTTTGAGAATTTTAAAATCATTCAAAGACTATGATTAGATTTAGTTATCAGTGTGATCTCATTGCTTGTCGATGATTAATTTCATGTTGTGCTAAAGTATATCTTGAGGATGTGATCTCATGATCGATTCAGTTCTTGGTTATTAAAAACAAATTATTAAAAAAAATTATTAATAGATAAAAAAATTGTTATAACAAATGTATATAACAAAATAAAAATTTATAATAAATTTTCATTTCAAATTTTCTTTTAGGTCTTCCATATTATGTTGTTACATTTTTCATGCATTTCATAGAAATTTCGTACAAACAAACACGAGTTCGCTTGTTTTCATACACAGATAAACACGGGTTTATTTTGTTAAAATGAAATGATCTAATTAAAAATGTCGAGATTGTGTTTCAGATTTTTACTGTAAGTGATGGCCGATTATCAATTGAGCAGTGTACTTGATCACAGAACCTGTTCCTTAAGTTTGCAAAAGATACTGAGCTAGGAATCCTCCTCCAACATCTTCTGAAGCACTCAAGATTATTGATTCAGGAAAGCTATTCCAATATCCTCACAAAGGATGCAATCGAAAAGGGGGAGCACATAAATAGGGGGAGCTTATGAGATGAATAAATTTTCCCATTAGATTCAGAAAGCTTCAATTTCAAGATCTTTCTAATGTTGACTTCTTGGTGCTGATTGCATTTGAAGACGTTGATAATGATAAACTAAGGGGGATTATTGTTGGAGCTGTACAAGAAAGTCTATATTATTAACCCAGTCAAAGTCAATGTCAGGGTCAAAGTCAACAAACGTCAAACCTGACACATTCCAGACGAGGAACCGAGACGAGATGTTGAAGATTAAGATGACTAGGAGTTTTATTGTAATAAATATTTTTTGTGTGAACAAAATATATTTTATCTTGGTTTTAGTTATTTTTATGCTTAATATGTAATTTTGCATTAATTAGTCTAAGTCTAGGGATTTAAGTGCAATTTGTGAATATTAGTCTAGACTATAAATAGGTTATTGCAATAGTGTTGGTGGTATGGTGGGATGACCAATAGATTGATGGATTATTTGTAAACATATCATTTGCAATTTAATTGAAGATAAAAGGGGTTTTGATTGTGATTATCATATTTTGATCTAATTCTTCATGATGTGATTCAAGTTTGATTATCCTGGAGTTACAAGTACATGCTTTTTCTCATATACCTTTTCCCATGAAGTTGGACCACTTTTCCACTGCAACTCTGTTTGACTCACCAACTTTCACAAGTTGGTGAAAGGTCCATTTTTTAGTAAACTGTACATTAAGGTCTTGAGTTTGTTATTTTCTACTTTATGTACTCTTATCCTATTTGTAATATATTAGGATGTGAGCTATGGTATGTCATAGTCACTAGTCAAAAGGCAATCTGCCTTTTGACTCTACATTGATTTTGTTATTGTCTAGATGATATATCCAGCTAGCCTTTAGAGTATGGTCGACTGTAGGATGTAGTATAAAATATCTCGGGTCCCTTTATATCTTTTATGCTTTTATTTTTTGAAAATACTTGTAATGAACTTGAGAGCAATATGCAACATTCTTGAAAATCAAACAGTTATGTTATTGTTCTTCTTCTGTATCTTATTTACTTGTGTTTCTTAGTATCAAAGTGTGACTAGTTGCTAGTTCCCCATTTTTATATGTTAAGTGTTCTAACTCACTCTCATCATTATGTGTTCTGTTGTAAGTGACCATCCTTTAAGCGGTCCTGCAAAGTGTATTGTTTGTTAAAAGGGAAACCAACATTGAACTTCTCATAAGTCCAAAATGTTGAAATCTGTCACAAGTCCTTCATGTGTTCCCCAAGGGGAAAAGATCTCTTATTCATCTTCAGTTGATCCTGAAGCAGATCTTTTTTCAACTTCCTTTTTGTTTGTGTTACACATGGATTTTTTTGGTCTAACAGGTGTAAAGAGCTTAGCAAGATAATCATATTGCTTAGTAATAATAGATGATTTTACAAGATTCACTTTGGGTTTTCTTTTTAGAAACTAAATATGAAAATGCTTAAATTATAATATCATTTTTTATTATAATTGAGAATAAAATTAATCAAAAGGTTAAAATTATCATGTTTGATTAGGAAATCGAATTTAAAAACAACACTTCTGATTCTTTTTATAAATCCAAAGTTATTGCTAGACAATATAGTGCTCCTAAAACTTCTCAGTAAAACAAAGTTGTTGAGAGAATAAATAGGACACTTATTCAAGTTACACAGACCATGTGGTCTGATTTAAAACTTTCTATAATATTCCGGGCTGAAGTGGTTAGCACTACATGCTATGTTCAAAATAGGGTGTTGATAGTTAAGACACATGGGAAAACATCTTATAAATTGTGGCATAAGAGAAGACTATTCATAGGGTTCTTGAGACCTTTTGGGTGTCCATCCACTTTACTAAATACCAAAGATCACTTATTAAAATTTGCAGAGAAATTAGTAGATGAGTTCTTTGTAGGATGCGCATCACAAGTAAGCTTGCAAAGTATACAACAAAGTTGACCACACTATTGAGTATTCTGAAATTATCATATTTAATGAAAAATTCTCAAAAAGTGTTGAAGACATACCAAGTTGGATGTTTGATCTGAATGGATATAGAAATGCTTTTAACAATTTTCTTGAAAATGTTTTAGGAGACTCACTTAACATATCAGTAGACACACAAGCCACAAGTACTAACGACTACACGGTTGATTTAACTCTTGGTCTCTTTCTTAATAAATTAACTAATGATCTAATGCAACCATAGTTAGCAGAAGTAGACGCTAGTACCACAAATGATATAGACTAAACATCACTTGCTCATGTTTACTCATCAAATGAAGAGTCTCATGATTATTGTTGTACTAGACAATCTCTTAAAAGGGGGCCAAGTGTGAGAATTGCTAAAGGAGTAAGTAGCCAATCTAATTACTCAAAATGATACACCTGCCAAACTTCTTGAAACAAAGTTCTCCAATTTTGATCTTTATCAAAAATTACAAATGGTCCCCAGACTATGAATTCATAAAAAGCACACAGTTAAAAATGTCATTAAAAGTGTAAATTCAAGTGTCAAGAAAAGAAGCAAGACACATAAGGTAAACATTTGTTTGTTATTATGCTTCGTTTCTTAATTAGAACCAAGGAAAGTGGATGAAGCTTTAAGAGACAATAGATGGGTAAAATCTATGTAAGAGGAGCTTCTTCAATTTGAAAGACAAAAGGTCTCGAAACTATGTGCACTTCCTAAATAAAAGACTACAATAGGAACTAGATGAGTGTTTGGAAACAAGAAAGATGAACGAGGCATTAATATCAAGAATAAAGCAAGACTTGTGGTACAAGGGTACACATAAAAAATGGATTGATTATGATGAGATTTTTGATCTTATGGCCAGGCTTGAAGCAATCAATTTTTTTTGACATTTCCTGCTTCAAAATACATTAAGGTGTTTCAGATGGATGTCAAGAGTGTGTTTTTCTAGATGGAGATAGATGAAGAAGTTTATGTTTGTCATCCATCTGGGTTTGTAAATCCCAAGTATCTAAATTATGTTTGCAAACTTGATAAAGCTTACTATAGGCTTCATCCGAATCCTATTAGACACTCTCTATCTTTGTTATGAGAAATGGATACATCAGAGGATCCATAGACAAAACTCTTTTCATTAAGAATGTTCATTTGGATTTCGTATGGTACACGTATATCTAGATGACATTGTCTATAGACTTTGTGAGTATCATTAAATCCAAGTTTGGATGAGTTCATTAAGAAAAATCACCTTCTTCATGGGACGAAAAGTGAAAAATCACCCAATGGAATCTCTATAAAATAATCTAACTATGTTTAAGATATCTTAGTAGGATTTCAAGCTACTACACAAAAGCTGCTAAAACCTCGTTGTCCAAAACATGTTCCTTAACTCATGATCTTGAGTGGGAAACAATTGACAAGCAACAATATATAGCCATCATAGGATCTGTCTTGTACCTTACTCCAAGCAGACCAGATATTATATTTGCTACGTGCTTATGCTCAAGATTCAAAGATACTCTAAAAATATCACACATGATGGGTGCCAAGAGAATATTGAATTATTATAAAGGGGAACCTAAGTGGAGATTATAGTACCCTA
This sequence comes from Flaveria trinervia, assembly GCA_025506515.1. Classification (NCBI taxonomy): domain Eukaryota; kingdom Viridiplantae; phylum Streptophyta; class Magnoliopsida; order Asterales; family Asteraceae; genus Flaveria; species Flaveria trinervia. The sequence continues at coordinate 30,988,200 of CM046450.1, read as the reverse complement.
AGAGTGCTTACTTAAATCTCTATAGATATAGAGATTTAACATCAATATAACTGGTCAGATAAAGACTATGAAGGATATGCAGGACCGGTGAAGGGGTCACTTACAACACAACAACACAAAGAGGAGATTAACGAAACTTAATCAAACAGTGAACTGGATTAACCACAAGTAAGACACTAAGAACACAAGTAATGTAAGAGACAGAACACAAGAGCACAAGTATATGGTTTTCAAGAATGTAATATATTGCTTTCTCAATGTTCTATTACAAGTTTACAAAGCATAATGGAAAGATACAAGAACATGAGATACTTATACTACATACTACAGCCGGCTATACTATGAAAGCCAGCTGAATACAATTGACTAGACATAAACAAAATCAATTGTAAAGTCAAAAGACATATTGCCTTTTGACTAGTGACTATGACATGCCATAGCTCACATCCTTCTCTATTACAAAAAGAATAAAGTACATGAAGTAGAAAGTTACAGACTCAAGAACTCAATGTATAGTTACCAAAAACATGGACCTTTTTCACCAACTCATGTAAGTTGGTGACTTACAGAGTTGCAGCGGAAAGGGGTCCAGCTTCATGGAAAGGTACATCAGATAAAGCATGTTACTAAAAGTCTTCAGAAGATATCTGTCTTCAAGTGTTTAGGCTTCGGAAGACTTTGTCTTTGAAGCTCTGGAAGACTTCATCTTTGGCTTTGGAAGATATTGCTCTTGGCTTTAGAAGGTTTCACACTTAGAGTATTTCAGTTGCATGTGTGAAACTTCTAAAGCATTCTTCATCAGTACTTGTGCAGCACGCATGCATGATAGACTTTGGATGTTTGGGTTGCATCAGCCTCTTCATATATTCTCCATAAACTCCCCTAGGCTGATACTACCAAAACACTTAGTAGACTTCAGATATTAACAGTCCTCATTAGGATGATCACCATTCCTTTCTTCATGAGGTGATCAGGATCGTTCAAACTATCAAAATGTCTTCCGATGTCAAGAGATCATGCAGAGGCAACTGAAACATGTCTTTCCAATTGTATATGTCTTTAGTGCCTTGTTCTCTAATGACATGCCATCTTTCTAGATTTGCAGTGTATGTCCAGGACAAGATGGGTCTTCCTGATGCTAGAGGAGCTACTGGAATAGGAGATGATTGAGCATCCTCTGGCTGCACATCCTCAGGATGTTCTGACTCATCCTGAGGTTCAGAAAAGGATGCAGTCTTCTTCTTCTTTAGCTTTGGTTTAGAAGCCATCCTTTTCTTCCTCTTTGCAACTTTTAACTAAGAAGATTGGCTTGCAGTACCATATTGATCTTCATTGTCTTTCTTAGTTGGGTCTTCTACTCTCACAGGTTCAGATTGAGAGTGAGATTGACCCTGCTATGGATCAGAAGATAAAGCTTGCTGAGATTCAGCAAGAGGTCCAGGTTGTGTTTTCTCTTGTTGTTCAACCTTAACATCCACTTCAGGTGGGGCTTGACTTGGAGGGGAGTGTAAGTCAACCAGCTCTCCACTCTTGATCTTCTGCTTGATCACCCTGATATGCTAATCGATAATGGATAGAGACATGGGGCGAAGTCTTCTTCTGGACAATTCATACAGTTTCAAGAAGCTCATCATCCTTTGTCTGTCAGCAGACTTCTTCATACTCTTTTTGATGATAGCTCTTGATTTAGCAACTTCTTCCATTAGCTTCCTTTTTTTTGTCTTTCTATCCTTGACTATCTCATGTTCGAGTTGTTTGAGATACTCAAACTCAACATAGTCATAGGACAGGGGAAGAAGTGCTTCTGCTTGATAGAGGCATGTGACGCACAGGTAGTTGATCATCTTGATCCTATCTTCTTCTTTATCTACTTAAGGTTCTTGTTGAACCACATCCTCTTGTTCAGGACTTTCTTGAACTGGGGAAAGGGTAGGCATATGCTTGTACAATCTTTTCTTTCTCCTATCTTCTTTCATTTGTACTAAAAGCTATGCATCTTCAGCCTCCTTCTTCTCCCTTGACCTTTCCAGGTCAACCAGTTCATTCAACTCTTCTAAGGGGAGAGAGATGACATTATCAATGTCATAGTTCCTTGTCTGCAGATAGTTTATCCTGACTGCCCTTAACTCATCATTCTGAGTATCTGGTCTGGGGGCAGCCCTGATAGCAGACTCCATGAGTCTTGAATACTTAGTATAGGAACTTTCTCCCCTCAGCTTCCTTTTCCTCTCTCTCTCCTCCTCAATCTCCTCAGATGTCATCTTTCTTTTCCCTTTGTCACTCACAGACCTTTATGACTCAGGGTGGAGAGAGCTTTGGCCTTCATTGCTTGATGCAACTTCTAAGCTCTAGCCAGAGAGAGGTTGAGAATCACCTTTACCAGCAGGTGTTTCAAAAAGGGCATTGATCTCTACAGCAGTTGTTGGTGATGAGACCGGGCTCTCAGGTTCTGTCACTGGGCCTTTAGTCAAGGTTTCTCCTATGAAGCTAATCTTAGGGTCTGCCTCAGCATCCAGTTGACCGATGACATTGCCTTATTCCCACAATCTTCTTCTAAGCTGAACTCTGTAGTGATCCGGTCTTGGATTCTTTAAGCAAACTTGTCAGCTTGTCTTTATTGGCTTGGATTGAGAAGTGGCATGTTGACTAAATCCAGACCATCATAATAGTTCAGGGTCTGAAAATTGAAGATCTCTTACTGCCCTTGGACTTTTATGATGATTAGGGCTCTCCTCTTACTGTCATACCTCCACCCAATGATGTGATTGGAAGATGGTGGAGATGACATGGCCCTTGGTATCCCTTCCTCAAACTGACTTTATAGTAAGGAGTCTATTGAGTCCATATCAATATGAACTTGAGGAGGTTGTTGAGAATGCACAGTTGCAAGTGAGGATGGTGAGTCCTCAATGTGCATACTCTTTGAGGAACTCCCAGGTTCTGTGATTGTATAGACTTTCTCCCCCTTTTTGGTAGCATCACTCACTTGCATAAGTGAGCTAGGAGTTAGGTCAATCACATCCATAGGTTCTTGTGTTCCTGGTTAAGCTCTTCTCAAAGGTCTCCCAGCTATTTTTTCCTTAAGATAAGAAATCTCAAGTTGCTAATCATTGATCCTATTACGTAAGGCAGTCACCTGAGATTCAAGGTGACTCGCCTTTGAGACTAAATAGGTGCATGTTTTTTACATTTTTTGCACTTTTAGTCTCAGATTCCCCTCATCTTCAACTTTGAAGGATGAGATGATTGGACCAAAGTCCTCTCTCTCTCACCACCAGCTTTAGGTTCTTGACTGTTGGATTTCCTTTGCTCACTGGCAGTCTTAGTTGAGATGTTAGTGGGATGAGTTGCCATGGTTGAGGTTTTAATGATGTAATCACTTTCTAAAGTGAGAGCCTCTTCCATATGGACATTCTAAACATGTTCAAAAGTGTCCACCTGAGTTGTAGGTGACTGATGTGGGCTAGAAATAGGAGACTCAGGAGCACTCATCTCTCTTTGAGTAAGGGAAAAGAAGAAAGAATCATGATACTCACTGAAACCTAAATCTTCATTAGTATAGAAATCAAGGTTGGGGATAGGTTGATTTAGATCTAAAAGCTGGGGATGGTAACTGTCCCCTGAAGGTTGATCACCTGAGTGTTGAGACTCAGAGTGATGGCTTAAGGAAGTTTGGGAGAGATGGCTAATGAGCTCATCAGCCTGAGCATGAGGAACCTCAGCACTGATCCTTGAAGAGATAGGAGTGGTTTGCTCCTCAGGAGAGTGGGAGCTCCAGTTTCCACTTCTGCCTATGTGGGTAAGTGTATTGGGGCCTCCATAGACTGAATAGTCTAAGCAGGGGTTCGTTTAGATTTTCTTTGGCAGGTGAGGGTGATTTGTGGTTTTTTAGGTGGTTGGGAAGTAAAAAGTGTGGGCTCAACACTAGCTGGTGTTGCTTGGTTGTCACCTTGAGCAATGAGCTCTAACATTTTTGGGACTACGATTGTTTCTACCCCAGAGAAGCCAACAGTGGGCTTTCTTAGTATTTTAAAGATGTCGGGCTTCATCTGTCCCAGTTTAAGAATGTTACATGTTCCCCTTAACTGTGAGCCCAGTTCACAGTTAAGAATGTACTGGACATATCTAGGAAACACGTAATATTCTAAGGAGTCTAACTTGGCAAGTAAATTAGTACCTAAACTTGACCCCTTGAATCATTCCATGGATAATGAAGGAGAGATCCTCAAGAATCTGGTGCCATCCACATGTTTGTTGGATAAGCTGTGGATAACCATATGGATCAGGAATCTCCATTGGGATGAAACCTTTCCTTTCCTGAAGGTCTTTACAGAGAAGTCTCCCTCATAACCCATCAACTCAAAAGAATAATTAACAACTTATTTTGGGAAGAACACCTGACCTTCTTCATCATCCAACTGAAGATGCATGTTAATGATGGCCGGAGTGATGAAGATTGTTCTCCCCTGCAGTGTGGAAAACAGTGCCTTCTCCCCATCCATTACGACCTCTTGCCAGATCTTCCAGAATTCAAGCAGATGATCCTCATAGAGTGGAGGATCAATGGTTAGGGAGGTGAAGTATTTTGATAAAGCTAAGAATCGGCAAACCACTGAGAAATGAGGATCTTTCTGAGAGCTTAACAGAGCAACCTGGTTGTGTTGCCTGTGTAGCTGCTTGGTAAAGTTGGGATCATTTATATGAACAAGGTTGGCCATTGTGAGGTAGCTTAAGGATGAAGAAAGAAAGAAGAAAGAAATTTCAAAGAGAAATTGGGTTTTTAGGTTTGGAGGAAGAAGCAGATTGTAGAAGGAGGGGGAAACCGTTGGGTTTATATGTGAAAAAGGGTTTCAGGTAAAGTTTAATGAAAGATGATAAACTTTGAAATCCAGATGTCGGTCCCACCTCTGAAAAGTAGTTTACTTTTGCTCAAAAAGTAGTTTTCTTGGAAGTCAAAAAGCTTCCGAAGGTTAATTATCTTCAGATGTTTTACTGAAAAAGCTTTCAAAGCTAAAATGACTTCGGAAGAATTTCCTAAGAGTTTTGAAAATTTTGCTTTGGAAGAGAAATTATAACTTGAATGCTTTGTACAACAAGAGAACAGAGCTTCCAAGAGTTAATTTTGCTTCAGAAGAAAATGGTCCTTGAAAAGAAATAAGTGTCTGAGACAAGCATTTAAGCTTCGGAAGATATTTCAGAAATCTCTTCCGAAAGTAAAATTTCTTAGAAAGTTGTTTGTTTTGAAGGCATTATTTTCTTCCGAAGGTAAAAACATATCTTCCGAAGGATCAGAAAATTTTCAAGAATCTAACGAAAGTCTTCAAAAAGATTTTCATCCAAAGAAAACAAGAGCTTATGAAAATGATAGACTAGACAACTTAGGACACACATATTTTAAGAAATAATAAGAATTAGTTTTAAGAAAAACCTACTCAAAGTTGATCATCCCAATAGCTGATATTAGATATTTAAATCTCTGTTCATCAAAAGCCTTTGTAAACAGATCAGCATATTGTTCACCTGTGTGAACTTTGACTAGCTTAATTAACCCCTTTTCATAATTATCTCTTATTAAATTATACCTAATATTGATGTGTTTGGTCCTTGAGTGCTCCACTGGATTCTCTGTGATTGAGATAGCACTGTTGTTGTCTATGTGAATGGGAGTCTCCTTAAAGTTTAACCTATTGTCCAGCATCTAATTCTGAACCTAAAGCACTTGAGCATAGTAGGTTGCAGCAGTAATGTATTCAGCTTCAGCAGTTGATGTAGAGACACAGGATTGTTTCTTGCATTGCCATGAGACAACCCTTCCACCAAGAAACTGACATCTCCAAGATGTAGACTTTGCAGTCATATTGCAACCACCATAATCACTATCTGTATATGCATACAGATTGAAGTTAGGATTTTTTGGATACCATAAACCAAGTGTTGAAGCACCTTTAAGGTATCTTAAAATCCTCTTGATAGTGACGATGTGAGACATCTTAGGGTTGGCTTGACATCTTGCATAGATACATGTAGCAAACATGATATCAGGCCTGCTAGCTGTGAGATACATAAGAGACCCAATCATAGCCCTGTAAAGGTGTTTATCTACACACTCCCCCTCAAGTTTAGGTCCAAGGGAGTGGTTTCTTGCTATGGGTGTCTTAGCAATCTTACAATCAGTCATGTTGAACCTCTTGAGTATGTTCTCAACTACTTTGACTAACTAACGAAGATGCCATCTTCAACTTGCTTCACTTGAATTCCCAAAAGAAATTGAGTTCCCCCATGGCACTCATTTCAAATCTGTCTTTCATCAGCTTCTCAAAGTCTTTGTAGACCTTTGGATTAGTTGAACCAAAGATGATGTCATCTACATACACTTGAGCTAGCAGTATGTCATTTCCTTGTCTTTTGATGAAGAGAGTTCCATCTATAGTACCTCTCATGTATCCATGTTTGCAAAGATACTTAGATAGTGTCTCATACCACTTCCTAGGCGCCTGATGCAGCCATAAAGGGCTTTGTCAAGCTTGCAGACATAATTAGGATGATCAGGATCTATGAAACCAGGTGGTTATTTGACATACACCTCTTCATCAATCACTCCATAAAGAAAAGCACACTTCACATCAAGTTGAAAGACCTTGAAGTTCTTGGATGCAGCAAATGCCAGGAATATCCTAACAGCTTCTAGTCTTGCTACATGAGCAAAGACATCAGTGTAGTCAGTTCCTTCTTCTTGTGTGTATCCTTGAACAACTAGTCTAGCTTTGTTCTTGATGATAATGCCTTTATCATCCTTCTTATTCCTAAACATCCATTTGGTTACAATGGTAGTCTTCCCATGAGGAAGAGGACAAAGGTTCCAAACTTTCTGCCTTTTGAATTGAAGCAACTCTCGTTGCATAGCTTCAACCCAACTTCCATCCTTTAGAGCCTCATCAACTTTCTTTGGCTCTATCTGGGATAAGAAACAAGATTAAAGACAAATATTTGCTTCATGGGTTTGTCCTCTTGTTCTTACCCCTATGACAACATCTCCAATGATGTTTGTGGTAGGGTGAGACTTGTGGATCCTGAGTTGAGGGATCACAGTAAGTTGTTGAGAGAGATCTAAATTTGCGAAATTTGATCTCGCATAGATGTTTCACCCACCACATCAGCACACTTATCAAGAGAAACTTGATCTAGTGAGTGTGTGACATTATTGATGTTGTCATCTATGGAGTGGTTATCAGCATCAAGAAATTCTTGATCACTGTCACCACCACCATTGGTTTCTTCTACATGTGAGGCATCTTTATCTGGTTATGAAGCCTTTGAGCTAGAATTTGAAGGCATCCCAGATATATCAGCTGAGTTTATCATTGTAGTGCTGATAGAAACCTTATTTGAAGAAGTAGTTCCAACTGGAGCAGAAGATGTGTTACTTGAAGATCTTCTCAACTCAAATCTTGGATCAGGATCACATATGTTTAAATTTTCTACAGATCCTGAAACATTCTCACAAGATTTATTAAAACAGTTGGTAACTAAATCAAGAACAAAGGGTTTGTGTTCATTGAAAGTCACATTGGCTGACTCCTCAACAATTCCAGTTCTGACATTGTATACTCTGTAAACCTTAGCTTGGGAAGAGTATCCGTTAAAGTGTCCATCATCTGATTTCTCAGTAAACTTGGCAATTTGATCTTTGGTACTCAAGATGGTGCAAGGACATCCAAATGACCAAAGAAAACCAATGAAAGGTTTCCTCTTGTGCCAAAGTTCATAAGAAGTCTTGCCATGAGTCTTAACCACTAAAACTTTGTTCTACACATAGCACGCAGTGTTGACTGCCTCTGCCCAGAAGGTGATGGACAGCTTAGAGTCAGACAACATGGTTCTTGCAGCTTCAATCAGTGTCATGTTTCTCCTCTTAGCAACACCATTTTGCTAAGGAGCCTGGGAGCACTATATTGCCTTGTAATACCTTTTTCATCATAAAATGTATCAAGGATTTGGTTTTGAATTCAGTTCTCTGATCACATCTTATGATTTTGACCTTGTGATCAGATTGATTCTCAATCTTCATGATAAAACTCTTTAGAATCTCAGGAGTCTCATCCTTAGTTCTAAGGAAGAAGACCCAAATGAATCTTGTAAAGTCATTTATGATCACTAAATAGTATGAGGTCCTTCCTAGACTCATTACATTGTTGGGGTCAAAGAGATCCATATGTAACAAGTGTAGGGGTGTAGTGATGGAGTTCCTTTCCTTAGGCTTGTGGGATACCTTATATTGCTTCCCTTTCAGGCATGCAACAAAATGGTCATCACTTGTAAACTCTTTCTTTGGCATTCTAGTTACCAAATCGTTCTTAATAAGTTTATTCATGTTTCTTGTTAGGACCTGGTATCCGACTGAAATACCTAGAGATCACGTGTATACCAGATCAAATAGTGCGGAATCCTATTTGATTGGCGATCCAATCAGTGAGAACACATGAAGAATCAATCAAGGATTGAAACTAACGTTAGAAATCGATAAGGAATCGATCTAATGTGTTCTATGAACTTGGAGAACGATTTGGAAGGTTTCTGGACGGCTAGGGTTCGTCTGGATTCGTACTTGATCGAATATCCTCGTTTTTCACGAATTGAGTTGTATTTATAGGTTGGCACTATTCAATCGTGCGACTGAACCATTAGTTTGGTTCAGTCGTGCGATTGAACCATGCGGTTGGTTCATTCGTGCGACTGAGTGTTCAGTCGTGCGACTGAGCCAATCTTATGTTACAGTCGTACGACTGATCCAGTCTCCTGGTTCAGTCGTGCGACTGAGTCAATCGTGTGAAATTCTTCATGTGTATGGTTCATTCGCACGAGCCATTCGCATGGGAACTTCATTAAGTTAAGTTTGAATGTTTTAGTTAATTAATATAATATTATATGTAATCATTCAAGTAATCATAAACCCAATCAATTCATTCACGACTCATTAATGAACTATTAAACATTATAACCAACAGACTATCAATTATCAGTTCATTAATCATACCAAACAAGATCTATTACATCACATATCACGATCTAGGGACATACATGTATCAACAAACTCCCCCTTGGACCTAGATCTCTCTAAGTCTTGTTTTCTTCATTACCTTCTCATATTTCTTGTATTTGTCCTCTTGTGTGACTCCCGCGTGAATATCAAACGCGAAGCAAAGTCGTATAACATTTTGGAACTGGAGGGCTTGTACAATGTCTTGTGTGTCATAGAACAATGGCCACTTGTATAATGTATAGACATGATTAGCAGACAAGTTGGTTAGCCACATTGGGTCGAATACCCAGACAGTATCCATTTGATCCCCTTTGTTCAGAACTATGACAGCTTCAGCAGTTCTCCAATCATAGTACCACCATTTGAAGTGTGGAGTGAAGTCCTGTGGCATTTCCCTGAGAGGGATTCTCGACATAGTGCGAGGAGGACTCCACTTCAACACAATCTTAGGTTTTCCAGTAATGGCATCCATCTCAGACCTTCTAATATACCTTGTAGGTTGTTGAGGTCTGAAGTTAATCCACCTGGTGTGGTACTCTTTCTTTAGGACAGCCTCAAACCAGCCTGACATTTTTCTCGGGTCAGCATACAAGAACTTCAATTTGGCCAGCTGGTTGAGCTCAAATCCTGGTAGAGTCTTTAGATCATGTGGAAATTAAAGTACTCTATGCCATTTTCCTTCTTAACGGCATAAACGTTAAGATCATCAAAATATGCCCATGCTATAATCCTGCCTGACACCGTGAGATGTTTCTTGACGCTGTAGAACATGGTGTAGGCATCCCTCTTCGGTGCATCACGTTGGACTCTGACTTCTTTAAAACATTCAGTCCACTCAGCCTTTCGAATGTATACGTCATCGTTCTGAGGCTTGGGCTGTTCCTTCGGTCTTCCTGCTTCTGCTCCATCTTGTCTAGTACCTCAAACATATCACTGACTAGGGACTCACCCAGATTGGGGACCACATTACCCTCGTTGTCAGCGTACTGAGGGTGCTCTTCAGCAGCAATATCTTCAACCTCAACTTCATCAACGTCATGTAGTTCGTCGTCACTGGTTGAATCAACTGTTGGAGCATCCTTGACAATGTCATCAGGATTGAGTCTGAACATCTCTGCCAGTTGCTCGTTAGATAGGTCGTGAATTATTTCACCTTCTTCAGGGGTATAACTCACTGACCTTCTGACAATCCCTTGCAGATCAAGAATCATTGTGAGTTGAGACTTGATCTGTTGAAGGGGAGCAATATCAAACTCATCTCTGTGGTACTTTGGATCTGTTTGATTTACACATTTCACACTCAAATCATTAGTAATATCAAACAAAATGCATTAACTTAATATAAACATTTAGTACATGGTTTTTCAATATAGAATACAAAAGTAAATAAATACATAAACATCCACTATTTACTTTTATCCTGAATGTTGGACTCTTCTTGTGAAGGTGCAGGAGCAGAAGCTGACTGATCCTGTCTGTTCTTTGTTCTCTTCTCTTGCCCTGGAGCTGAGACAGATTCAGCTGCTTCTCCTTCTTCAGTGTCTCATTGCGCACCACTCTTCGGTTTTCTCTTCATCAGACTCACTGTCGTCTCATCATCATCATCATCATCATCATCTTCATTATCTCTGTCTCCATCCTTTATCTTTAGAGGTTCCTCCTTTGATCCTTTCAATTTGAGCAGAATGGTCCTCTTAGCTTTTTCCAACTCCTCTATCTGTTACCTGCTGCGACACTTTGCGCTCGGAGTTGGTCCAACTGAGTGTTCTGAGCAGCCAATTGCTGGGCCTACTCCTCAATACTCGATCCTGCTCTGCAATTTTATGCGATTGTGCAGCAGTCAGGTCGGTAAGCTGGCGGATCTGAGAGGTCTTTTCCTCATCAGCCGCCAGCAATCGCAACACCATTCTATTTAAGGCTGACAGCTGTTCCTCTACCCCGATTGGAGGTAGAGGAGATCTATAGGTGTGGAGGGCTAGGCTGAGGGCTCGGTTAGTGGCTAGTGGTGGTGGTGGAGGTGGTGAATATCTGGTCAGGTCTGGATGATAGTGGTGGTGAGTGTGGGGTGAATGATGTAGTGGTGGCTGGGGTCTGGCTTGTGGTGGTCGGTATGGTGGGTCTGTGGTTGCTGTGTGTGGGGAGAGGTATGGTGGTGGAAGGTGTGTCTGCAGAGGTGGTAGAGGTGGAAGGTATGGGGGATGTGGTGGTGATGAAGGTTACCTTACGCTTTTTTTTTTCTGGCCATGGGGTTGAGCCATCCGTTTTCTCCTCGTTCCTTCGAGGTGGATGCTCCCTCTTCAATCCCGCCTGAGGACCCCAGAGCATATGTTGGATCAGTTTTTGTATCTCCGGAGCCTCTCGGTTGTTCACCAACAACCCTCAACCCATGTTCTGTGGGAACCACTTTCCTTCCCACTGTCCGGGTCAATGGCTCCTCATCAGATTCATCCTCATCCTCCTCGTTAAGAACAAAATCTTGATGAAATCCTGCTGACTCAGTTACCTCAACAGGTGAGATAGACACAGAGGGAACAGAGTCAGACACAGTGCCTCTGGATGGAATAGCATCATCCCCACTGTCATCCTCCTCTGAATCATCAGTAGGGAGGACAATTGGCTCCACGTCGGAGTCACTGTCCTCGTGACGCCATTGGCGTCTCCCCGGTGCCACATAACTTTCATCTGCTAAGTGGCCAATCATTCTTTTCACTTGGGGCTTAATCTGTTTTCCCCTGTAAACTCTCATCCTGCCAGAGTAGTATCATCCATTATCTCTAAGGCCACTGCGTCATGACTCTCTTTGGGAAACTGTGGCAACTTCTCGTTGAAGACGAGCTGTAAGAATCTGGGGTATATACAAAACCCCTCTTTTCCCTTTACCTCCAAATTCTCCACCAAGTAGGAGAATATCATGCTGGAAAAACTGAAGGGGTGGTTCAGAACCAGTGCCACGTAGGCATTTTGAATCTGGTCTGAGAGGTCGTCAAACCCACCCCTCCTCGATGCTACACACTTGAGGATCACGTGTGCTAAATACTTGTACTGGGGGCTCAGGTTGCTCTTGTTGAGCACACTGAGTTGATATCCCCAGCGTACTTTATCCTTAGGAAGCATCCTCTCACTGTCAATGGATGTAGTTTTGTAGGATGATCAGCGTCCTCCCCGAACTCTAGGACCCTCTAAATGTCGGCAGCAGAGATCTCAATATCATGGCCCAGTATGGAGCTCCTGATACAGTAAGGCTCACGAGAGCGGTCCACCAAGGCATTCTCCCAGAATGCCTGATGGAGTGATCTATAAGGCGTGCAAGGAGTGGAGATAGCCTTACAGATCCGGGACCGTCTCAGAAAGGCTATAATGTCGGTAAACTCAGCCCCGTTCCTGGTGGTGTGATCCAAATGGGCATAGATGTTGTGCTTTGGATTTATGGTCCACTTTTCTGCCATTTATCTGTAACACACAAGACATAGAACCATTAGTACATAAGACATGAAAACTCTGTTCTAAGTGTAAAGTTGACAGTCATTTTGATTCATTGTGCGAATGAATCATGCGACTGAAGTCAGTCGCCTGTTTGAGACATGCGATTGAGTTCAATCGGCTGTTTGAGGCATGCGATTGAGTTCAATCGGATGATTGGTGCATGCGATTGAGTTCAATCGGCTGATTGAGACATGCGATTGAGTTCAATCTGCCGACTGGACTCATTCGGGTGGTTCAGTCGGTCGAATGATCCAATCGCAAGGTTTAATCGTGCGATTGGAGTTCATTCGAACGACCAGTCGCTTGCCTCACTGTTCGATCGCCTGTGGGTCGAATCTTGACCAATCTAAGTCTTTTAACAGTGTGTAATGGTCCATTAGCCTCGTCTACTTGTCACTAATAACCTATTAAACTCAATTTTAACATTTTGCTTCATTTACATAGGTGATAGGTCAATTCACAGTTCGGTTCTTGATTCAATCCAATGTCGCTATTGTAGTTCGGTGATGTACTGATTTTGGTAGGATTCAAGGAGTAGTGTACCTGTAAAACGTCACTGGAATGTAAGAATCTTAACCGCAATGTATATCAGAATCGGTGGCAAGTTTGACAGGGTAAGGGTACAGAATGCGATTGGGGTGCTATTGGGAGTGATGAGTGAGATGCGATCGACTAAGACCCTTAAATACTGAACCTAGGTTCATTCGGCCGACTGGCCTCATTCGCTCAGTTCAATCGGGCGACTGAGATTCAGTCGTACGATTGGCCTGGTCAATCGCATTCAGTCGGCCGACTGAGTCTTACTCGGTCGACTGACTCATTCGGTCTCCTTCATTCGCCCCTTTAGTTGACCGACTGAGCCTCAGTCGGTCTACTGTTTCATTCTCCCCCTTCCATTCGGTCGAATGAATCAATTTCATGTCCATTCGGCCGATTGGAAGCCATTCGCATAGTTGGTCGATAACCATGATCCACTAGTGCGAATGGGTCACACTTTGTGAGTTTACAGTCATTTTTAACATTTACTATTCAGACCTTTTCACTTTTGATAATAACATTGTAAGCTCTTAACCAATTCAGTCACTTCAGACGTGACCTTTTAAATTTTGAAAACCATGTGGCCATCTCAGACATGACCCTTTTTAGGTAAGTTAATTCCCTTCTGATTTCCCTGATGTAGTCCGACACACACAATTAAAAGATAAACATAGGAACTTAAACTGACTACATAACTAACGTTTATTTTGGACTTTTTGTGAGAGATGAAACCCTAAGATGGAAATCTAGGGATTTGATTAGGAGTAGACAACTTTAACTTAGATTGATCATATCTGGACCAACTCAATTTTGGAATCATACAGGAATATCCTATCATTTTGGGACTTGTTATTAAAGCTCTTTGATGCTTAAATTCTCGATGTTCATCCAGAGTCGTTAGCAACTTAAGGAAATCATACTGAAACTCTTAGAATTTCACATTGATTTGAACTCTTGAGAATGTAGCCACTAAGATTGTCAGTATGTTTGTCCACGTAAATCCATACACAGACTTTTGACGCAGACCGGTGATTAATTTAGGTTTAATTATTTCAGCTAACATTTGTGGATCCCACACTTATATGGTAATCAACATTCCTCAGAGGTTTTGAGCGGTCTACGGGTATTATTACAAGAAGAGACTATTCTTAAGCTTTCAAAGAGAAGCCTGTCCTCAGGTCAGTGCCATCGCACAACAGAGAGGCGGCAAACAACAATGAATTCTAGAATATCTAGGTTATGCTTATCCTCAGGTCAGTGCCATCGCACAGCAGAGAGGCACACAACCTATCTCCTTGTTAGAGCATCTTATTTTATTTGACACAATATGCACCAACAACATAAGTCATTAGCTTTATTGCATTTGTCTTTCATTTTTTCTTGCTTTGCTCTAATTATGGTCATCCGCACACTTTTGTGGCATTTAAATGCTCATTACCCCTTATTGGAATATATTTGATTGTGTTAACCAGTGATAAGATGGAAGCCCACGGTCAGTTGAACAACTTAGTTTGATCTTGAGATCACCAATCAGGTCTAATTGTCTATTGTGTTGAATCTACCAACATATCATTTGTGGTCTAGCAGCCTCTAAGTCTACTTTCTCTGTGTCACCTTAGGAGTTGCCAGTTTTCTACCATTTTCCCTTTTTATATTTCTTAGACTACACAGACTTATACTCTGAACTTTTGCATCTTTCCAAACCTTAAATTTTAAAATCCCACTTGATTTGTTCCTGTGTACTATCATATTCCAAAGGTATTGAATCAGTATCACAGACACAATCTACCTTATTTCAGCTAGTTACCCCTTCTCCCTCTTTTTTTTTAATATTAACTTGCTGACATATTCTCCCCCTAAAATACTAAAATCATTTCGGATTTAATTATTTTTGGATTTTAATAAACAGCAAGATAACATGAGTTTAAGTATAACAGACAAAAGAAAAGAAAAAAAACAGATAACATAAAATAAAATAAACATTAACGAAAACTACATCGGACTACACATCATTCTCATCAGGAATTACCTCACTTTTCTTTTTAACGCCGTTGACCTCTAGCAAGTATTGAAAACGTGGTTTATCAAAGGCTTTTGTATAGAGGTCAGCACGTTGAAAATCAGTATTAAGTTTAACCACATCTATTAAGGTCTTTTCAAAACAGTCTCTTATGAAGTGGTATTTAATACCGATGTGTTTGGTCTTAGGATGTTGAACCGGATTTTTGGTTACTGCAATTGCAGCAGAGTTATCAACAAAAATAGGAGTAGACGAGAATTTCAAACCGTAATCCCGCATTTGCTGTTGAATCCAAATGATTTGGGAACAGCAACTTGCAGCAGCAACATATTCGGCTTCACAGGTTGACAATGCAACCGATGTCTGCTTCTTACACTGCCATGTAACTAATCTTCTCCCAAAGAATTGACACCCTGCTGATGTAGACTTGTAGTTCATTTTGCAGCCTCCATAGTCCGAGTCACTATACGCTGTGAGCTCAAAATCGTCATCATGAGGATACCACAACCCCAGTGTGGGCGTACCCTTTAGATAGCGAAAGATCCTTTTGACCCCGATCAGATGATTGACCTTAGGTTTAGCCTGATATCTGGAACATAAACATGTAGCATACATGATATCAGGTCTTGAGGCAGTGAGATACATGAGAGATCCAATCATTCCTTGGTACATAGTGGCATCTACAAGATCTCCATTCTCATCAGGTGCTATATCATGATTCGTAGCAAGTGGAGTCCCAGCAGCAGAAGCATTCTCCATGTCAAAGCGACTGAGAATGTCTCCTACATACTTGGTCTGATGTAGAAAGATCCCATTAGGTGTTTGATCCACCTGTAACCCGAGAAAGAACTTCATCTCCCCCATCACACTCATCTCAAACTCTTTCTTCATCACTGCTTCAAACTCTTTGCATAACTCTTCGTTCTTTGACCCGAAGATTATGTCATCCGCATATATCTGTACAAGCAGTAGGTCACCATCCTTTTCTTTAATAAACAGTGTACAGTCAATGACTCCCCTGCGAAAGCCGTGTTTCACAAGATGAGTCGAGAGTTTCTCGTACCAAGCTCGAGGAGCTTGATGAAGCCCATATAAAGCTTTGTCGAGCTTGTAAACTCTATCCCGATGATAAGGGTCTTCAAATCCCTCGGGTTGACTTACATAGACTGTTTCCCTTATTTCCCCATGAAGGAATGCACTCTTCACATCTAATTGGTAGACTTTAATCTTCATGTACGAGGCATAAGCAAGGAAGATACGAATAGCTTCCATCCTTGCCACGGGTGCAAACACCTCATTATAGTCAATCCCCTCGACTTGGCGAAAACCTTGAACCACCAGTCGAGCTTTGTTCCTTATAATGACTCCTTGGTCATCCTTCTTACATTTTAGTACCCATTTGGTGCCAATGACTTTAGCACCTTTAGGTCTATCAACCAGAGTCCATACACCTAACTTCTTAAACTGCAGAAGTTCTTCTTGCATGGCACTCACCCACGCCTCATCATTTAGTGCTTCACTGACATATTTTGGCTCAACCTGTGAAACAAAACATCGATAAGCACCATCATGAATGTAACCCTTCTCCATAACTGAGGCGTAATCAGCTGAGTATAGCTGATTTCGGGTTTGTACTCCTGATCGGACATCTCCAATAACATTGTCAAGGGGATGATAGACGTTTAGTCGTGATCCTGGAGTAGTCGGCACAGTCACCTCCGAACCAAGATCGTGAACATTTTGGTCTGCATCTGAGGAGGCTGGAGTTTGAGGTTCCGAAGTCGAGGGTCATCACTTGTGGATGCTTGTGGACTTTCAGGAACTGGAACCTGTTCCTCCTGACTGTTCTGGTCATCTGCTTCAGTTTCATCTTCAGAGGAGGAGTCACTTTCATCGACTACCCCTTCTGACTGAGTAGATGACTCTCCCTGTGTGCTGGATGGAGTGTTTAGAATATCATACATCATCCTAGTAGCTAACTCATCATCCAAGGGAGAGAGAGGGATGTTGAAGGATTTGAAGAATCCATCATAATCGAAGAAGTATGCAGGTCCTTTGCCTGTAGGTGGTGTGGTATATCTCTGAACGTCGACATTACACCACACTTCTACAAGACCGTTGAGTTATTGTAAGCTCGCTTGTTCGGTATGTTGTATCCTAGAAAAATTCCTTCAACTGCCTTCTCGCTGAATTTCCTTCTTGTGTCTTCTTCAGAAGTGTACACGGTGCGCCAAAAGGTTCAAGATACTCCAAATTCGGTTTGCGTCTTGAAGTAGCTCATAACATGTCTTTCCGTGGCGCTTGACTATTAGGACTCGGTTCAGTGTATAGCACGCATTTGCCACTGCCTCGTTCCAGAATGGATAGACAGTTTCGAGTCTGCAGCATAGTCGGGCTGTTTCTATCAAAATCCTATCTTTCTCTCAGCAACGCCATTCATCTGAGGTGTGTAGGCAGAAGTGAATTGATGCACATTCCTTTTCCTTGCGGTATGCCTCCATCCCTGGATTCTTGAATTCGTCCCGTTGTCTGAGCGTATTTTCGAACTTTTAGCTTGTAGAGTGATTCCAGTGTGGTTACTAATTCCTAATGTCTCCAAGTTTCTGATTTGATTTCAGAAACATTACCCAAGTGAACCTTGAGTAGTCATCAGTGACCACATAGCAGTACGCGTCGCCTGCATGCTCCTTATACTAACTGGACCGAACAGATCCATGTGAAGAAGCTCAAGAGGAAGTTCTATTGAATGAACTTTCTTTTCTTTATGAGACTTCTTTGTCTGTTTGCCTTCTTGCAAGCTACAAAAAGTCAGAAGTTGGAAGTTCTTGACATTCACTCCTCTAACTAATCCTTCTGAATCAAAGATTCATCTTCCTTTGACTAATGTGTCCCATTCTCGATGCAGGAGATGAATCCTTCTCAGTAGCTTTAGATAAGAAACACTGAACCTCATGATCCGTTGTGGCGCTGTTGACAGATCCAAGACATATAAGTCTTTATGACAGGATCAGTGATCACAAGTTTGATGTATCAGAATATAAAGCAGCGGAATACAACACGAATTAGACAAATTGTAGCAAGCAATCGATACTTGTAAGCGTTAAGATCGCATACGGTTATAGGGAGAGAATATGAATTTCTGATTTCTAGGAATGTTTATAGATGTGGAATATTTCTAATCGAATCAATCAATCATTCCATTCAATTGCTCATTTCGCTCGATGATTACAATAGTTGTCACTCTTTATAGAGTGCAACAGTCACTGCTGTTATCACGGAAAGTGACAACTGGCAGATCCAATACAGAAATAACTAAATCTTAACAAACTACTGAAATGTTCACAACTACTGAGAACATATCAGCAAGTTAAGTACAAAATATAAAACTACTGAAACTACAACGACTGAAGAACAAGCTCTTCAGTCGTTTTACAAAACTACTGAAACAAGAAAATAAAACTACTGATATCACAACTACTGAAGAAGTACTCTTTAGCAGTTGTGACAAACTACTAGGCTTCAGTACTTGATCTTCAGACTTTGACCTTCAGGTGTTTCATCAGCTGATGACTTCAGTAGATATCATCAGCTGATGTCTTCAGTCTTTGTCTTCAGACTTTGTACATCAGTTGTTGATCTTCAGCACTTGTGAACTCTTCAGCTGTTGTACTTCAGTACTTTGGTCTTTCAGCTTCAGCACTTGTGTTCTTCAGCTGTTGTACTTCAGCACTTTGGTTCTTCAGCTGTTAAGGTCTTCAGCACTTGATCTTCAGCTGTTGAAGTCTTCAGCACTTGTCAAACTACTGATGAGGCTTTCAGCAGTTGTTGTGATACCGTGTGGGACTTAGAGATTTTCTGATCTTGGCTCATTGGTTCTTTTGGTCCAACAAACTCCCCCTGAACCAATGCAGCCAAAACCTCTAACTTATTTATACTCCCACTTATTGATGGCAAAAAGTTGGTCTTTTTCCTTCTTGATCAGTAGAGAAGATGACCCATGTAAGCTCCGGCCTGGGAAGAACCTCAAATATTTGTTTGGCAGAGTATGAATGGGAACTCTGTTTTGGGGAACTGGACACAGAGTGTTATCCCATTCATGAGATTCACTTCCCCATAATGAGTCTGTACGACTCTCTTGTGTAGGCCTCAAGAAGGTGATTTGTTCCTCCATGGTTAGCTCTTCAGCACCTCCTTCAAACAATGATTCGGCCCATAATACTCAGACAGGTATTTGGCCTGTTTCCCATTCTTTAGCTCCACAGTTGTTATTATTCTGTAAGCAAACTCATCCGGGTGATTACCCTCTAGGAACAACTGGAGCTCATTTTTCCTGACTTCCTCAAGCCTCTTGTAAACTAACCCCTTTTTTCACTATTTTGTTTTCAACATCTTCTGAGGGGTTAGATTAGCTTTGTAGGCCTTCTTGAAGTCTTCTAGGATTTCCCAGGGTGAAACTACAAAGACCAGAGAGATCACTTCATCTACGATCTTTTTCACCTGGCCAATGTATCTCCGAGGTATATTTTCTTATGATTCTTTGAGAGACCCTGGGATCAGGCCAAATCCTCACTCTTTCCTTTTGATATTGAAAGGTATGCCTGAGAGTGTAAAGTCTGAGGGCTTGCTCCTTCATATTGATGATGGAAGATGTGGCTGCATAAGCTTTGTCAACTCTCTTCAGCAATCCTCATCATGCTGTTTATGAAGCTCTTCTTCTTCTAGCTTCACTTTACCATTTGTCTCTGGACTTCAGGAGTAATTGCTGAGAGTGACTTGTGGCCTTAGGCAACTGAATCACAGCTGAGAGCGGCAGCCTGTCTTCTTCATCTTCATCATTGTCTTCTAGCCTCATATCCTTCTCTTCTTCTTCAAGGGTATATCATCGGCTATGGTTTTGAGGGTAGGGAGTTGGTTTGGTGGGTTGTGTTTTGGGTGGTTTTGGTGGGGAATGTTGACAGGCTGTTCTAGCATCCTTGAGGTGAGTGGCTTTTGATTGCTTGGCTAGCTCAGTCCTGCTCCCAGCACCCGCTTCATTCAAGCTTCAATGACAAGCCCCTTAGTATATACTTCAGATGAACAGATCTTGGTGGTGATTGCCAGATACTGTCCCTGGACCAAGCTTTGATTTCATCATTGATCTTCCAAGATATTTTGCAATAAATCTTATCATGATTTCAAGCCTTTCTCTTTCTAACACTTCATAACTTGCCCATCTGTTCTGGATTTCTTCAATCTCTAGTCGTCGAATCTCAGAGTCAAGTTTATTGGTGTCATGGCCTTGCCTAAACAGCTGATCAATGATGTTGTCCATTGATCTACTGTGTTCGGCATCACAGCCTCTTTTATCAGTAGCTCCAAGGCTTTATCTTCAGCAATGTGCTCATCAGCACCTTTCTTTCGCTTGTAGGTGAGCATTGGTTGCTGTTCTTTTCTCCTCCTCTTTCCTCGATGTTTTTCCTCCTCTTCTTTCTTTCACTGCAGTACTCTCCCCCTTTTTGGGTGCATTGGAGGAAGGGGTTGTACCGCAGAAAGAGTCTTTTGGACAGCAGCATCAACCAAGGGCTGTAAGGTTGAGGAAAGCCTCTCATCAAGGGCTTTGATCACTATATCAGT
This sequence comes from Flaveria trinervia, assembly GCA_025506515.1. Lineage (NCBI taxonomy): Eukaryota > Viridiplantae > Streptophyta > Magnoliopsida > Asterales > Asteraceae > Flaveria > Flaveria trinervia. The sequence goes on along the minus strand of CM046450.1, from coordinate 30,967,507 downwards.
GATTATGGGGGTGATGAGAGGGAGGGAATTTTGGAGTATAGCACCTATTTGCTCAGGAGGGTTCTGTTCCTGAGAAGTAGGGCCTGAAGCAGAGGCAGGTGGTTGATTTTGGGGTGGCTCTGTGTTTGGGAAACCTTCAAGGGAAGGTGCCATCTGTGGTGTATGAGGGTGGCAGATGGACTTGCATCCTGAGACATCTTGGCCAGCAGCTCTTTGAGTCTGCTAACCTCATCCTCTAGAATGGTGTTTTGAGCAACTACATCATAGAAGAAGCTCAGGTCATCATCAGGTATACTGAATCACCTGACCTCCTGCTTAGAGCAGGATTTACATGCACTGGGTGTAGACCAGTTGGTGCATGTGCCCCTTGTGCTTGGTACTGGGGACTTCCAGCCTCAGGACAGTGTCCATCATCAGCTGTTGCCTCTAGGGAGGTCTTAGCAATGTTACCAGCCTCACTCTGGTCATGTGCTGAGTCAGAGGAGGTGGCAGCCTCACTAGATATTCTAAGCTCCTTGTCTACACCAGGAGATAGAATTGGGAAACCCCTGTGCTGTGGGTTCTCAGGTGCACTGTGTTCCTCCCCCTCAATTGTAGAGGAATTCCCAGTAGTAAGTGGTTTCTGGGGAGGGGGTGAGGAGTGCAATTGAGTCAGCACTTGTGCAACTATTAAAGTTGGGCTGTGAGGGGCGGTTGTTTGGGGTAAGGGAGGTAGAAGCAGTGTGCACCTGGGGTGGATGGTGCTCTTCAATGGCAATCTCCTCAAGTGAGGAAGATCCCAGATAAGTAGGTGCCCCTTGGGTTGCTGCAGGCTCCTGTTGAGAGGAAGCCTGAGCGGCTGTGGCTGGAGGAGTCATTGTATCCACTAGGGGGTTCGGACTAGTGGATATATCCTGCGTTTGTGTGCAGGAGCATCCTCAGGGGACTCAATTCCCTGAGTAGCCATTTTGGGTTTCTTTTTGGTGGGTTTGGTGGGGACATGGATTTGGAGGTGGTGGCTGTGGGTTCCAGCTGCGTGGGTTTTCGCAGCTTGGCAGCCAGTTTGAGTGTCCGGTCAGAGTTGTGCCGGGAGTATACTTCTGGCAGAACAGCCGTAGCAGGGACTCCCAAGCCAAAAAGTCCCTCTCATTAAGCTGGTCTATAATAATGGCCATTATGAACCGTGGATAGAGTATCCAACGGTTGGCAGTTAGTTTTTGAGCCATATCTTTGAGCTCTGAAAATATTAATTCTGAAAAGTTCAGTGGTTGTTGCTCAAGGATAGAATACATTACCTGCTGCCATTTGGTGGACATTTGATCCCAGACGATGTCTTAGGGGCCAAACATACATTGACCATGTGAAACAGGCAGCGCTCAGCGTCATTAAAGTGTTTCTTCATGATGGTGGTGGCACTGAGATCACCTTGATATCCATGCCGAGCAAATGATAGATCTATGGTGCCCTTCGGATATCCAGCAGGAGAGGTAGCATCACTCAGTTGAAGATTTTACGGATTGTTGCAGGAGTAATCACTACTTCTTTGTTTTGACGACTGACCGGAGGGATCGTGTGTTGCTCTCCTCAGTTGTAACAGTAACGTTCATCCAAAATTGGTTCAAGGATTCGGCATGTAAAACGGGGTTCAGAAGGAATGCCTTGTTGTATGGGGACTGAACCATAAGATCGATAGCAGTCGAACTTAGTCCAGATCGGCGATTTTGTGAGGTAGGCAACACAGTTGTGTCGCGGTTTAATTTGCATAGACGCCATGGAAGTTTTGGAGAGGAACGTTAGGTTTGAAGAAGATGAAGCATGGAGAGCTCAGGTTAAGGGTATTATAGGGTACGGGTGAGGAAACGACTGAAGGATGTGGTTAGTCATCAGTAGTTTAAAACGACCGTTGACATGGTATTATCCTTTCAGACGTTGAAACAGCTGAAGTCGTGGTGTTAGGCATCAGTAGTTTAGAAAACTACTGAAGACCGTGGTTTTGACTTCAGATGATTGAAACAACTGAGGACATGGTGTTTGTCATCAGTAGTTATGAAACTACTGAAGACAGTGGTTTTGTCATCAGCTGTTGTAAACAACGCTGAAGACTTGGTATTAGTCATCAGTAGTTATAAAACTACTGAAGACGTGGTTTTGCTTCAGTTGTTTAAAATGAAACAGCAGTTGTACAAACGACTGAAGAGAAAGTTCTCTTCAGCTGTTTTCGTCAATTCTTAGCTTTTCAGCTGTTTCAAACTGTCCTCAACACATTCATCAGTCTTTATGGCTGATTTCAGTTGTTTCATAGGACATCAGTACTTATCTGTTTTTACTGATTGCAGTAGTTATGACTGCATCAGTAGTTGTAACTACTTCAGTAGTTTAGAGCAGATGAAGTACTTCAGTACTTGTGAGACATTTAGCCTTCAGTAGTTATAAAACTACTGAGGTTAAAAGAGCTCATCAGTACTTATATGTGACAGGCACTCATGATCATCAGTATGAATTACTGAGATCATCAGTAGTTGTCACCTATTCTAGCTGCAGCATACCAAGCCTTAACACCAGGTTTTGAAAGTTGAACTATCCAAAGGCTTAGTAAAAATGTCTGCAAGCTCATCAGCACTAGGCACAAACTTAGGATCAATCAGACCTTTTTCAAAACAATCCTTATAAAATGATGTCTGATCTCTATATGTTTGGTCCTAGAGTGCTGGACTGGATTTTTGACAATGCAAAGAGCTGAAGCACTATCCATTAACAATGGAGTCTTAGTCTCTGTAATGCCATAATCCAAAAGTTGGTTTTGAAGCCAGAGTACCTGAGATGTACAGCTTGCAGCAGCAATGTACTCTGCTTCCGCAGTGGATGTAGCAACTGAGGTCTGTTTCTTGCTCTGCCAAGAAATCAAGCAGTTGCCTAGGAATTGACATCCACCAGAAGTTGATTTCCTGGTCAACTTACACCCTGCATAGTCACTGTCAGAAAAAGCAACTAATTTACCAGAATGTCTGGTAGAATACCATAAACCTAGAGATGGAGTGCCTTGCAGATATCTAAAGATCCTCTTGACTGCAATCAGATGAGACTCTTTAGGTGCAGCCTGAAATCTAGCACAAACACATGTAGCAAACATAATATCTGGTCTAGAAGCTGTTAAATACATCAAGGACCCAATCATACATCTGTAAAGTGTTTCATCAACCACTTTACCTTTCTGATCTGAGTCCAGTTGTGGGTGCTGTGCTCATGGGAGTAGAACAGGGCTTACAGTTTTGTAAATCAAACTTTTGCAAAAGATCTTTTGTATATTTGGATTGATGAATAAAAATTCCATCAGCCTTTTGTTTGATTTGCAACCCCAGAAAGAACTGTAATTCTCCCATGGCACTCATTTCAAACTTCTGTTGCATCAACTTTGTAAAGGCATCACACAACTTTGGATCAGAGGATGCAAAAATGATATCATCTACATAAATTTGAACAAGTAGATTATGCTGCCCAGCTTTCTTAATAATAAAGTCTTGTCTATGGAGCCTCTAGTGAAATTGTTTTCCAGAAGAAAGTTTGATAATGTCTCATACCAGGCTGGGAGCTTGTTTTAACCCATAAAGAGCTTTATCAAGCTTATACACCCAATTAGGATGTTTATTGTCCTCAAAGCCTGGAGGTTGACATACATAAACCTCTTCTTTAATTCTTTTCCATACAAAAATGCACTTTTGACATCCATTTGAAAGACTTTAAGTTTTTGATAAGCAGCATAAGCTAAAAACAATCGAATTGCTTCCAGTCTGGCTACAGGGGCAAAGGTTTCATCATAATCAATACCTTCTTCTTGTGCAAACCCCTGAACAACCAGTCTGGCCTTGTTCTTAACAATAAGCCCATTTTCATCAGTTTTGTTCCTAAACACCCATTTAGTGCCTATTGCACACTTACCTGGAGGTAGAGGAACCAGTTCCCACACTTGCTGTTCTTGAACTGAAGAAGCTCAAGCTGCATGGCATCAACCCATCCATTGTCCTTTAAAGCAATGTGATAATTCTTTGGCTCTTGCTGACTGATGAAGAGAGCATAGAAGCAGAATTTGACAATTGACTTCTTGTTGATACTCCAGCAGTGATATCACCAATGATTTGAGACATAGGGTGATTCTTCAGATCTTGATACACAATGAGATCTGTGCAAGTGTTTGTAGCCGGTTCAGCAGCAACAGATGGTGATGGTGAATCATTTCCTTGAAACCAATCAGTGGATGGTAATTCAAAGGAAGTTGAATTCGAAGAAATCTCATCAGCATTTGTTGTGGATGGTGCTACTGGCGCTACAGGAACATCAGGTCTAGTTGAGTCAGGCAGCTGATCACTAAACCTGAAGAGGTGAGTACTGCAATCATCATCATCATCAGCAGTACCACCAGGTGGTGAACTGTTGACAGGAGCAACAGCAGGAGTTTGATAAGGAACATATTGCAGTATGTCCAGATCAAATAACTCCACAGGACTTTGTGGAATCTTGTCCTTTGGAGATTCATTAAACTTAACATGTAGAGTTTCTTCAACCATCTTTGTTCTGCAGTTGAAGACTCTGTATGCCTTGCAAGTAGATGAATAACCAACAAAGTATCCTGCATCCACCTTAGGATCAAATTTGTGGAGTTGATCCTTTGTGTTGAGAATAAAACAGGGACACCCAAATGCTTTGAAAAATGAAATCAGTGGAGCCAAATGATGGAGAACTTCATATGGAGTCTTCATCAACCTCTGATTTACTAAAACTCTATTTTGCACATAACAAGCTGTGTTGACAGCTTCGGCCCAAAAGGTCAATGGCAAACCTGAGTCAGCCAGCATGGACCTTGCAGCTTCAATGAGGGTCCTGTTCTTTCTCTCCACTACTCCATTTTGTTCTGGAGTCCTTGGAATGCTGAACTGCCTTTTGATTCCCTTTGAAAGATAGAAGTCATCAAGTGTATGATTTCTGAACTCAGTTCCATTATCACTCCTAATACACTTGACTGGAAGGGAATACTGCTTCTCAATGTACAGCACAAAGTGGATAATCTTCTGAGCAGCCTCATCCTTTGAATGTAGAAAGAAAGTCCATACAAATCTGGAGTAATCATCCACAATTACCAGACAGTATTTCTTCTTTGCCATGCTCATTACTCTCACAGGACCAAATAGATCCATATGCAGTAATTGCAAGCAGGCAGTGGACTTGGACACTTCAATAGGAGGAAATGAGACCTTGTGCTGTTTTCCTTTTAAACAAGCAGTGCAAGTTTCATCACAGTGGAACTCCTTTATTGGTAAGCCTCTGACTAAACTATTGTGGCTAAGCTGATTCATGTTTTAAGATTAACATGACCAAGCCTCCTGTGCCACAGTTTAGATTCTTGAGAAGAGGCTTTGGAAAATAGGCAAGGATTACCTTTGAGATCTATCTTCTTAGAGAGATCTAAGGCATACACTCTTCCTGTCCTGTTGGCTTTCAGGAGAGTGTGATCATCCAACACCTTGTCAATCAAGTGCAAAACTTTGGATGACAGAATCCTACAGTTTTGACTTGTGAAAAGGGCAACATGGCCTTTATCACACATTTGACTGACACTCAAGAGGTTGTACTTGAGATTTTCCACATGATTAACATCATCAAATTTGATTTCTCCATTGGAGACAAAGCCCTTACCGATGATGTAACCCCTAGCATCATTGCCAAAAGAGACAAATCCCTTCTTTCCTTGAGAGTAGTCATGAAGAAGAGAGATGTTCCCAGTCATGTGCATAGATCCCCCACTGTCTACATACCAGATGCTACTTTGGCATGTTGAAGAACCCTGCAATAATAAACAATCAGTTAGTTTTAGAGACCCAAACCTTTTTGGTTTTGGGCCTGGTCTCATCAATAGATGGTAAACTAGCATGTTTATTTGTAACAACAGCCTGAGAAGAAGAAGATGGTGCAGAAGAGGAGTCCTTTGGCTTAGACCTCCTTTTCTGTGGTTTCAACATAGGAGAATCTAGTTGGTTAACTCTACCCAACAGATGTTGTACCATCATCACCAGCTGTGTCTGATTTTGTGATAAAGCTTTCAGCTCATCAGACACATTGCTAGTGGAGTTAGATAAGGTCCTATGTTGCACCTTCTTCTTTTGAGCACCCTCAGCTGTCACCTGTTTAACTCCTTCCTTTTTGGATTGCTTTAAGGACTTAAGGGTTACAGGATTTGATGTTGCTGATACAAATGTGGTCTCAAACTCAGTTTTCATTTTTACCATTTTCTCATTAATTTCTTCTTTTTGTTTGAGTTTGGAACCTCTTTTGTACCAACAATCATCTGTAAGATGATTGAACAAACCACATACTTCACATGGTTTCTCTTCTTCATCTTGGTTGAATCACAACTAAGACTTGTTCTTCAATGCTTTGGAAGCATTGGTTGCTTTCTTGACAGCCTCTTTAGTAGTCTTCAAACTCTTTCTACTGCCAGTTTTCTTCTCTTCAGTACTGACAGCAGTTGAAGTTTGAACTTCAGGTGTTAAATCCTGCTCTCCAGTCCTTTCAGGACCTTCAGGATTACTCCTGAGTTGATCAACTTATTGATCATGTGAATGTCAGCATTTGACCATCAACATCAGCTGATAGGTTCAAAGAGGACTTGATGCTGACTGCTACTTCTGATTGTGCTGTATCAGAAGGTAGATCACATGATTTGATGGATTGGTTATCACTCTCACCATCAGATTCTACCTCTGCTCTTGGGGTAAAATCTGTAGGTGGAGCAGTGTGATTGTAACCAATTCCAAACTTCACATTTGAAGCAGATTGCTTACTAAGAAGCATTTCAAAACCTTTGCATGATTGTACCCATCTATCACACTCGACCTGGGTAACTGCAAGGGTTTCTTTGAGATCTTTGTACTTCTCTAGAAGTACATCTCTCTAGCCTTATCATCAATTATTTGCAATTCAGTTTATAAACCTCATCATTTTTATCTTTGAGCACAAACTCAAACTCAGCTTTGTTTTTGGAAATTATTTGTTCTAGCTCAATGTTCTTATTAATTAAAGCTACATTTGCTTCTCTAATGGAAGCAAATGCTGCTATGCATTGTTCAGAACATAATTTGGCTTTTGCCTCAGAGGATACCTGTGATACCTGAGGTGTAGAGGCATTGGAAATGAAGTATCAGCAGACTCCAAAGCCATAAGAGCTAGATTCCCAAAGGGACTGTCACCACCATGTTGACCAGCACCTGAGAACAGTTGATCATGACCAGACAAGTCATCTGGTAAACTGCTCCAGTCAACAACTCCTGGGGTGAAGAAGCTGTGTTGTTGAGATGAAGGTTGTGATGAGATAGGGAAGGCTGAGGTTCTGGTAATGCATGAGGTTGTGGTGTCATAGGAACTTGAACTTGATTTGACTGTGGCATGTAATAACAAGGGTACTGATATGGCATTTGACCCTGAGGAACAAAATATGCCGGAGATTGTTGTTGAGGATGATGACTAGATGTGACAGGATGTTGCCCTCTGTTTTGTTGACTTTGCCAGGAAAAGTCACAAAGGGTGCAGTAGAGTTTGATCCAGTTGATCTACACTCTCTTGCAAAGTGTCCAAGCCGTTGGCATTTGTGACACCTCAACTTGCTCTTGTCAAAACCAACTTTGGTTTTGCCAGAGAGTCCTGGGAATTTTCTTCCAGTTCTTTTGTAGAACTTCTGAGATCTGATATTTATCAAGGCCATTTGGCTCAAAATATCCATCTCTTCTAAGTCATCATCAGCAATCCCCTTGAGATCATCCATAATGAAACATAAATTGTCATTATTACATCCAGTGAACTGACCATCAACACTTACAAATGCAGAATTAGAAGTGCTCGAAGAGAAATTATATGCTCATCATACTGGCATTCAGATGAAGCATATTCTGACTCATGACCCACCAAGGCAGTGTTGCCTTGATAAAGTCTTCAGTGAGCTTTCCAGATGAAGACAGCTTTCTCTTCTGTTCTATCTCTCTCTCAAAAGTGAGCAATTTCCCATGGAGTTGGGTGAGAGATAGTTTGTCCAAACTTGCACTGGAGCGTAGGACAATAGTATATGTGTCCCATCTCTCAGGCAGTGATCTGAGAAATCTGTTATTCCTGAATATTGGTGTATTCAAGTTTGACCATTTTTAGTTCAGAGATCAAACAAGAAAACCGCTCATATTGTTGAGTCAGTGTCTCACCCTTTCTATGAGAGAATGTCTCATATTGTTGGGCAAGAATTTCTCTATTATTTGCCAAGACCTCATCTGTTCCTCCAAATTGTTCTTTCAAAGCAATCCAGAGGTCATGGGCAGTTTCATGATGCATTAGCCCAGAATAGATTTCATTGGGCAAAGCCATGGCCAGAATTCCATGGGCTTTTGCATCAATCTCAAGCAACTTTTTATCCTCATCTGAGTATTGCTCCCTCCTCTTCGGAACCATTTGATTGGTTTCCGGGTTATTCACCATAGGCTTGTGTGGACCATGTACCACTGATGTCCAACACCCTGCGCTGTTAACAGACAGGTGATGGAGCATACGTCTTTGCCATATGTTATACTCATTCCTAACCAGCATAGGAGGCTTGGTTGAGGAACCAGTATTGTGAGGATCATTGGAGGGAGTGGTCATTTTCAGTTCAAAAACAGTTTAGTTCAAGTTTTAAAAAAGTTTTAGACAAACCACAACAAACTCAATGAGAACCAAGAAAAGATCTCAGGATGAATGAGCAGAAATACAGAAAATTCAATCTCTATAACCGTTTCTTGCAAAAACAAAAGCTAATTCAATCAAACTTGATCTTGAATAGCAGTTTCAATGATCAATTATTAGATCGATCAATGATTAACCTGCTCTGATACCATTTGACAGGATCAGTGATCACAAGTTTGATGTATCAGAATATAAAGCAGCGGAATACAACACGAATTAGACAAATTGTAGCAAGCATCGATACTTGTAAGCGTTAAGATCGCATACGGTTATAGGGAGAGAATATGAATTTCTGATTTCTAGGAATGTTTATAGATGTAGAATATTTCTAATCGAATCAATCAATCATTCCATTCAATTGCTCATTTCGCTCATGATTACAATAGGTTGTCACTCCTTATATAGAGTGCAACAGTCACTGCTGTTATCACGGAAAGTGACAACTGGCAGATCCAATACAGAAATAACTAAATCTTAACAAACTACTGAAATGTTCACAACTACTGAGAACATATCAGCAAGTTAAGTACAAAATATAAAACTACTGAAACTACAACGACTGAAGAACAAGCTCTTCAGTCGTTTTACAAAACTACTGAAACAAAGAAAATAAAACTACTGATATCACAACTACTGAAGAAGTACTCTTCAGCAGTTGTGACAAACTACTGAGGCTTCAGTACTTGATCTTCAGACTTTGACCTTCAGGTGTTTCATCAGCTGATGACTTCAGTAGATATCATCAGCTGATGTCTTCAGTCTTTGTCTTCAGACTTTGTACATCAGTTGTTGATCTTCAGCACTTGTGAACTCTTCAGCTGTTGTACTTCAGTACTTTGGTCTTTCAGCTTCAGCACTTGTGTTCTTCAGCTGTTGTACTTCAGCACTTTGTTCTTCAGCTGTTAAGGTCTTCAGCACTTGATCTTCAGCTGTTGAAGTCTTCAGCACTTGTCAAACTACTGATGAGGCTTTCAGCAGTTGTTGTGATACCGTGTGGGACTTAGAGATTTTCTGATCTGGCTCATTGGTTCTTTTGGTCCAACACTTTATATCTTGAGCGGTCACAGAACTTGTTCCTCTGTGATCCATATATCGTTCTTCAGCACAGTAACACTTCGATTCTCCGAAGATGAACTTTTAAATCCTTTATCACAGATTTTGTGAAAGAGAATTAAGTTGTTCTAAGTTGTTGAACGTAGTTCACTTTATCAAACTTAACTTTCTGATTTCCCATTCTCCCTGAGCTGTGATATGCCTCCTTTGTTTTCCTGCAAGGAAACATGCCCTCCTTTTATTTGTTTTGAACGTTAATAAAAGGGCTCTATTTCCTGTCATTGCGGGATGCTCCGCTGTCTATATCCACGTGTTAGTCTCAGCACTATATCGAACACCTGCACATACAAAAGTAAAACAGTTTAGGTTAGGAACCCAACTTTGACTGTCTTGGTTTTCCCAAAGCATCCACATCATAACTCCACCCATTGACCTTAAAGGTGAGGGTAGCTCAGGTTCCTTCTTGTTATCAGTATCAAGACGAGGTGGATTTTTCTTTCCATACATATTTGTGCAATGCTTGTTTTGATAAACAGTCGTCTGCTTACAGGTTGGACTTTAGGTTCATTAGCTCTCTAGGTTGAGTTAGAGAACTCCGTTAGAAGACCTAGGTCTGAGAGTCCAGAAGATCATCTTCTTTTCCTAGTTCTTATAAATGACAGTCGAAAGCAATGTTCCACATTCTCCACAGTTGAGCATGAACCTGCTATCAACTTTATGAGTAGACTTTTCTTTTTGGGAGAAGTGCGTGACACTCTAATAACCACATCACTTTAGTTTTTGACTCTTGGATGTTTGATGTTTTCTCTGGTGTAACAAACTTTACTGATTTAACCTGTTTTACTTTTTGGTTAACTGGTTTTTTGACTTGAAGCATTGAAAAAGTAACATTTGAAGTCTTTTTAGGTTCTGATTTGACTCTATTTTAACCCTGACTTTAAATTAAACCTTTTCAAATTCATTTTCCAGTTAACACAAGGCAATTTACCCTTTGCCTTTGAAGTGGCCTCCTTTTGTTTCTTACCAGATTCAGTAGATGACATGAGGTGTCTGGATCAGTAACAAGAGGAGTGGTCACCACATGATCCTTGATGGGGTTATTTTACTGGTCTAGACTTGGTGTTCATCAAAGTCTCAGGTGGTGGTGGAACCACTTTGTAGCCTAATCCCTCCCCGTTATTCCTTTCTCTCACTAAGTGTTGAACTATGTGAGAAAACTAGTCCAACTATGCAGTTTCTGTTTAATGAATTAACTTCGACTTCTGAAACTGCCCTTGTTTCTTAGTGTCTTCTAGGGAGTTAAGATAGTACCTAATGTGTTTGCTTGGTTAAAAGCCACTACTTCGGTTTCCCGAAGTTGTTTAGTCAATAAGTCTATCTTTTCTTTATAACAATGCTCATTTTGTTTTAGTACTCTATTTGCCTCAGTGCACAGACGTAACTTTTACTAAGTTATCATTATGATCTAATAACCTAGCAAAATTTTCATCTATGCTATTCCTAAACGTGTCACAATCAGAACAAGCATGGTTTTTAAAAATTTGGTCAGTGGTACTTACCTGAGTTGGTTCAGAAGTATTAGCCATCAATGCCGCATCAGAGATTCTTTGTTCTTAATCCTCATCTGCCAGATGGCAGTTTCCAATCTTCCCAGCACAAGTCCATCATATGAATGAACCACTGCTGCTAAGATCCATATGCTCTCGTGCTACTTCCAACGTCACATTACCGAAGTTCTCGATCTTCAGTTTGGTAGCGTTTGCTTCCGATCCAATATGATGGGTACATGATGACCCAGACGTTGTCTGATCCAGAAGGAGAAGCATGTGAGGGACCTGACGAGCTAGACACAAAAGCAGTCTGGAGGGGTGCTCCAGATGTCTTAGCTTGAGGTGTGGCTTTTTAAAGAAAGCTGGATTTTGTGTGTACGAAGACTTTTTGAGCTCTATACTTCATCCTCAGTGCTTCTTCACGCAAATTAAGAATAAAGTCATTTATATCCAGCTTTATAAGGATTCCATTCTGTCTCAGGTTAGACACGAATGTAGCCACTTATCAGGCAACCCGTCTGCGAAGTTGCTACTTTTTCTTCCATGGTAGTAGCCACTCCATGTGTATGCAATTCGCTCATCAAGTGGTAGAATCTATCTATGACTTCGTCCAAACTTTCATTACCAATTGATGAGAAGTCATCGAATTCCTTCTTTAACTCCTTTGCCTTGATTGCCTTCAATGATGCATTAACCATCATATCTCTTCTCTAGCGCATCCACAGTTTCTTGGACTGCTTGTTCTCGGAATACTGGTGGAATATGTCTTTGGGGATAGACTGAGTGATCAATGCATAAACTCTTTTCTCTGCATTGTACTTTACTTTCTGTGCGTCGGTCATCCCACTTAATGTTAGTTTAACCCCATCAGCTCCCACCGGTGTACTATAGCCTATCTCAATGGCTTCCCATAGATTAGGATCTACTCCATTAAGGTAGATCTCAAAACGTTGTTTCCAGTGGGGAAACTCATCTAAAGTCAAAAGCTTTGGTGGTTTATTGTGATTCCCCACCTCACTCTCAAGCAGCAACAGATTCTGTATCCTTAAGTCCTTCCCAGCAGTGAAGGCTGACATCTGATCTTCCATGACGAATAAACTTATAATCTAATCAAACAAACTTTCACTGATGCGACTGAAGGATGCGAATGAGCTAATCTGCGTATGAGCTCTGCGATTGGTTCAATCGTGCGAATGAACTGGGCGATTGGTTCAGTCGTGCGAATGAATCTGGTGCGTATGAGCTATGCGAACGAACGGTTCAGTCGCCCGAATGAAGGTGCGACTAGGTCCAATCGTGCGTATGAGCAATGCGAATGGAGTCCAGTCGTACGAATGAGTCACTCGTGCGACTGAAGCTGCTGTTTTGCGAAAATTCTAGGTTTGACGGGTTTCAGCAGTAAAAATTCGAAATTTCACAAGTTCTAATCGCCTAAGTCCGTAGAAACCAAACGTCGATGAGCAGGGAACTTCCAAGATCACTTTTGATGCCAAAGATTGCGTTTTTAGTGTAAAAACACAAACTTTTATGCAATCTTGATTGAATCAACACGTAATCAAGAGCCAATAGCTCTGATACCACTTGTTAGGACCTGGTATCCGACTGAAATACCTACAGATCACGTGTATACCAGATCAATAGTGCGGAATCCTATTTGATTGGCGATCCAATCAGTGAGAACACACGAAGAATCAATCAAGGATTGAAACTAACGTTAGAAATCGATAAGGAATCGATCTAATGTGTTCTATGAACTTGGAGAACGATTTGGAAGGTTTCTGGACGGCTAGGGTTCATCTGGATTCGTACTTGATCGAATATCCTTGTTTTTCACGAATTGAGTTGTATTTATAGGTTGGCACTATTCAATCGTGCGACTGAACCATTAGTTTGGTTCAGTCGTGCGATTGAACCATGCGGTTGGTTCATTCGTGCGACTGAGTGTTCAGTCGTGCGACTGAGCCAATCTTATGTTACAGTCGTACGACTGATCCAGTCTCCTGGTTCAGTCGTGCGACTGAGTCAATCGTGTGAAATTCTTCATGTGTATGGTTCATTCGCATGAGCCATTCGCATGGGAACTTCATTAATTTAAGTTTGAATGTTTTAGTTAATTAATATAATATTATATGTAATCATTCAAGTAATCATAAACCCAATCAATTCATTTACGACTCATTAATGAACTATTAAACATTATAACCAACAGACTATCGATTATCAGTTCATTAATCATACCAAACAAGATCTATTACATCACATATCACGATCTAGGGACATACATGTATCAACATTTCTAAAGTTTACATGGCACATTCTTTTATGCCATAGGAAAGACTCATCACTATTTGCTTTAGACAGAAAGCATGGGACTTCTCTAGACGAGATGTTTCTTGCAAATCCATCTTGTACATGTTCCCTTTCCTAGGGGCTCTAAGTAGAATATGCTCATGAGGAATGACCACCCTGGGCTTGAGAACAATGCACTCATGCTCAGTAAAGAGCATGTTCTGACACTGATCATAAAATTGGGATACACTTAGAAGATTTTACCCAAGCTCCTTGACAAAGTTTACCTTTCCAATGCTGAGCTTAGCATTTGTGACCTTGCCACTTCCAAAAATGTAACCACCTTCATCTCAACCAAAAGAAACTGGCCCTCTATCAATCCTTTCAAAGTTCTAGAGTAGTGACCTATTACCTATCATGTGCCTAGAACAGCCACTGTCAATGATCCAGATATTCTTGTTTGTCTTGAGCTATCACTGCATAAAGAAAATGATTAGTTACAACTGGAAACCTAAACCTTACTTGTCTTGGGCTCACGAAGTGAAACAAGGTAATGCAACAATAATAGATCCTATGGTTGTGCTAAGAGGATCTTGAGCTATTGTTGATGGAGAATTTTCAATCACTAGGTCTTTCTTAGACTTCCACACCACCTTTGGAGTCTTGGACTTGACCTTCAATACTTCGGAAGCTTTTGATACTTCGGAAGTTTTGATGACTGAGCCTTCGGAAGATTCTGCAGACACTGTATCATACTTTAGTGCTTCGGAAGTATTCCTTTCTTCCGAGACCAACTTTGCTTCTGTAAGGCCCCGTTCCCAGAGATCTCACAGTTGGTCATCACAGCAGCTAAACCATTATAATTATACCAACTTAAGCTGCAGAAATAATTTATCAAAAAAAACCATTCATTTCATTTAAAACACTGTTGTTGAGCAATACATCATCGTTTACTGATTACAAAAGAATTGTTTTAGCGCATTACAAAACAACAACAACATAAAATACGAATGGATGTCAGTCTTTCCCTGCCAGTAGCTTCACCCTCGTGCCATCCTCAGCAATAATTAACTACCAACTGAAAATGCATAAAAGTCAGCATTGCTGAGCGAGTTCTAGTTTTAAAAGTAATAAAATACTTTTTGTATGATGTATATGAAAATACTCTTTCTATGAAATACAACTCTTTACTTTATGTGCGAGCACGCATTAACTATACGAACAGATACTGTTCATTCTCTTTACTGTATGCCTTGTATGTCCTGTAATCTTTTATCTTTATCTTTCACTTTCTGTATGGATAAATGAGCAATACCCCATACTGTATGCGCGGTGGAAAACGGGTGATGGGCCATCTATATCCCTCAAAAGGGTTCTGTTTACTGTATTTAAGGCCGACCCAATCACCCAGGACATGCTGCAAAGGTCCTGCCAATATTAATTGACTAGCCCCGTGTGCATTGTAGGGTAGCTAACCCGCAACACTGTCGAGCTAATGACAACATGGTCATGTAACTCCTGTAAGCTTGCAAGACTTGTTAACATTTTATTAATGTTCCACTTCTCTTCTTTATTACTCTTTATTATTACAATATAATTTACGTTACGATAATAAACATACCACGTAAAGTCACACACTATAAGTAATAATAATAATAGAAATAATAATAATAAGTAATAATAATAAGGCAATCATAATCATGCATGAAACCCATCATTAATAAGCCCTAGTCAAACCTCGGTCAAAACCCTAAGAGCACAAACTCCCAAGAATTCTGTAATAAATTCAAAGTGTTGGGCGCTTAGACACTATTTGGGCGCATGAGCCTTGTTTGAGTGTTTCATCACTATGGATGCGCATCAGCCAACACTTAATCATTTTAACACTTAGGCGCATGAACTATTTAGGCGCATGGACTGTTCAGGCGTATGAACACTTAGGCGCATGGGTTATTCGGACCCATGGACACTTAGGCGCATGGGCCAGTTGGGCGCATGGGCACTATTTAGGCGCATGGGCCTACACTTAGTCGTTCGACTAATATTTCTAGGCGCATGGACTACTGTTCAGGCACATGAGCCACACTTTTCATTTCTAAGGCAAATTTCAGGTGCATGGGCTACTGTTCAGGCGCATGGGTTACACTTAAATTCTTCTAAGGCGTTCCCAGGTGCGTGAGCCTTATCTATTATTGTTGCATGAACCTTTTGTGTAACATGTTTCTAGGATGATTTCGAACCCATTCATCGTACCTATCTGTTTTAAGCTTACTAGGGCTATTCTAAAGAAGAACAACCTATAAGCATTCAAGAATCATCATCCAATATGCATAATACATACGGGTATACATACCTAAACAATGTAAAAACATTTTAATACATTTTCAGCCTCAAAGAGAGTTTAAAACAAGTAAAACCAGGGTCTAGAACTCACATGGTGCAACTTGGGTGTTTCTTCCTTCTAACCCTTTTGCAACTGAGTTCAAACACCTAAAAACCCCACCAAACACACCCGAGCACATACACAAACACATAAGCACATAAACATATAAACGAGGTAAAACCTATCATAAATACTTAAAAACCTTGAATTCTTACCTTGAATTCACTTTCTCTTCTTCTTCTTTTCTTCAACCGAGAGTTTTGCTCTCTTCCTTTCTCTCTCTCTCTAAAACCGAAGTGAAAGTGATGTGAAAAGAAGGTGGGCGGCCATGCCCACCTTTACATCAACTTTTCAATGATTTTGTCCTTTTGGACACTTTTAGTCCCTCCACTTGGACTTTATTGCTTTTCTTTCTTTTATTATTTATTTCTTGTCTTTTTTAAAATAACCAGGTGTTACAGCTTCCAAAGGAAAATTTCCACTTGCCATCTTCTTAGATTTGGAGCTTCCGAAGGAAACAGGTTTTCCTTCCGAAGCTTGAATCTTCTTGGAACTCTTGGAAGTCCTTGGTTTGATCATATGAAGAGTACCCTTAGGATTGTATGGAAAATCCTTAGCAAGATGGGTAGTACTCTCACACATAACACATTCCATTTTCTTCTTCCCAAGAGCCTTCTGCTGGGAACAAGACTGACTTTGGTCACATCCCTTTTCCACCTTCATCTTTACAGATACTAAAACACTCTTTTTAGGCTTGGAACTATTATTGGAATTTGATGGTCTAGGCTGTGTAGCAGTGGTACACAATCGATCAGTCTTCTTCTTGTTACTGAGATGATTGAACAAGAACCAGAACTCTTAGTAGAAGAGTTCAGGTTGATGTCTTTAGTTTTTACTACTTCAAATCCTGTAGAGATGAAAACTTGCTTCTACTTAGAGTCAAAAGTAGCCTTGATCTCTTGAGCCTTCCTAGCCTTTCTTTTGCTCTTTCTGATCAAGTTCTTTCTCTTAGACTTGGTCATCACAGTCTTCTACTTCTCCTCAGAAGGAGAGTGGCCCTTCTTAGAATCCTCCTCTTCACTCTTTTCAGAGGAATTCTTCACTATCACTTCTTCATCCTCTTCACTCATAGGATCTATGAGTGGAAGCTCATCTTCACAAGTTCCACACGTAGGTGATCTTACAGACAATATTGTGTGTGGAGGAGCTATCTCATTTGATCCCAGTCCCTGCCTGCTTTGATAGCACACCTTGTTGTGCAGGGATGAGGATATCATGTTCTTGAAGGTCTCTTGTTCAAGAACACATTTTTCTGCCCTGGCTTTGCTGATCACAAGCTCAACCTGGCACTCAGTAAGCTTGGTTATGAGATCCTTGATCTGAGTCCTAAAATCTATGTGCTCATGTTTAAGAACTGAAATAGATTTCTCTAAGTCCTCTATCTTCAGCTTATAATCATTTTCAGATTTTCTAAAATCAGCTTTTAAAATGTTTAAGGACTCAAGATCAGATCTCATTTCCAAGTTATAGGACCTATATCTATTAACTTTAGCAATGCATTGAGGGGTACAGAGATGTTCCAATACCTTGGCTTCATCATGATCTACCATTTGTGCTTGGTTTGGAGAAGCATCTTCCACCTGAAAACCCGTCATAATACTTAAAAACCTTGAATTCTTACCTTGAATTCACTTTTCTTCTTCTTTTCTTCAACCGAGAGTTCTGCTCTCTTCCTTCTCTCTCTCTCTCTAAAACCGAAGTGAAAGTGATGTGAAAAGAGGGTGGGCGGCCATGCCCACCTTTACACCAACTTTTCAAAGATTTTTTCTGTTTGGACACTTTTTGTCCCTCCACTTGGACTTTATTGCTTTTCTTTCTTTTATTCTTCATTTCTTGTCTTTTTAAAATAACCGAGTGTTACAAGTCCACCTCCCTTATATAGGTTTCATCCCTGAAACCTGTTATTCGTCAAACAGAGGAGGATAATGCTGCCTCATCTCCTCCTCAGTCTCCCATGTAGATTCGGATCCCTTCCTGTGATTCCACTATACATGCACAAGAGGGATCACTTTATTCCTCAGTCTCTTCTCTTTATGATCGATGATTGCCACTGGTTGCTCCACATAATTGAGCCTTTCGTCTACTTTGATATCTCCAGTAGAACAATCATGTCTTCATCAGCTAAACACTTTCTCAGATGAGATACATGGAATGTCAGGTGAATCCCACTTATTTAACTCTTCTAGTAATTCCAACCTATAGGCCACCTCTCCTACTCGAGCAATGATTCGGAAAGGGCCTATATATGTTGGGCTCAACTTGCCTCGTTTCATGAATCGGATAATACCCTTCCAAGGTGAGACTGCAACATAACCCGTCACCCACTTGGAACTCGATCGGTCTGTGTCGTTTATCGGCATACGACTTCTGCCTATCTTTAGCTGCCTTCATGAAGGCTTTAATCTTCTCAAGCTTCTTGGTCGCAGCCTCAATGACCTCGACACCTCCTAATTCTTTCTGCCCAATGTCTCCCCCACATACGGGCGTTCTACATCTTCTACCGTATAGCATCTCGTATGGTGGCATGCCAATACTGGCATGATAACTGTGTTGTATGAGAATTCAGCTAACAGTAAGTGGTTATCCCAACTTCCTCCAAAATCAATCACATATGCCCGAAGCATGTCTTCAAGTATCTGAATGGTCCTTCTAACTGACTATCAGTTTGGGGATGATAAGCCGTGCTAATATGTAACCTCACCTCCATGGTATCGTGGAATTTCTTCCAGAATTAGAGGTAAAACGGGTGTCATGATCAGACACAATGGACACCGACACACCATGACGAGTTACAATCTCCTTGATGAACAGGTCAGCCAACCACTCAGATGAATATGTCTCGCGGATCGGTAGGAAGTGAGCACTTTTCGTCAGACGGTCGACAATCACCCATATGGCATCGTACACTTTCGTAGTACGTGGCAACTTGTTATGAAATCCATGGTGATGTGCTTCCACTTCCATTCTGGTATATCTAAGGTTGGATCGTCCCATACGGCTTTTGATGCTCGGCCTTCACTTGCAAACAAGTAAGGCACTTACTCACCTATCCCACCATATCACGCTTCATACCCGGCCACCAATAATCCTTCTTCATATCTTGATACATTTTTGTGGCATTAGGGTGGATGGAGTATCGAGTTTTGTGGGCTTCATCCATCATCCTCACACATAGATCCCTGAAACGAGGAATCCACACCCGTCCAAATCTAGATTTAACACCAAGTGTGTTTTCACCTAATTCCCCAACCAGACCTCTTATTCTTTTATAGTTTAGATGATCTTCTTTTAATGTCTCATCTTGAAACTCCTTGACTTTCTTCATTACGTCAGAGGTCATGATCAATTGGTATGCTTTCACCCGAATCAGCTCGGGCCTCTCCTTTCAGCTAAGGGCATTAGCCACCACGTTGGCTTTGCCCGGATGGTAATGGATCTCACAATCATAATCCTTTATAAGCTCCAACCGTTGTCTCTGCCTCATGTTCAAATCCTTCTGCTCGAAGAAGTACTTCAAGCTCTTGTGGTCAGTGAAAATGGTGCACTTCGTTCTGTACAGATAGTGCCTCCAAATCTTTAATGCAAAGACCATTTTTGCTAATTCAAGATCATAAGTGGGATAGTTAACCTCATGTACTTTCAGTTGTCGGGATGCGTAGGCTATCGCCTTACCTCGTTGTATCAACACATAACCCAACCCCGAGTAAGAAGCATCTGAATAGACCACCAAATCCTCGCTTCCTTCGGATAATGACAAGACAGGGGCTTGGGTCAGTCTGGTCTTCAACTCCTCAAAAGACCTTTCTTGGTCGTCACCCCACACAAACTTTACATCTTTACGGGTCAGCTTAGTCAACGGGGAGGCTGTCTTGGAGAAGTCTTGAATGAACCTTCGATAATATCCCGCTAACCCCAAGAAACTATGAATCTCGGATGGCATCGTTGGAGAATTCCATTGCATCACAGCCTCCACCTTAGCAGGGTCTACCATAATCCCCTCAGGATTTACCACGTGACCTAAGAATTGAACTTCGCGCAACCAGAACACGCACTTGGAGAATTTGGCATACAACTTCTCCCTTCTTAAGGTCTCCAACACCTCCGGATGTGTCTAGCATGTTCTTCTTTATTCTTCGAGTAGATCAGGATATCATCACTGAACACAATCACTTATCTATCCAACATCGACCGACACACTCTATTCATCAAGTCCATAAAAGTAGCTGGCGCATTGGTCACACCAAATGACATAACGAGGAATTCATAGTGACCGTAGCGCGTGTGAAAAGCTGTTTTAGGGATATCCTGCTCCTTCACCTTCAGCTGATGGTAACCAGATCAAAGATATATCCTTTAAAACCAACTGGCACCTTGAAGCTGATCAAACAAATCATCAATCCTCGATAAGGGGTATCGGTTCTTCACTGTCAGCTTGTTCAGCTCACAGTAGTTGATGCACATCCTCATACTACCGTCTTTCTTCTTCACAAGCAGGACCGGAGCACCCCAGGGAGAGATACTCGGTCTAATAAACCCCTTATCGAGCTGCTTTTGCAACTGCTCCATTAGCTCTTTCATTTCTGTCGGAGCTAACCGATATGGTGCTTTGGCGATTGGTTGAGCACTGAGTATCAAGTCAATTTGGAACTCAATCTCGCGATCTGGTGGCACGCCGAGTAAGTCTTCCGGGAATATGTCCGGAAAGTTGCACACCACTGGTACCTCAGATAAATGCGGCACCGACGCATCCACATCTTTTACATAGGTCAAGTAGGCACTACATCCATGTTTCATGCACTTCCCCGCCACCACCATCGAAATCATCTTTGGGATCGTAGTAACGCAATCTCCATAAGTCGTAACCAAACTCCCATCAGACGCAACTAATCGAATCATCTTCTTGCGACATAGGATGTTTGCTTCATAGGTTACTAGCCAGTCTATCCCTAGTACTACATCAAATCCACCTAGGGGCACCACGTGTAACCTAGCAGCAAACCTATGACATCAGTAATTCTAGGGGACTTACCCAATAGCAGTTTCTACATCGAACGGTTCACGGACATTTCTACTACTAAGAGGCAACTTAGCACAGAAAGCAGTAGAGATAAAACTTTTTACTAGCATCAGAATCAAATAACACCGAGGATAAAGTTTGGTTTACTAGAAACGTACCTGACACAACATCAGGGTCTGTCCTAGCTTCCTCCGACCTTCTTCACTCCCGAACCTTCCGCCCTCGGCTTCTTGCAGTCCCTGCTCACGTGACCTTCTTCAACACAAGAATAACACCTCCCCATACCGCAGTTCTTCGCCACATGTCCAGTCCTTCCACAACGGAAACAAACATTGCTCCCCAATCTACATTCCCCGGGGTGCCTACGTCCAAATTTGTCACACCTTTTTGACCCCACAATTCTAGTCGTCATCATTGTGCCAAAACTCTCGTCACTTGGCTTCTTACAGTCTCTAGCGATGTCGCCAGGCTTACAACACCTGAAGTATACATTCATTCCCATCCTGCACTCATCGGTATGCTCCCTTCCACATCTGCCACACTTCCTTATCTTCACACCGGATGAAGCTACACGCTGGTTATCCGTCCTAGAAACCTTTTTATATAGGGTGTAACCCCCACGTTCAACCCGCTTTCCGTTGCAGTTCTTGTCATTGCTACCCTTCTTGTTCACTTCAATCACGGTCGTCTCCTTCACCACCCTAATTATCTCAGTCACCATACACGGGCGAATCGTCTGCATGGCCGTTGAACACCCTCGACAACAGCCTCTTTCAATATGGTCCTCGGACTAGCACTATCATCACCAGCTTCTGGGTGATGGATCTCGGACTCTTTGAGTGCTACCTCAGCAGCCCTAGCCATACTTCTTGTGACACGTGGTCCAGCACCACGTCCACCACAACCTTCACCTAACGAAACCTTCAAAGGTCTACCACCGACCATCCTCTAACATGCTATAAGATTCAAACACTAACGCTATCATTCAAGGGAATAACTTAGTTTATGTCAAGTATAGTAAGTTCCTAATTATAGTGGCCAGTTGTGATTAGCCACTTACTTTACTCTTCATACCCCAAGCATTTCCTATCCTGACTTAATCAATATATAAATCTACTAAAAGCACATAAATCAAATAGCATGCGCATATAATACCGGTTATCATTAAGAAAAGACATACCTGATGCCACGTAGCTACTCGGGCTGACATCCCTCCATTTGTCCCATTTTCAGTTTAAGTTTAGGTTTAAAAAATTTTATTTAACCCAATTCTCTTAAACTTTGGCTCTGATACCAACTTGTAAAGCCCCGTTCCCGAGACCTCACAGTTGGTCAATCATAGCAGCTAAAACATTAAACATTATAATTATACCAACTTCAGCAGCGGAAATAATTTATCAAAAAAAAACCATTCATTTCATTTAAAACACTGTTATTGAGCAATACATCATCGTTAACAGATTACAAAATAATTGTTTTACTGCATTACAAAATAACAGCAACAATTACCACCCAAGTGAAAATGCATAAAAGTCAGCGTTCCTGAATGAGTTCTAGTTTTTAAAGTAATAAAATACGTTCTATATGATGTATATGAAAATACTCGTTCTATGAAATACAAGTCTTTACTTTTTGTGCGAGCACGCATTAACTATATGAACAGATAATGTTTGTTCTCTTTATTGTATGCCTTGTATGTTCTATAATCTTTTATCTTTATCTTTCACTTTCTGTATGGACCAATGAGCAATACCCCATACTGTATGCGTGGTAGAAAATGGGTGATGGGCCATCTATATCCCTCAAAAGGGTTCTGTTTACTGTATTCAAGGTCGTCCCAATCACCCAGAGCACGCTGCAAAGGTCCTACCAACTTAATTGACTGGCCCCGTGTGCATTGTAGGGTAGCTAACCCGTAACACGGTCGAGCTAACGATAACATGGTCGTGTAACTCTTGTAAGCTTGCAAGACTTGTTAACATTTTATTAATGTTCCACTTCTATTCTTTATTGCTCTTTATTATTACAATATACTTTACGTTACGATAATAAACATACCACGTAAAGTCACACACTATAAGTAATAATAATAATTGCAATAATAATATTAAAGAACAATCATAAGGTAATCATAATCATGTATGAAACCCATCATTAATAAGCCCTAGTCAAACCTCGGCCAAAACCCTAAGAGCACAAACTCCCAAGAATTCTGTAATAAATTCTAAGTGTTGGGTGCTTACACACTATTGGGCGCATGAGCCCTGTTTGAGCATTTCATCACCATGTAGGCGCATCAACCAATTTTAGGCGCATGGGCTACTGTTCAGGCGCATGGGTTACACTTAAATTCTTCTAAGGCATTCCCAGGCACATGAGCCTTATCTAGGTGCATGAACCTTCTGTGTAACATGTTTCTAGGATGATTTCGAACCCATTCATCATACCTATCTATTCTAAGCTTACCAGGGCTATTCTAAACATGGAAAACCTATAAGCATTCAAGAATCATCATCCAACATGCATAATACATACGGGTATACATACATAAACATTGTAAAATCATTTTAATACATTTTCAGCCCCAAAGAGAGTTTAAAACAAGTAAAAACCAGGGTCTAGAACTCACCTCGTGCAACTTGGGTGTTTCTTCCTTCTAACCCTTTTGCAACTGAGTTCAAACACCTAAAAACCCCACCAAACACACACACCCGAGCACATACACAAACACATAAGCACATAAACATATAATCGGGATAAAACCCATCATAAATACTTAAAAACCTTGAATTCTTACCTTGAATTCACTGTTTATTGTTCTTCTTTTCTTCAACCGAGAGTTATGCTCTCTTCTTTTCTCTCTCTCTCTCTCTAAAACTAAAGTGAAAGTGATATGAAAAGAGGGTGGGTGGCCATACCCACCTTTACACCAACTTTTCAAAGATTTTGTCCTTTTGGACACTTTTAGTCCCTCCACTTGGACTCTATTGCTTTTCTTTCTTTTATTCTTCACTTCTTGTCTTTTTTCAAATAACCGGGTTTCACAGCTTCGAAGGGAAATTTTCCACTTGCCTTCTTCTTAGATTTGGAGCATCTGAAGGAAACAGGTTTTCCTTTCGAAGCTTGAATCTTCTTGGAACTCTTGGAAGTCCTTGGTTTGATCATACGAAGAGTACCCTTAGGATTGTATGGACAATGCTTAGCAAGATGGGTAGTACTCTCACACATAACACATTCTATTTTCTTCTTCCTAAGAGCCTTCTGCTGGGAACAAGACTAACTTTGGTCACATCCCTTCTCCACCTTTATCTTTGCGTATGCTAAAACAGTCTTTTTGGGCTTGGAACTGTTATTGGAGTTTGATGGTCCAGGCAGTGTAGCAATGGTACACAACCAATCAGTCTTCTTCTTGTTACTGAGATGATTTGAACAAGAACCGGAACTCCTAGAAGAAGAGTTCAGGTTGATGTCTTCAGTTCTTACTACTTCAAATCCTGTAGAGTTGAAAACTTGATTCTGCTTAGAGTCAAAAGTAGACTTGATCTCTTGAGCCTTCCTAGCCTTTCTTTTGCTCTTTCTGATCAAGTTCATTCTCTTAGACTTGGTCATCACAGTCTTCTACTTCTCCTCAGAAGGAGAGTGGCCATTCTTAGAATCCTCCTCTTCACTCGTTTCAGAGAAATTCTTCACTATCACTTCTTCATCCTCTTCACTCATAGGATATATGAGAGGAAGCTCATCTTCACAAGTTCCACACGTAGGTGATCTTACAGACAATATTATGTGTGGAGGAGCTATCTCATTTTTCCCAGTCCCTGCCTGCTTTGATAGCACACCTTGTTATGCAGAGA
This sequence comes from Flaveria trinervia, assembly GCA_025506515.1. NCBI lineage: Eukaryota > Viridiplantae > Streptophyta > Magnoliopsida > Asterales > Asteraceae > Flaveria > Flaveria trinervia. The sequence continues at coordinate 30,942,574 of CM046450.1, read as the reverse complement.
TGAGGATATCATGTTCTTGAAGGTTTCTTGTTCAAGAACACATTTGTCTGCCCTGGCTTTGCTAATCACAAGCTCAGCCTGGCACTCAGTAAGCTTGGTTATGAGATCCTTGATTTGAGTCCTAAAATCTATGTGCTCATGTTTAAGAACTGAAATAGTTTTCTCTAAGTCCTCTATCTTTAGCTTATAATCATTTTCAGATTTTCTAAAATCTGCTTTTAAAATGTTTAAGGACTCAAGATCAGATCTCATTTCCAAGTTATAGGACTTGTATCTATTAACTTTAGCAATGCATTCAGGGATACAGAGATGTTCCAATACCTTGGATTCATCATGATCTGCCATTTGTGCTTGGTTTGGAGAAGTATCTTCCACCTAAAAGCTCTAGTCAAAGCCTCCTTCTTCAACAGCAACAGCAGCCTGTTGTGTTGGCTTCTCATTCTAGGAAGCTTTGTCAGTGCAGTTGGATATGGACTGCGTTTGGGCACCATTTGTTCTAGGTGCTTTACACTCTCTGGAAAAGTGTTCCATCAAGTTACAATTGTAACACTTGACTTTGCCTTTGTCCAGACCAACTTTCCACTGGTTGCATTGCTTGGAAACTTCTTTCCTATCCTTTTATAAAACTTCTAGGCTCTGTGAGTGAGAAGAGACGTCTGCTGGACTATCTCCATGTACTACAGATCATCTGGATGGATACAGTCCAGGTCTTCAACGGTGAAAGAAAGCTTCCATAACCTTCATCAAAAGACACAAAGGCTTGAGAAAAGGGTGTCTCTTGGAATGTGCTTCCTTGAGTGTAGTTCTCCCTTGGTATCTCTAGGAAGGTGATGAAAGGACCCTTTGATGAGTTTTCAGGGTAGCATATGAGATGATGTTGGGGTGGGTTCCATGCATCCCTTTCAACCACATCCAGGGCTGAACCCATTTGATTGTTGGAGTTACTAGATGAACCTTACATGTTTATCTCTATCTGGTAGCCAATGAGAATCCCATATAACTATGTCAGAGTGAGAGTTTTGAGATTTTCAGTCCTCTTGATCATCACACAGTAGTGTGTCCACTGCCTAGAAAGTAAGGACATGAACTTCCTTACAATGTCCCTGTTCTCAAGAGAAACTCCTCCATCCACAAAGGTATCCACAATCTCAACATACTTGAAGTATTGTTGAGTCATGGTTTCACCTATTTTGAAGGTGAAGTTTTCAAACTGCTTCTTCAGGAGATCCTTTTTGTTCTCCTTGGCTTCAGAGGAACCCTCATACATCAGTTTCAATGCTTCTCACAGCTGCTTAGTTGTTTTGCATTTCTTGAAACCTCTGTATACAAGAGTTTGGAAGAGCAGTCTGAAGGGCTGTCATGGCTTTTCATCAATCTCTACTCTCTTCCTCTCTTTGTCAGAATAGTTTGCCACAACCTTGGGGAACATACCAGCACCGATAGCATAGGGGGTGCTAGGTATGTAAGGTCCATTCTCAATAGACTCCCATACTCTTGAGTCTAGAGACCTGATGAAACCTTCCATTCTCAAGCAGCAGATATCAAATTCATCAAGAGTGATCAGTGGGGACTTCCTCATGGTTCCAGTTTCCATATCAGTCTTGGAAATGGCTGCCATTTGAAAAGTAGAGTATTTGTGTGTGTGAGGGATCTTAAGATGGTGAGATCTTATATCAAGAGCCTGGAAAGCTCTGATACCAAATGCAGGACCGGTGAAGGGGGTCACTTACAACACAACAACACAAAGAAAAGATTAACCAAACTTAATCAAATAGTAAACTGGATAACCACAAGTAAGACACTAAGAATACAAGTAATGTAAGAGACAAAACACAAGAGCACAAGTATATTTTCAAGAATGTAGTATATTGCTTTCTCTATGTTCTATTACAAGTGTTACAAAGCATAATGGAAAGATACAAGAACATGAGATACTTATACTACATCCTACAGCCGGCTATACTATGAAAGCCAGCTAGATAAAATTGACTAGACACAAACAAAATCAATTGTAAAGTCAAAAGGCAGATTTCCTTTTGACTATTGACTATGACATGCCATAACCCACATCCTTATCTATTACAAAAAGAATAAAGTACATAAAGTAGAAAGTTACAAACTCAAGACCTCAATGTACAGTTACCAAAAGCATGGACCTTTTTCACCAACTCATGTAAGTTGGTGACTTTACAGAGTTGCAGCAGAAAGGGGTCTAGTTTTATGGAAAAGTACATCAGATAAAGCATGTTACTTAAAGTCTTCGGAAAAAATCTGTCTTCAAGTGTTTAGGCTTCGGATACTTTGTCTCTGAAGCTTCAGAAGACTTCATCTTTGGCTTCAGAAGATATTGGTATTCGCTTCGGAAGATTTCACACTTAGATTATTTCAGTTGCATGTGTGAAACTTCCGAAGCATTCTTCTTCAGTACTTGTGCAACATGCATGCAGGATAGACTTTGGATGTTTGGGTTGCATCAGCCTCTTCATATATTCTTTACAGGATACAACATCAACAAGAAGTCCAACTCATGAGGATGTCAATTTCTGAAGGGAAAATTGGTCTCATGGCAATGTAAGAATCAAACATGTGTGTATAAATCAACTAATGAATCAAAGTACATTGCTTCCTCTGGTTGTTATGCTTAGGTGCTATGGATACAAACTCAATTTTGAGATTATAGATTAACCTTTATGAATACTCCAATTCACAATGACAACGATGTCATCTCAATTACAAACAATCCAGTTCAACATTTATAGAGAAAACACATCGAAATCAGTTATCATTTTATTAGAGATTGTGCTGAAAACACTCATCAAAATATTTGAAAACACTCATTCTTTCAAAACCCTACACTTCATTAAAATCTTTCGAAATGACCACTGTTAACGTAGAATTCCGACCAAATTAGAACATAGCCGCTTCACTTGAACCCATTGATGATTCAGTCTATGATCTTGTTCTTAACTTTCTCCATTACATCAACTATGCTTTTGCAATTTTATTGATCCTATGATTTGTGCACCACATATCAAGCAAATTGGGGGTAGATATTCTATTCAAAGAGAACATGAACCAAAGTCCTCACTACAGTGGTGCAAGGAATGAAGATCACCATCTCTTGTGCAACAATTCATCAACATCTCAAATTCAATGATGAAAATGACGTATATTCGTTCTCTAAAGAAGTGGTGATTGCCACTTACAAGGAGATGAGATACAAAGTACTACTCCTAACATCTACCTCCTCCAAATCATGGAATATCACAATTGAAGAATCATTCTTCATATCTTTATCCATTTCTTATCAAATAAATCAAGCTGATGGGATCAAGTTCCATTAGATTTAGCAACGGCTATCTATGGACTTATCGGCATCACTAAATTTACAAATAGAAACCATAACTTAAGATCAAAGAGTGTTAACACAAATATGCAGAGTAGTAACACTTTAATGTTTTTATAAGTAATTTAATGTTTAACTATGCAGGTAAAACTCCATTGATCAAGAAAATATCGCAAATTATAGTTACCATTGATCAAACTTTTAATGTATTCTCGAATGATAGTTATCATAAATTCTAATATTTTGGCAAAAATGGTTAATTTGGTGAAAACTTCATCCAATTCGACTTTTGATTTTAATCCACTTCTATTACTTTTAATCGAAGGCCTCCTCCTATTTTAACAAAGTCTTGGGTACCTCACGTCAACCACTTGGGTTGATGATCATCGGTAATAGATTATTTCTACTTAACCTAATATGACATGTTGTTACTTTTAACTATGATAAAAAAACCATCTTTCACCTTTGTGCAAATGCGTGTTAATTATGTGCAGTTTGAAAGTGATCGTGATAATAAAGATTCAGAAAGTCACATAAAGAAATCTGATTCATCCCTGTTTATAAGAAATTGTTTTCTATTCACGCTGGCAAACCTAAGAATAGGTTAATATCCATATAAACACCTACCCGTTTATCAGCATGTTGGAAAAACCAAAAAACCTATATGTTTTATAAATTGCTTAATACTTGAAATTAGAACCGAATCATTGCATTGTTTTATAAGTTGTTAAATTAGTTAATGTGCTTTTAAAAATAAAACTAAAGTGTTACTTAGCATGTGAAACTCTTAACACACTTTTAAACATACATAACAGTTCAATTCCTTGGTTTGTTGAATATTAATTAGTATAATTCTTTTGTGTATGTACAAATTATGCTTACGATTGCAGAATATCGACTAATCAGGGGCGGACCCACCCTTGCAGGATGACGATCACTCGACACTAGACATGAACAACCGGTTTTTATGCCCAAACTAGTTCGGGTTCAAAACCGAACCGGTTTTTTCGTGGTGGGGTCAAACCAGTTTATCTTCAAACCGGTTCGGGTTACAAACCGGTTTGGCTCACCAAAAACTTGAACCTATCAAACCGGTTTGATACCGGTTTTTTACCCAAACCAGTTTTCTTACCGGTTTAACAAGTTTTTAACTTTAAAACCGTTTATAAACCGGTTTTAAGTGTGGGACTAGCAAACCGGTATAGAAACCGGCGGTTCAGGTCGGGTCGGGTCGGGTTCGGGACAGGTTTGGTCCAAACCAGTTTTTCTTTGAAACCGGTTCGGTTTTTTTAGGCGAGCCGGTTCCGAACCGGTTTTTTTGTACATGTCTACTCGACACCCATGAAATAAAAATTCGTTTACTATACATACAATGGTGTATTAAATGACAACCAATTAATTTTAACACCGACCACCGTAAAAAGATAAAAGAAATAGAAATAATAAAAATAGAAAACATAATCTAATACCATGAAAATAGAGATGGAGCTCTGAACGATAAGAAAAAGAAAGAAGAAAAATAGAAAATTATTTGAAAAGGGTAAAGTGATAATGTTGTGAAAATTTGGTGATGTAGTCTTTGAAGGTTATAGGTATAGGTTATTCTATAGGAAAAAAAGTCACATAATTAAATTAATATGAAATTCCTAACATATTTAGTTTATCCTTAGAGTAATTTACATGTAATGATATCTTCCTTCTCACTGTATATTAATAATATGACTATTAAGTTATAATTTTATATATTGCTTATTTATTACTTTTGTTTTATATTTTAGTTGTTAATAGTTTAATATTTCATCAGTAACATGCCCTGTATGCTGCATGGTCCAGTTCTGAAACACTAAATTACAAGTCTTTTTTATTTATACCATCTATGAAATAGCATAAACACCCATCTAGTATAATAGTATGAATTATATATCTAGTTTTTATTTTGTATATTAAGTGTTTATATTAAATATAAATTGATATATTAGCTTTTAAATATATGTATATGTGTGTGTGTTTGTGTGTGTGTGAATTTTAAAAAAACTTTCACTTATATAACAAATTTGGTGTCATTATTACCCCGACCGGCCGAAAAACAGAACTTATACACATCCAAACACTAAAAATCCGACGACCATCAAAAAACTTTAGGTCAACCACTACAACTAATGTAATTTGTTTATAACGTTTTTTATTCCGCCATTGTAAATTTCAAATAGTTTCAATTTGGTCAACTTCACCTGGGCCAAATACTGTAACGCTTTTATATTATGTTATAAGATTGTTCATAGTGAAATCCCTAAAATTATGTAAGTGTGTTTTTTATATTATGGGAATGGTTTTAAGTATTTGTGAGAGATAAAATGTTACTATTAATCGGTATATTTGAGGAATTAATATTTAATCCCTATAATTTTTTTTAATATTTTTGTTGGCCTTAAGGTAGGCCGACAACCAACGTCATGTTTGTTGGCCTTCTTTCTTTATTGTTTGCGGTCGCTCCTAGTGACCTTTTGGTCAGATGTAGGTCGCTAACCTCTTGTGAGGAGGGGTAGTGTTTTCACAAATGTTTCCTCATTTGGTACTCTGATTTTTGGTGGATCTTCGGCCGCTCTTTGGTTTGCCGCCGGCCAATGGTGATTTGTTTTGTTTACACCATCGCGTATAATACAAATCCCATTTGTTTTTTGTTTGAGTCGAGGAAAATATTATTGGGATTTGTTTTGTTTTGTTTACTATTATTTACACCATCGCGTATTATACACCCGGTAGTGTAAATTTTTATATAAATATCGAGTTCGCTCCCGTAAAAAAATAATTTCGCCCCTGCTTGGCCCATCCTCCCCACTTACAAAATTGGCTAAGCTCTGCCACTGGCGATGATGCTCAAGAATTATATGTTCGTTGTCATGGCTTGATAAGTAGAAATGTTTGTAACCACAACAAGCCACATCATTTATTTGACACTTATTTGTTTATCAGGAACAACTAACACGCGCTCAGAAACATGATAGTTCTCTATTAATAATGTATGTGGTATTATTGTAGGACATCTTGATGAAGCAAGACCGTATTTCTCATGTATAAAAGTAAAGATGAAATGTTTAAGTGGTATTTGAATGTGTGTTTTTAAAGTTATTATTGTTTCATCACTCGGAATAGTTAATTAAGTTAGCTAAATGTCTTATAATTATCCGCTTATATTTTGATAACAGTAAGATGATTTTGAAATTGATTAATCTACTTTTTGTCAAAATCCAAACTTGGTTTCAATATTGTTATATATTCAATTTTCACGAACTTTATAGTGATATTAATTTCAACTTTAGTAAATAGCCGGAATGCCTGAAACAATTTGGCCAAGATTATATGTGTCCATTAACAGTCACATTTTATTGTGATTTGTTTGCTAATAGTTTGTTATCATTGTTTTTTTCCTAGGTACCTTGCCTTGGATCATTAACGGTCAACTAGAAAGCTATAAGGTTAGCACACAAGTTTTTCATTTTCTTTCAAACTTTATTAGCTCCATTACATATTATCTTTGAAATGTATGAGATATTAGCAGAGGAGCTGCGGGCTAAATTACCTATAACTGTTTAATTGCATAATGCAAAAAAAACATTCTAAGACAAAATTAAATTTGTTTAAACTTTTTGTTGACGATTGATCACTATATTTTGTTTTTTATTATGTTTTTTTTACTCTTTCTTCTTTATTATTAATATTATTATATTTTTGCAATAAGTGATTTTAGGAGAACTTCATTTTATGTGGAATACTATATTAGACCAGCCGCGAAACACGAGATAATTTACTTTTTTCATATATACATATATATATATATATATATATATATATATATATATATATAGGGTCGTGATCATTAAGATTATTACATTATTAATTTTTATTTTCAGAATTAGAATAACCATTGATTTATATAGATATAAATTAAGTTTGGTGCTACATAAGTTGTTTTACATATGCGTATATCATACTTAAATAATAAACTATGTAAGAAACCAAATATCATTAGTCTTAACTTACATTTAAATAAATCAGTAGTTCATAATTTACATTTACATAAACTAATGACTCTTTTGGTTATGAAAATAGGAAGTGGTACTGTAATAATCTTGACCCTATATGTATATATATATATACACACACACTAGCAAGGTCCCCCACGCATTGCTGTGGGAGTTTCATTTATATATTTACGGTAATATAAGATTATAGGTCGGAAACAATACAAAATTGTGTGGTGAGCACCTTTTTTGTTGCAATGATCAATCCTAAATTTTACTACATACGAAACTAAAGTTATCAAATTGAGCTCCCAACTCATGCTTGATTAATAATTCAACACATGCATTCGACTATCTAACCAACAAATGCATTCGACTAATCTGAGCATCAAACATTTCATGTATGACATTTTGTTTATTAAAGTATTAACAATATTAATTTCAACAAAAGCAATATAGTAAAAAAATTTGATGTAGGTGATAAAATAAAAATAGTTATTTTATGCCACCTATTTTAGAAATGAAAACCACTAAAAACGATGGGGTGTTTTATTAGAGGATCAGATCACACATTAAATTAACATAACACTTGCATCTTAAACACGACAATATATATTATGTCTTTTTATACGTAAAATATAAAAGATATAAGTGATAATGGATGAAAGAAAATCATACTATCAAGCCACGACTAAGAAGTGATTAGTGATCTTCAAGGGATCTTCCGCATTTACAACCATCATATAAAAACCTTGTCAATTTTCTAACATTAATATATACACAAAAATACATTAATGAAATTTCATTAAAAACCCAAATTTCCAACGACATAGTGCTCTAATTCTGCTTCAATCCATCCCCAAAGAAAAGCTTGTTTGACCATTGAGATAAAAAAATCTGGTGATTCATAGTCATTGCAAATACAATATCGAATATAGATTTAAACAGATTCTAGTAAAAATTATATTGTGCACACGTAGTGAACTAAGATCTTTGTAGTTGGAAGTGTTCGAAGCAATAAATTAACATATGTTCTGTTAATCAAGAAGAAAAATGAATAAATGAAAATCAAAACTTTTTCCATCATACATTTCATCAAACGGTTTCTATGCATTCAAAAAATAAAAAATCAATGAAATTGCAAGATTTGTTTTGGGCCATTTCAAAAAGCTTCAAAACCCTTCAAAAGCATCTAAAAAGTAACATGCATCTATTGTACAGTTGGTCCAAATTTAATCTTTTTCACATCTTCAAAAACTAATGAACTATTTATTTCTACTGAAACGACTATTTATCTCCATTCATAGTGACGATTACAACAACATGAACAATTATGTGCATGTTTGACAAAAGCAATTTTTTTGCTTTTTGAATTTTTGGAGGGGTAAAAAAACTAAAATACACCTCCATAAAATTAAAAAATTAAAAAATTAAAATTTTTAACTTTTTGATTTTTTTGAAAGATTCTTTTGTTCTTTTTACCTCTCCAAAAAGTGAAAAAACAAAAAAGTTGATTTTGCCAAACATGCCCTATGATACATTCTACGAATCAGGTTTCTCCTACATACCGTATAAATTTATAGTTAATCATATAATCACAAACAATCAAGCATAAAATGTTAAAAAAAAACTTACAAACACACAAAGAAAGTTTTCTGTGAACACCGGCTAGTGATCTAACAGCGATGAATCAACGATTGGTGGCGGCATCAACGATGTAAAAAAGAAGTGCTCACAATCTCTCTCTCATCCCTGGTCTGTGGAAAATCAAAAGAAAGAGAGCATCCCTGTGAGTTTTGAGATGGTGACGACGGTGCTAGTATGTTTCGGGTTGGCTTGGAGATGTTGATGGAGGAATCAGAGGTGAATGATGGTTCACAAGGCTGTGATGATGATAAGATGGTGGAGGAGTCGATGGTGGATTGGAGGAAGGTAAGATGTGAAATTTAGGATTTGAGTTTGAATTTTGAACTCATAGGAGACAAAATCTTCAAGGGTACACAACCACACAAGAGCTCTAGGTTTAGTACAGAAACAATTGTTTGTAACTTATGCATTATGAGTTGTAAAACTCTTAAATTTAAGAGTTTTTGTGTAAAAGACTATTTCGTCCTTCCAATATTGATATTAATATAGTAAATATATAGAAAAAAGTTATTACAAAATGTTATTTTTGTTATATATATATATATAGAAAAAAGTTATTTACAAAATGTTATTTTTGTTAGAAGTATACAAAGTAATAACAATTATTGATCTAATAGAAAAACAGTTTCGGTTAAATATTGAACAATCTTACAAAAAAGCTGTTTGGAGGGATATATTTGTAAATAGCATGCAATCGTTAATTCTTTCAGATACCTCTAGTTTTTTAAGTGAATATAACTTTTATATACGATTTAATTTTTCAAAGAATTACACTATATAATCATATATTTTAGACTCTTTAATTTGAGTATATAGTATTGCTATATTGTTTTTACAAATCATTTTTTTTTAAAATAGTCTATGTGTTGTGAGTATAACTTGCATAATCATCAATTGGGTAATAATGAACATAACTTGCATATTTTTTCATATAACATGAGTAATAATTTTATGATGTAAAAATTTTAGTTTGCATAATAATAAATATCATACATAATAATTAATATAACTTACATAATTATGAATATAACTTGCGTAACTATTCATTTTTTATGCGTAATTGTTGTGCAGAAGAAATTACGCATCCGCCAAAAAACATGTGTCACGGCGACTTAGTAGGTTTCGCACGAAAATTACACTTTGGATAGTATTCGTCCTATATATATAGGGAAAATTTTAGATACAAAGCATATAATTCGTGCGAAAGGTACGAAGTGACTAGGACCATTAATCTAAGAGATGAATGATTCAGATTTAAGATAAAATAATCATGCAAGTGAATGTGTCCAGAGAGTTATAATTTGAAATAAACTACAATCGTTGATTTTTTTATATTCCCATAGTTTGTTAAACACATATAACCTTTTCATATGACATTAATTTTTTTTAACAAAATAAACCATAAGAACCAGCATTTTATCCACTTTATAATGAGTATAGTATAGATTTATTTTTTTTACAAAAACAACATTTAAAATAACGTCAGTGTGTTATGCTTATAATTTGCGTGATATCAACATAACTTGTGTAATTATCATATAAATTCTTAATTATAAATATAACTTGCGTAATTACTTTTTTTAACGTGAGCAATATTACTTTGTTTAACATCAAATATATCATGAGTAATATCAAATATATGCATAATTGTGATGTGAACAAAACTACCATTCGCCAAAAAACACGTGTCGCGTCCTTGTGACTTTGTGTTGGAGCTCTTTGAAGATTAGCATTAGTTTTTATGTTTTAGTTTCTATCATAGTATAAGGACTTAATTTTGAAATATATGTTCCTTTTGTTTCTTTATTAGTATAAATAGGATTATATGTATTTTGTGTAGTTATGCATATACTTAGACTTTGAGAACTCTCCCTATTTACATTGTAATCCTTTGCTACTATTAATGAAACTTATATGAATTTTTTAGATAAGTGCATTTGTGTAACACCCGGATATTTTCTTTGAAGCCGACGAAAGAAGAAAAAGAAATAAAGTCCAAAGCTGAGGGACCAAACTTGCCAAAACGAGAGAAAGTTTGGAAGAACGAGGATTAAGAGGGGAGGGCAGCCCACACCCTCCCCCACACTCACAAATTTTCGGCCATAGAGAGAAAAGGGAAGAAAAGTGGTTTCAAGTTTTTGTGGATTCGAGCGTGAAAGTTGAAGTGTAGCGGGTTGGATTGAGGCTCTACTCGACAGGGTTATTTGTGTGAGTTCTGGGACCCCTCTTTTACACGTTTCAACTGATTTGGGGCTGGAACATATAGTGAAGCCCGTTTTTGAAATGTGTGTGTTTAACCCATTGTATGTGTTTATGTGTGATGCGAGTGGAGTTTGATTTCAGGCTTGTGTGTGCATGAATGGAGTTGTGGTATGTATTCCTAAAGTTTAGGATGGTTGATTTGAGCTTAAAAGATGTTTGGAAAACCTTGGAGGTCGAAAATGGCAACTTGGGTTCGGGATGAACTGCATTCTGCATCAGTTATGGCTATGAGACCGAATGGCATGCGACTAGAGGCCATACGTCCGAAAGGAAGCCGAGTGAGGTCAATACGCATGCAAGTCGTGCGACTGAGGTTCATTCGTATGTGAGTCGTGCGATTGGAGTCCATATGCTGGTGAGTTGTGCCACTAAGGGTCATTTGCATGGGGGTTCATGCGAATTAGGTCCATACGCCTAGTTCCATCCATATTGGGGCCATTTGCAAAGGTGTTCATCCGCATTAGGTCCATTCGCATGGGGTTCTTTCGCATGGTGTTCATTCGTATGGAAGCCCATGCGACTGAAGGGTGCCCATACGCCCAAGTAGGGTTGATGTACTCGGGAGAATATAGTTTATTTACTGGCTTTCGGGGGAAAGTGCAGATGTATGTTTTGACGTGAGAAATTCCCGGTAGTTCATGTAAGTTAACTTTTGAGGCCATAGAGGGTATGTTGGGCATGGATAATGATCATGTATGATGTTGTATGATTATGCATGATGTATGTTATGTATGTATGATGATGCCATGTATGATTATGTTGACTGTATATGTTGATGTTCCTTGTTATGATGTATGCTTATCTTTCGCATGGCTTTACGTGTTATGGTTGAGAAAGAGATGATAAAGTATTATGTAACGTAAAATGAAAGATAATGAAATAGGAACATGATGATTGAATGCATGCATTAATGAAAGAGAAAGTATAGAAAGGCTTGCAAGCAAATTGTACGCAGGTGCACGGTTCTAAATTGTCGTAAGCTCAACTGTGTGTGGTTTAGCTAACCCTTAAGGATAAACATAGGGCTCCAGTCTTTGTGAGTGACTAGTGATATCGTACATGGTTTATAGTGGTTACTCTCCCTGGTGCTGGTGCCAGGCTACGTGCGTTATGGAAGTCATTTATGATCTTCGGCCCAGTACCCGCTTTGTGCATACATTGGGGTGTAGTATATAGTTGGGATCTTTGTCACTTTCCTCGGTGCTAGTGCCAGGCTACATGCGTTATGAAAGTCATTTATGATCTTTGGCCCATTACCCGTTGTGTGCATACGTTTGGGGTATAGCTGAGGACATTGATTCAGAAATAGTTAAAGAGATAAAGAAAGAATGCGATGAACAGTAAAGAAGATAATAATGATATTATCTATGTGTACGTATGATGTATGATCACATGAAAGTAAAGAACGGTTTTAATGAATGAAAAGTATGTTTTATTATAAAACTAGAACTCACTCAGCAACACTAACTTTTATGTGTTTCCAGTTGGCAGGTAATGGTTGCTGAGGATGGCACAGGGCGGCTACTCAGCTCTTTTAGATGGCATCCATTTTTATAATGCTTTTGCGATGTAATGTAACATGTATTTTGTAACTTGATAATGATGTATTGTTTCGCAGAAGCCTTTATAACGAAATGGAATGTTTTTTTAAATGTTTCCATTGCAATGTTTTTATGTAAGATGATGAAAATATATGTTTTATGTGCGATGATTGACCAGCTGTAAGCGTCCCGGGAATGGGGCCTTACAATTTGGTGATTACTTTGTTTATATAATTGTCAACTGCATCATATCTTACACATGGATCGATCCATTTGAACCTATCAAATAGTATCAGAGCCTTCGGTACAGTGATTTGGAGCTTGAAACAAACTTTAGGCCCCTGTGAATAACTTGAATCTATGTTTTGATAGCAATTGTTCAATTAATTGTTGAATTCAGTTGTGTTTCATCACTAGAAACAATATTTGAATCACAATTGAGTGAATTGATTTCTTCAAAATTGAATTTTTATCAGATTTGAGTTAAATAGTTATTGAAAGTCAAACACAAATGTCAGCAAATATTATGATCAATTATTGTAAATTGAAGGAAAATGATATTAAAGGATTGATAATCGGTGCATTTTACCCTTTATTGAAGAAATTGAGATAATTTAATCAAGTTTTGAAACGTTTGTTAAGAGAAGGTTGTTACAAAGAGGATCAATTAGGTGTTTGGTGTGTTGAAATCATCTAAAAAATCACCTAAGTGTTTAGGTGCATGAAAACTGTTCAGACGCTTTAACAATGTTTACGCATTTTCAGAGTGGATGTCTTGACACTATTTGTGGGCAGTTTAACACTTTTTGGAACTATTTAGGTGCTTTGGAACTATTTAGGTGCTTTGTAACTGTTTTGGTGCTTCATCACTGTTTGGGCACTTTGGAACGGTTGGGGCGTTTTATTACTGTTCAGGCATTTCTACTCTTCGGCGTTTTAGAAATTAACTAAGGCATTCTGTTTGATGTTTCTAAGTTGAAGTGGGCGTTTTACAACTATTCAAGCGCATCAGATTCAGACTTTTTTTCAACACTTAGAAAATTTTTCAAATTCTAAACTCCAAAAATATTTTCATTTCTTTATTTCATTTTCAATCTAAAAAACAAGAAAAATAGTATATTTTTTTGATCTCAAAAGTTGAACATGGTTAAGTCTGAAGATTCTAAGAATAGAGTACCAAAGTTGAAGAATAGAGCTAACTTCAAGAACTGGTCACTCAGGCTGAAACATCATTTGAATTCTATTGACACAAATTTGTGGAATCAATAGAAAAAGGACCTCACATTCCTATCACTTCTAATGGTCCTGATAGAGGCTTTGTGTAGACAAAAGATTCACAAGAGCCTTACCCATAAGATGGTTTACATGGGGATGATTGAAGAAGGTGAAGAATTATACTAAAGCCTATTCTGTTATGTTAAGGAGTTGAGATATACCAAACTAGGTAGTATCAAGGCTTGAGAATTACCAAACTTGGTACACCATGTACAAATCCTTGAAAGTTATATGTGAAGGAGGAAAAGAGATTTAAGATCTTAGAAGACAGAAGTTAAAAAGGCAACTTCAGATGTTTGAGCATATCTCAGGAGAACTTATAAACCAGATGATGTACAAATATGTGCAACTTACAACAGAAATGTCAAATTTAGGGATTAAGAATGATCTTAAAGACCTAAATGGCAGACTTTTAAATGCATTCCATTATCATGGAAACAAACAGCTACCTTGTTAAAGCATACTGGAAAATTCCCCATGGATCTTGATCTTCTTATTGCTAAGATTGAGTTAGTGGAAATTGATGAGAGCTCAAGAAATAATGATACAACTACATCAACTTCTCAATACAAGTATGTTGCTTCTCCAACAAATACTTTAGAGAATGATTTTCATGCCAAGTATGAAACTACTCCTGAAGATAAGGGTGATCAGTTTGCGGCAGCAGGATTCTTCACTAGTAGATGTAGCTATAAACAGAAGCAATCCAACATGTAGATGTAGCTATAAACTAAAGAAGGAATAGAGAGAAACAAGGCGTTCCTGAGAGGGAAAGAAGCAGCTCCACATGTAGATGTAGCTATAAATGGAATCAATCCAAATTTGAACGTGTCCACTTAGTTGAGTAAAACCAAGACCTTACATTTCTAGCCTTTCTTGAAATGACACTCTCACCACCAACCCTATGAACATAGGAGGTCTTATGAAAGAACTTCCATGAAAGGTCTAGTATCAAGAACAAGATAAAAATCAAATTACATCCATTTCACAGCCTTGACAAAGTCACCACATGAAATATTGGCCATTAAGGATGCCAAGTTCAGCTTTCGTCCTCCAAAGCCTTTAACAAAAAAAATCCCACAAGTATTGCAGTTTTTGTTGGAGCATATATAGTCATATATAGTGTGTCCGTCGCTTGTCAAATTGTCTAGGCTTAAGGTAATACACCTGATTTGTTGTAAACACATGAAACTGGGTCATTCGCAGGAGCATATGCGAATGAGACTCAGTCGTACGACTGAGCCATGCTAATGGACCAGTCGTGCGACAGAGAGATGTGATTGGGACATTCGTAAGACTGAACCATAAGTATGGTCCAGTCGTACGATTGGACCATACGCATGGTCCAGTCGTACAATTGAACCATACGCATGGTCCAATCGCACGAATGGTCCCAATCGCATCTAATATGGGCTGATGCCTATATATACGAGTTTCAATGTGTAGAGAGATAAGGATTTTAGAAGGGTTTGAGAGAGAGTGTGCCCGGGAGCCTAGGGCTGCCGGATGAGAGGGGAGATCATGCTCGATCTTCCCCTTGCCAAGAGTCTTGATTCATATGTTGTAACGAGCTTGTAATCGTTAGGTTTTGTTCAATGAAACCATTCAATTATAGTTCGTGTTATTGTTTGACTTTTTCGTTTGTGCTGTTGTTTATTCTTCTGTCAAGAACATGCTCGGATGTTTATCGATCCAAAACCGACTTCACAATTTTCATAGTGACATGGGCGAGCATACAAACGATTGTTTATAGTTGAAAAAAAGGAATGAAGTAGCTGTAAAAATTATTAGCTAAAGCTAATCCCATGTTGGGCTAAACGGAAGATTCGTGGCGGTAAAAGGAAGTTATCGGGGATGAGTCCTGTTAGTTGGGGAAATCACTTTGGTAGTCAGACTTGGTTAAGGCTAATTTGAAGGACAAGAGAACTTAACTTTCTTGGTAGTTCCTACCACTTCCTGGTACAATGTAACTATCAGGAGGTCGGCTAGGAATTAGTGCATTCTATGTCTCCGTTTCCACGACTCATGTTATGATGAAGATTCCCACGCAAGCGGGGATATTAAATATCTAGTCATCGCGGGACCATAACTTGATGGTCTCAACTTAGGTAGAAGCTCCAAAAGATAGGAAGGTTTTAGTAGATGTGTACAAACCGGTTTGGGGGCCCAAACCAGTTAAGGTTCCAAACCGAAACCGGTTTGGTCAATATCGGTCAAAACCGGTTTGGCTCCAAACCGGTTCGGTTCGAACCAGTTTCAATCACAAAAAATCCAACCCTATGAAACCGGTTTGGGAACGGTTTGGGCCCAAACCGGTTCGGCCCAAACCGTTTTTTTTTGTAAATTTGGATTTTGTTATATTCAAAGAAACTTTTAAACTTTTTATTAAAACATTAAACAATTTTATAATTTAAACAATTTTTAATAAACATTTAAAACATTTAAACAACTTAAACAT
Organism: Flaveria trinervia; assembly: GCA_025506515.1. Lineage (NCBI taxonomy): Eukaryota > Viridiplantae > Streptophyta > Magnoliopsida > Asterales > Asteraceae > Flaveria > Flaveria trinervia. Next base: position 30,926,023 of record CM046450.1, on the reverse strand, counting down.
TTAAACAATTTAAAACATTTATAAATATATATATTCTATTTATATACATTTATAAACAATTTAAGCATTTAAACAATTTATATTATTTATAAAAAATTTAAACATTTAAACAATTTATAACATTTAAACAATTTGAACATTTAAACAATATATAAAATATTTATAAAATTTAAATAACATACAAGGGTAAATAAAATCTTTAAAACTAAATATTTAACATAGTCGTTTCTTCATTCGTATTATACTTGTATATTTATTCCTCGCCACCAGAACCAGAAGTATTACAAAGGTAGTCATCATATGCTGCTTCATCATCAATCATTCCTGGTGTCAATCTGCTCTCTACCTCGTCCTCGTATAATTCTTTTTCGTAATCCAGTTCTCCTTCAAGTGAACGTTTGTCTTTGTTAGGATCTGGTATTTGAACGAAACACCAACTGATTAATGTGTTAAACCAAACCAAATAGTGCGGAATCCTATTTGATTGGCGATCCAATCAGTGAGAATGCACGTAGACACAATATTGAATTGAATCTAATGTCAAGAATCGATTAGGAATCGATCTACAGCGTTCTATGAACTTGGAGTACGAACTTAGAGGCTTCTGGACGGCTAGGGTACGTCTGGAGTCGAAGTGGATCGAATACTTCTAAATCATTATGTTTTTTCATGAATTAAGTGGTCTTTATAGGTTAGGGTTGCTCATTCGGGCAACTGAACCATGAGCATGGTTCATTTTTGCGATTGAGCCATGCGGTTGATCCATTCGCACGACTGAATGTTCAGTCATGCGACTGAGTCAGTCGCATGAAGCTGTTCATGCGTATGAACTATTTAGGCGCATGGACACTCAGTCACATAGCCATTCGGATGCATGACCACTGTTTGGGCGCATGAGTCCATTCGGACGCATGCGAACTTTACTTAACCAAAGTTTGAATGTATTCATTATTATAACATTATGTATATCAATTCAAACAATCACAAACCCATATAATCTAGTCAATATGTGTTACTCAACACATTAATGAAATATTAACATTATAAATCACAACCAAACATTATCATTTCATTAAGTACCCAATATTACATAAGTGCAAGACATATTACATTGAGATCATGATCTAGGTACACAAATGTATCAACAAACTCCCCCTTGGACCTAGATCTATCTATTGTCTTACATCTTTCATAATTTCCTCAAATTTCTTGTACTTAGCTTTTCTGGTGACTCCTGTATTTATCTCGAAAGCAAAACAGAGTCGTATTACATTATGAAATTGTAAAGCTTGTACTATATCTCGTGAGTCATAGAAGAGTGGCCACTTGTATAATGTATAAACATCATTAGCTGACAAGTTGGTAAGCCACATTGGGTCAAACACCCTTATGGTTTCCATTTTACCATTTCTGTTCAAGACTATCACGGCCTCTCCCGTTCTCCAATCGTAGTACCACCATTTGAAATGTGGAGTGAAGTCCCGAGGCATCTCATGTAGTGGGATCTTTGACATTGTATGTGGTGGACTCCACTTCAACACTACTTTTGGTTTGCCAGTTATGGCGTCAACCTCAGATCTTCTGATATACCTCGTTGGTTGTTGAGGTTTGAAGTTGACGCATCTGATGTGGTACTCTCTTCTTAGAGCTACTTCAAACCAGCCTGACATCTTATGAGGGTCAGCGTATAGCAAATTTAACTTTGCTAACTGGTTAAGCTCAAAACCTGGAAGAGTCTTCAGCTCGTGTGGAAACCTGAAATACTCAATTCGCTTCTCATGTTTAACTGCGTAAACCTTGAGGTCTTCAAAATATGCCCATGCTATGATCCTGCCTGCCACCTTTTGATGTTTCTTGACCTTATACAGTTTGGTGTAGGCAGTTGACGTTGAAGCGCTGCGTTGGGCTCTTATCTCCTTAAAACATGCTGCCTATTTTGCCTTTTTGACGTTCACTTTAGCATATGTGGCTTGGGACTTATCTTTATCCTTTCCGGACTCTTGTTCCATTCTGTCTAGAGTCTCAAAAGTGTCACTAACAAGAGTGTCTCCTAGATTAGGAATGGCAGTTCCCTCATTGTCAGTGTACTCTGGATAGTGTTGAGCAGTGACATCTTCTATCTCAATCTCATCGACATCCTGAAGCTCATCGTCACTCTGTACATTCACAGTAGGGGCATCTTTCAAATCTCTTCAACATTCAGCTTGAACATTTCGGCTAGTTGCTCATTAGTGATATTGTGAATGATTTCTCCTTCTTCAGGAGTATACATTACAGATCTCCTTATAATACCTTGCAGATCAAGAATCAACGTCAGTTGAGTCTTGATCTGTTGGAATGGAGTAATATCATATTCATCTCGTTGAAAATCTGGATCTGCTTGATTTAAACATTCAACATAGTAATCAATAATTAATAATCAAAACATAACCATTTACATTACATAAAAACATTCATTACATAAATTTTATACATGATCCAAATACAAATGATTTTTAAATAACAATAAAACATCTAAATATTACTCTGGTCTTGGATCCTGTGTTCTTCTGCTGTCGGGGCTGATGTCGAGGCAGCTGGATCTTGAGTCTTTTTGGTCCGCCTCTCACTAGCTTCTTGTGCACCTGAAGTAGATGACTCTCCTCCTCCTTTAATGTCTCCTCCATCCTCATCATCACCTTCATCATCACCATCATCATCATCATTATCACTATGTTCAGCAGGATGGTCCTCTTAGCATCCTCCAACTCCTTAATCTTCTTAGTAAATACCACATTTTGCTCCTTGAGTTGGGAAATCTCTTGACTCTGAGCAGCCATTTGCTGAGCCTACTCCTCAATTTGTTGTGCCTGCTGAGAGATCTGTTGTGATTGTGCAGCAGTAAGCTTCACTATCTATCGGAGTTGAGCAGTCTTCTCGTTATCGGCTGCTAACAGCTTTAGCACCATACGATTTAGTGCTGAAAGCTGTTCCTCTACCCCACTGGGAGGTAGAGATGATCCTAAGGGAAAGGATGGGTGATATGATGGTCTTGCCTAGTGGCTAGAGGTGGTGGTGGCTGAGGTGAATATGGGAGGTGGTATGTGTGTGGGTGGTGATGGGTAAGCTGAAGTGGTGGTAGATGTGATGTGGATTGGGAGTGGAATAACTAAGAGAGGTGTGACTGTAGTGGTGGAGGGTGGAGGTGTACTGGTGATAGTGGGTGGTATGGTAGTGGTGGTAGCTATGGTGGTGGTAGTGGGCGGAGTAGTGGTGGCAGAAGTAGTGGTGGTGGATGTAGTAATGAAGGTTTGTCTTCTTTTCTTCTTCTTCATGCCATGGGGCTGAGCCATCCTCTTCTTCCTCGATCTTATCGAGGATGATGCTCCCCCTAAGGCACGGCTCGGCTGATCGGGAGCATACGTGGGATCATCCTCTCCGACCCGCCGGGGCGTTCACCAACTGCTCTGAGCCCCCGTTCTGTGGCAACAACTTTGCTGCCCACAGTACGGGTCAGAGGCTCTTCATCTGACTCCTCCTCCTCACCAGGTAAGAATTCCTAGTGGAATCTAGCAGTCTCTGCTACATCTTGAGTGGGGGCAGATGCTGGAGATGCAATATCAGTAGTGGGTCCCCTTGGTTAAGTGGGACCATCATCTCTAGCATCCCCACTGTCATCATCATCGGAGTCGTGCTCCGGCAGCTGTAGCTGCTCATCATCTGAGTCACTGTCTACGTGACGCCACTTACGCCTGCCTGGCGCCACATAGTTCTCCTTGGCTAGATGGCCTATAAGTCTCTTAACCTGGGGCTTGACCTGCTTACCCCGGTAAACTCTCATACGACCCAGAGTCGTATCATCCATGATCTCCAAAGGCACAGCATTGTGGCGCTCCTTTGGAAGCGAGGGCAACTTCTCATAAAAAATCAGCTGCAAGAACCTGGGGTACATACGGAAACCCTCTTTTCCCTTTGCCTCTACATTCTTCACGAGGTAAGAGAAGATCATACTAGAGAAGCTGAAGGGGTAGTTCAACACCAGTGCCAAGTAGGCATTTTGTATCTGGTCTGATAGGTCGTCGAACCCACCTCTTCTGGAAGCTATGCATTTCAGAATAACATGTGCTAAGTACTTATAATGGGGGCACATGTTGCTCTTGTTGAGCACACCCGAGTTGATGTCCCCAACGTACTTAATCCTCATAAAACAGCCTCACACCGTCAGTGGGTGAAGCTTGGTGGGGTATCCAGCATCATCTCCCAAACCAAGTACACGCTAAATGTCTTCAGCTGTAATCTCTATGTCCATACCAAAGATGGAGCTCCAAATGCTGTACGGCTCTCGTGATCTATCCACTGATGCATTCTCCCAGAAGGCCTGGGGTATAGACCTGTAGGGAGTACATGGAGTAGAGATAGCCTTGTGGATCCTTGATCGCTTTAGAAAAGCGATCATCTCTGCAAACTCGGCACCGTTCCGAGTTGTGTGGTCTAAATGAGCACAGATGTTGTGCTTGGGGTTGATAGACCATCTATCAGCCATAGATCTGTAACACAAGATACATAAACGTTAGATACTCACATAGCACAAATCAGTTTTAAGCAACTTGATAGAATTCATTATGATCCATTCATGCGAATGAATCATGCGATTGTGTTCAGTCGGTTGTCCTATCATGCGATTGGACTCATTCGGGTGAATGAATAGGAGACTGAGTTCAATCGGTTGACTGATATTGTAATTGGTTCAGTCGGCCGACTGAACTCATTCGTATGATACATTCGGCCGATTGAGCTATTCAGCCAGCTCAATCGTGCGATTGGAGTTCATCCGACCAGTCGCATGACCCACTGTTCGGTCGACTGAGGTTCGAATCTTGACCAATTCATGAAATTAAACGTTTTGTATAGGTTCTTTAGACTCTCAATCACTTAACTAATAACTAATAACTTATTTTTAACATTTTACATGGTTTCAGTAGATCATTAATCCATTTAGTTGTTTGGTTCTTATTTCAATCGCGAATCACAAATTAGGGCACCATTTCTCCTAATTTCTGTGATGTTTCATCTCATTATACCTATATAAATGCACACACACATCAAAAGATCAATAGGAATGTATAATCGAGGTCTAAAGAAATTTGGACAGCATAACGGTAGTATGTGCGATATAAGGGCAATTGGAAGTGATGAGCTGAATGCGATCGATTGTGGCCCTATTTATACTGAATTTGAGTTCAATCATCCGACTAGACTCATTTGCTTGGTTCATTCAGGCGAATGGAACTCAGTCGGGCGAGTGGCTCAGTCGTTCACCTCATTCAGCCGACTGGAGCTCAGTCGGTCGACTGACTCATTCGCACACACCTATTCAGTCGAGTGGGTCATTCTGATAAGCCATTCGGGTGAATGGTTCATACTCATGTCCATTCGGCTATTTAATGCATGAGTATGGTCCATTCGTACGATTGGTACATGGTCCATTCGTGCGAATGAGTCAGACTCATGAATTTGACTTTATGATCATTTTACATATTACACCCTTTTAACTTTTTAATAAACATTATGTGCATTTGATCATCTCAGGCATGATCATTTTATCTTGAAGGACCTTTGATCACCTCAGACGTGATCTTTTTCAAACCTTTTGGTCACCTCAAATGTGACCCATTTTTTATTTGAAAGCACATGTGGTCACCTCAGACGTGACCTTTTAGATGATAAGGGCCCTTATCAAGTTCCATGACATAGGCCGATACTACACAAAACCGAAATTGACAGACTGTTAGGACCTGGTATTTGAACGAAATACCGAATGATTAACGTGTAAACCAAACCAAATAGTGCGGAATCCTATTTGATTGGAGATCCAATCATTGAGAACGCACATAGAATCAATAAAGTATTGAATCAAACGTTAAGAATCATTTAGGAATCGATCTACAGCGTTCTATGAACTTGGAGTATCAACTTGGAGGCTTCTGGACGGCTAGGGTATGTCTAGAGTTGAAATAGAACGAAAGCTCTAGTTTTTCTACGAATTGGGTTGTATTTATAGGTTAGTCTTGTTCATTCGTGCGACTGAACCATTGGTATGGTTCAGTCGTGCGATTGAACCATGCGGTTGATTCATCTGCACAACTGAGTGTTCAGTCGTGCAACAGAGCCAATCTTATGTTACAATCATACGACTGATCCAGTCTCCTGGTTCAGTCGTGCGACTGAGTCATTCGTATGAAGTTATTTATGCGTATGGTCCATTTGCATGGGCCATTCGCATGAGAACTTCATTTTGTTAAGTTTGAATGTATTAATTAATATAACATTATGTGTAAGAATTCAAACAACCACAAATCTAATTAACCAATTCAACATCGACTCATTAATGAAATATTAAACATTATAAATAACAAACAATCAATATTATTTCATTAATCATTCCAAACATTTCATCAGAATCAGAAAAACAAGATCTATTACATTCATATCATGATCTAGGGACATACATGTATCAACAAACTCCCCCTTGGACCTAGATCTTTCTAATGTCTTGTTTTCTTCATTACCTCCTCATACTTCTTGTACTTATCCTCTTTTGTGACTCCTGCATGAATCTCAAATGCAAAACAGAGTCTTATGACATTCTGGAACTGGAGGGCTTGTACTATATCCTGCGTATCATAGAACAGTGGCCACTTGTATAGAGTCTAAACATCATTAGCTGACAAGTTGGTAAGCCACATTGGGTCAAATACCCTGATAGTATCCATTTGGCCCTCTTTGTTTAGGACTATGACAGCTTCTCCGGTCCTCCAATCGTAGTACCACCACTTAAAGTGTGGAGTGAAGTCCTGTGGCATTTCCCTGAGTGGGATTCTTGACATCGTGCGCGGAGGACTCCACTTCAACACTATCTTTGGCTTTCCAGTAATGGCATTAACTTCAGACCTTTTGATGTACCTTGTAGGCTGTTGGGGTCTGAAGTTAACCCACCTGGTGTGGTACTCCTTCCTTAGGGCAGCCTCAAACTAGCCTGACATCTTTCTCGGTTCAGCATACAACAACTTCAGTTTGGCCAGCTGGTTGAGCTCAAAACCTGGTAGAGTCTTTAGATCTTGTGGAAATCTAAAGTACTCTATGCCCTTCTCCCTCTTAACTGCATAGACGTTAAGGTCCTCAAAATATGCCCATGCTATAATCCTGCCTGACACCGTATGATGTTTCTTGACTCTGTAGAGTTTGGTGTAGGCGTCCTGTTTAGGTGCAGCGCGTTGGGGTCTAACTTCTTCAAAATAAGCAGCCCACTCAGCCTTTCAGATATCAACATCATCATTTGAGGCTTGGGCCATTCCCTCTGTCTTCTCTGACTCCTGCTCCATTTTGTCTAACACCTCAAACGTATCACCGACAAGGGATTCACCCATATTGGGGACCACATTTCCCTCATTGTCAGCATACTGAGGGTAGTGCTCTGCATGACATCTTCTATCTCTATTTCATCAATGTTGTGAGCTCTTCGTCACTTGTCGAGTCGCACGTTGGAGCATCCTTCACAATCTCATCGGGATTTAACTTGAAGATCTCAGCTAATTGATCGTCAATAAGATTATGATGATTTCTCCTTCCTCAGGTATACATAACCGATCTTCTGACAATACCCTGCAGATCAAGAATCAACGTCAGTTGAGTCTTGACCTGTTGGAGGAGCAATATCGTATTCTTCTTTGGAGATCAGGATCTGCTTGATTTAAAACATTCAACACAGCAAACATTAGTTTATAATCAAGACAGAAATACATTAATCTTAATATACCATCAAATACAAAAGTTTAATACACGATTCAAGTACAAAAGCTATCAAATATGATCTCTCAATCTTTACTTTTTCTTGAATCGCTGGATCACAGTAGGTGAGGCAGAAAAGGGAGCTCGTTGGTCTTGATTTCTTTTTGATCTTCTATCTTGACCCTGACTGAGGCAGATGCAGCTTCATCTCCCCCCATGCACTCCTCCTTCATCTCATCATCCTCTTCCGCTCCTTGTCCTCTCGTACTCAATCCCCTCATCATCCTCAGTCTCTCATCATCATCCTCATCATCTGCTTCTCCCTCTTTAATCTTTGTGGCTCGTCTTAGATCCCTTAAGCTTTAGCATGATGGTCTTCTTACCTCCTCCAACTCCTCATCCTCTTCATTAAATGTGACACCTGTGCTCTTGGAGTTGGCGATCGTGTTGGCTATGAGCAGCCATTTGTGGGTTCCTGCTCTCTAGCAGCCGAGCCTCCTGCTCCGAGATCTGCTTAGACTGGCGCTGCAGTAAGATCTGTCAGATGATGGATCTGCTCCGTCTTTCTCCTCCTCACAGCCTAATCACGCCTCACACCAGCCGTTCATGCGTAAAAGCTGTTCCTCTACCCCAATTGGAGGTAGAGGATATCCATATATATGCGCGGATGGGATGAGGGTCCTTCTTGGTGGCTAGTGGTGGTGGTATGCTATGGTGAAGATGGGGTTTGGTGTTTTTGAGAAGTGGAGGTGATGTCTACGTGAAAGAATATGGGTGGTTGGCTATGTACAGTGGTGGGAGGTGTGTTTTTGGTTGCATATGTCCATGGTGGGAGGTTGCTGTGCTTCTGGTCTGCAGGCATCAAACCCACCCCTCCGGAAGCAATCACTTCAGATCACATGCGCCAAGTACTTATACTGGGAACGGTTATCTTTGAGCACACCTGAGTTATTCCCCGCTACTTGATCTGAGAAAGCGACATGGTGACAGGGATCAGTGATCACAAGTTTGATGTATCAGAATATAAAGCAGCGGAATACAAACCGAATTAGACAAATTGTAGCAAGCAATCGATACTTGTAAGCATTAAGATCGCATACGGTTATAGGGAGAGAATATGATTTCTGATTTCTAGGAATGTTTATAGATGTAGAATATTCTAATCGAATCAATCAATCATTCATTCAATGCTCATTTCGCTCAATGATTACAATAGGTTGTCACTCCTTATATAGAGTGCAACAGTCACTGCTGTTATCACGGAAAGTGACAACTGGCAGATCCAATACAGAAATAACTAATCTTAACAAACTACTGAAATGTTCACAACTACTGAGAACATATCAGCAAGTTAAGTACAAAATATAAAACTACTGAAACTACAACGACTGAAGAACAAGCTCTTCAGTCGTTTTACAAAACTACTGAAACAAAGAAAATAAAACTACTGATATCACAACTACTGAAGAAGTACTCTTCAGCAGTTGTGACAAACTACTGAGGCTTCAGTACTTGATCTTCAGACTTTGACCTTCAGGTGTTTCATCAGCTGATGACTTCAGTAGATATCATCAGCTGATGTCTTCAGTCTTTGTCTTCAGACTTTGTACATCAGTTGTTGATCTTCAGCACTTGTGAACTCTTCAGCTGTTGTACTTCAGTACTTTGGTCTTTCAGCTTCAGCACTTGTGTTCTTCAGCTGTTGTACTTCAGCACTTTGGTTCTTCAGCTGTTAAGGTCTTCAGCACTTGATCTTCAGCTGTTGAAGTCTTCAGCACTTGTCAAACTACTGATGAGGCTTTCAGCAGTTGTTGTGATACCATGTGGGACTTAGAGGTTTTCTGATCTTGGCTCATTGGTTCTTTTGGTCCAACAAACTCCCCCTGAACCAATGCAGCCAAAACCTCTAACTTATTTATACTCCCACTTATTGATGGCAAAAGTTTGGTCTTTTTCCTTCTTGATCAGTAGAGAAGATGACCCATGTAAGCTCCGGCCTGGGAAGAACCTCAAATATTTGTTTGGCAGAGTATGAATGGGAACTCTGTTTTGGGGAACAGGACACAGAGTTGTTATCCCATTCATGAGATTCACTTCCCCATAATGAGTCTGTACGACTCTCTTGTGTAGGCCTCAAGGAAGGTGATTTGTTCCTCCATGGTTAGCTCTTCAGCACCTCCTTCAAACAATGATTCCGGCCCATAATACTCAGACAGGTATTTGGCCTGTTTCCCATTCTTTAGCTCCACAGTTGTTATTATTCTGTACAAACTCATCCGGGTGATTACCCTCTAGAACAACTGGAGCTCATTTTTCCTGACTTCCTCAAGCCTCTTGTAAACTAACCCCTTTTTCACTATTTTGTTTTCCAACATCTTCTGAGGGGTTAGATTAGCTTTGTAGGCCTTCTTGAAGTCTTCTAGGATTTCCCAGGGTGAAACTACAAAGACCAGAGAGATCACTTCATCTACGATCTTTTTCACCTGGCCAATGTATCTCCGAGGTATATTGTTCTTATGAATTCTTTGAGAGACCCTGGGATCAGGCCAAATCCTCACTCTTTCCTTTTGATATTGAAAGGTATGCCTGAGAGTGTAAAGTCTGAGGGCTTGCTCCTTCATATTGATGATGAAGATGTGGCTGCATAAGCTTGTCAACTCTCTTCAGCAATTCCTCATCATGCTGTTTATGAAGTCTTCTTCTTCTAGCTTCACTTTAACCATTTGTCTCTGGACTTCAGGAGTAATTGCTGAGGAGTGACTTGTGGCCTTAGGCAACTGAATCACAGCTGAGAGCGGCAGCCTGTCTTCTTCATCTTCTTCATCTTCTTCTAGCCTCAATATCCTTCTCTTCTTCTTCAAGGGTATATCATCGGCTATGGGTTTTGAGGGTAAGGGAGTTGGTTTGGTGGGTTGTGTTTTGGGTGGTTTTGGTGTGGGAATGTTGACAGGCTGTTCTAGCATCCTTGAGGTGAGTGTGGCTTTTGATTGCTTGCTAGCTCAGTCCTGCTCCCAGCACCCGCTTCATTCAAAGCTTCAATAACAAGCCCCTTAGTATATGCTTCAGACGAACAGATCTTGGTGGTGATTGCCAAGATACTGTCCCTGGACCAAGCTTTGATTTCAATCATTGATCTTCCAAGATATTTTGCAATAAATCTTATCATGATTTCAAGCCTTTCTCTTTCTAACACTTCATAACTTGCCCATCTATTCTGGATTTCTTCAATCTCTAGTCGTCGAATCTCAGAGTCAAGTTTATTGGTGTCATGGCCTTGCCTAAACAGCTGATCAATGATGTTGTCCATTGATCTACTGTGTTCGGCATCAGCCTCTTTTATCAGTAGCTCCAAGGCTTTATCTTCAGCAATGTGCTCATCAGCACTTTCTTTCGCTTGTAGGTGAGCATTGGTTGCTGTTCTTTCTCCTCCTTCTTTTCTCTCGGATCTTTTCCTCTTCTTTTCTTTCACTGCAGTACTCTCCCCCTTTTTGGTTGCATTGGAGGAAGGGGTTGGTACCGCAGAAAGAGTCTTTTGGACAGCAGCATCAACCAAGGGCTGTAATGTTGAGGAAAGCCTCTCATCAAGGGCTTTGATCACTATATCAGTGATTATGGGGGTGATGAGAGGGAGGGAATTTTGGAGTACAGCACCTATTTGCTCAGGAGGGTTCTGTTCCTGAGAAGTAGGGCCTGAAGCAGAGGCAGGTGGTTGATTTTGGGGTGGCTCTGTGTTTGGGAAACCTTCAAGGGAAGGTGCCATCTGTGGGTGTATGAGGTGGCAGATGGACTTGCATCCTGAGACATCTTGGCCAGCAGCTCTTGAGTCTGCTAACCTCATCCTCTAGAATGGTGTTTTGAGCAACTACATCATAGAAGAAGCTCAGGTCATCATCAGTTGTACTGAATCACCTGACCTCCTGCTTAGAGCAGGATTTACATGCACTGGGTGTAGACCAGTTGGTGCATGTGCCCCTTGTGCTTGGTACTGGGGACTTCCAGCCTCAGGACAATGTCCATCATCAGCTGTTGCCTCTAGGAGGTCTTAGCAATGTTACCAGCCTCACTCTGGTCATGTGCTGAGTCAGAGGAGGTGGCAGCCTCACTAGATATTCTAAGCTCCTTGTCTACACCAGGAGATAGAATTGGGAAACCCCTGTGCTGTGGGTTCTCAGGTGCACTGTGTTCCTCCCCCTCAATTGTAGAGGTATTCCCAGTAGTAAGTGGTTTCTGGGGAGGGGGTGAGGAGTGCAATTGAGTCAGCACTTGTGCAACTATTAAAGTTGGGCTGTGAGGGGCGGTTGTTTGGGGTAAGGGGTAGAAGCAGTGTGCACCTGGGGTGGATGGTGCTCTTCAATGGCAATCTCCTCAAGTGAGGAAGATCCCAGATAAGTAGGTGCCCCTTGGTTGCTGCAGGCTCCTGTTGAGAGAAGCCTGAGCGGCTGTGGCTGGAGGAGTCATTGTATCCACTAGGGGGTTTGGACTAGTGGATATATCCTGCGTTTGTGGTGCAGGAGCATCCTCAGGGGACTCAATTCCCTGAGTAGCCTTTTGGGTTTCTTTTTGGTGGGTTTGGTGGGGACATTGGATTTGGAGGTGGTGGCTGTGGGTTCCAGCTGCGTGGGTTTTCGCAGCTTGGCAGCCATTTGAGTGTCCGGTCAGAGTTGTGCCGGGAGTATACTTCTGGCAGAACAGCCGTAGCAGGGACTCCCAAGCCAACAAGTCCCTCAGCATTAAGCTGGTCTATAATAATGGCCATTATGAACCGTGGATAGAGTATCCAACGGTTGGCAGTTAGTTTTTGAGCCATATCTTTGAGCTCTGAAAATATTAATTCTGAAAAGTTCAGTGGTTGTTGCTCAAGGATAGAATACATTACCTGCTGCCATTTGGTGGACATTTGATCCCAAGACGATGTCTTAGGGGCCAAACATACATTGACCATGTGAAAGATCAGGCGCTCAGCGTCATTAAAGTGTTTCTTCATGATGGTGGTGGCACTGAGATCACCTTGATATCCATGCTGAGCAAATGATAGATCTATGGTGCCCTTCGGATATCCAGCAGGAGAGGTAGCATCACTCAGTTGAAGAATTTTACGGATTGTTGCAGGAGTAACACTACTTCTTTGTTGTTGACGACTGACCGGAGGGATCGTGTGTTGCTCTCCTCAGTTGTAACAGTAACGTTCATCCAAAATTGGTTCAAGGATTCGGCATGTAAAACGGGGTTCAGAAGGAATGCCTTGTTGTATGGGACTGAACCATAAGATCGATAGCAGTATCGAACTTAGTCCAGATCGGCGATTTTGTGAGGTAGGCAACACAGTTGTGTCGCGGTTTAATTTGCATAGACGCCATGGAAGTTTTGGAGAGGAACGTTAGGTTTGAAGAAGATGAAGCATGGAGAGCTCAGGTTAAGGGTATTTATAGGGTACGGGTGAGGAAACGACTGAAGGATGTGGTGTTAGTCATCAGTAGTTTTAAACGACCGTTGACATGGTATTATCCTTTCAGACGTTGAAACAGCTGAAGTCGTGGTGTTAGGCATCAGTAGTTTAGAAAACTACTGAAGACCGTGGTTTTGACTTCAGATGATTGAAACAACTGAGGACATGGTGTTTCATCAGTAGTTATGAAACTACTGAAGACAGTGGTTTTGTCATCAGCTGTTGTAAACAACTGAAGACTTGGTATTAGTCATCAGTAGTTATAAAAACTACTGAAGACGTGGTTTTGCTTCAGTTGTTTAAAATGAAACAGCAGTTGTACAAACGACTGAAGAGAAAGTTCTCTTCAGCTGTTTTCGTCAATTCTTAGCTTTTCAGCTGTTTCAAACTGTCCTCAACACATTCATCAGTCTTTATGGCTGATTTCAGTTGTTTCATAGGACATCAGTACTTATCTGTTTTTACTGATTGCAGTAGTTATGACTGCATCAGTAGTTGTAACTACTTCAGTAGTTTAGAGCAGATGAAGTACTTCAGTACTTGTGAGACATTTAGCCTTCAGTAGTTATAAAAACTACTGAGGTTAAAAGAGCTCATCAGTACTTATATGTGACAGGCACTCATGATCATCAGTATGAATTACTGAGATCATCAGTAGTTGTCACCTATTCTAGCTGCAGCATACCAAGCCTTAACACCAGGTTTTGGAAAGTTGAACTATCCAAAGGCTTAGTAAAAATGTCTGCAAGCTCATCAGCACTAGGCACAAACTTAGGATCAATCAGACCTTTTTCAAAACAATCCTTATAAAATGATGTCTGATCTCTATATGTTTGGTCCTAGAGTGCTGGACTGGATTTTTGACAATGCAAAGAGCTGAAGCACTATCCATTAACAATGGAGTCTTAGTCTCTGTAATGCCATAATCCAAAAGTTGGTTTTGAAGCCAGAGTACCTGAGATGTACAGCTTGCAGCAGCAATGTACTCTGCTTCCGCAGTGGATGTAGCAACTGAGGTCTGTTTCTTGCTCTGCCAAGAAATCAAGCAGTTGCCTAGGAATTGACATCCACCAGAAGTTGATTTCCTGGTCAACTTACACCCTGCATAGTCACTGTCAGAAAAAGCAACTAATTTACCAGAATGTCTGGTAGAATACCATAAACCTAGAGATGGAGTGCCTTGCAGATATCTAAAGATCCTCTTGACTGCAATCAGATGAGACTCTTTAGGTGCAGCCTGAAATCTAGCACAAACACATGTAGCAAACATAATATCTGGTCTAGAAGCTGTTAAATACATCAAGGACCCAATCATACATCTGTAAAGTGTTTCATCAACCACTTTACCTTTCTGATCTGAGTCCAGTTGTGTGGTGCTGCTCATGGGAGTAGAACAGGGCTTACAGTTTTGTAAATCAAACTTTTGCAAAAGATCTTTTGTATATTTGGATTGATGAATAAAATTCCATCAGCCTTTTGTTTGATTTGCAACCCCAGAAAGAACTGTAATTCTCCCATGGCACTCATTTCAAACTTCTGTTGCATCAACTTTGTAAAGGCATCACACAACTTTGGATCAGAGGATGCAAAAATGATATCATCTACATAAATTTGAACAAGTAGATTATGCTGCCCAGCTTTCTTAATAAATAAAGTCTTGTCTATGGAGCCTCTAGTGAAATTGTTTTCCAGAAGAAAGTTTGATAATGTCTCATACCAGGCTCTGGGAGCTTGTTTTAACCCATAAAGAGCTTTATCAAGCTTATACACCCAATTAGGATGTTTATTGTCCTCAAAGCCTGGAGGTTGACATACATAAACCTCTTCTTTAACTTTTCCATACAAAAATGCACTTTTGACATCCATTTGAAAGACTTTAAGTTTTTGATAAGCAGCATAAGCTAAAAACAATCGAATTGCTTCCAGTCTGGCTACAGGGGCAAAGGTTTCATCATAATCAATACCTTCTTCTTGTGCAAACCCCTGAACAACCAGTCTGGCCTTGTTCTTAACAATAAGCCCATTTTCATCAGTTTTGTTCCTAAACACCCATTTAGTGCCTATTGCACACTTACCTGGAGGTAGAGGAACCAGTTCCCACACTTGCTGTTTCTTGAACTGAAGAAGCTCAAGCTGCATGGCATCAACCCATCCATTGTCCTTTAAAGCAATGTGATAATTCTTTGGCTCTTGCTGACTGATGAAGAGAGCATAGAAGCAGAAATTTGACAATTGACTTCTTGTTGATACTCCAGCAGTGATATCACCAATGATTTGAGACATAGGGTGATTCTTCAGATCTTGATACACAATGAGATCTGTGCAAGTGTTTGTAGCCGGTTCAGCAGCAACAGATGGTGATGGTGAATCATTTCCTTGAAACCAATCAGTGGATGGTAATTCAAAGGAAGTTGAATTCGAAGAAATCTCATCAGCATTTGTTGTGGATGGTGCTACTGGCGCTACAGGAACATCAGGTCTAGTTGAGTCAGGCAGCTGATCACTAAACCTGAAGAGGTGAGTACTGCAATCATCATCATCATCAGCAGTACCACCAGGTGGTGAACTGTTGACAGGAGCAACAGCAGGAGTTTGATAAGGAACATATTGCAGTATGTCCAAATCAAATAACTCCACAGGACTTTGTGGAATCTTGTCCTTTGGAGATTCATTAAACTTAACATGTAGAGTTTCTTCAACCATCTTTGTTCTGCAGTTGAAGACTCTGTATGCCTTGCAAGTAGATGAATAACCAACAAAGTATCTGCATCCATCCACCTTAGGATCAAATTTGTGGAGTTGATCCTTTGTGTTGAGAATAAAACAGGGACACCCAAATGCTTTGAAAAATGAAATCAGAGGAGCCAAATGATGGAGAACTTCATATGGAGTCTTCATCAACCTCTGATTTACTAAAACTCTATTTTGCACATAACAAGCTGTGTTGACAGCTTCGGCCCAAAAGGTCAATGGCAAACCTGAGTCAGCCAGCATGGACCTTGCAGCTTCAATGAGTCCTGTTCTTTCTCTCCACTACTCCATTTTGTTCTGGAGTCCTTGGAATGCTGAACTGCCTTTTGATTCCCTTTGAAAGATAGAAGTCATCAAGTGTATGATTTCTGAACTCAGTTCCATTATCACTCCTAATACACTTGACTGGAAGGGAATACTGCTTCTCAATGTACAGCACAAAGTGGATAATCTTCTGAGCAGCCTCATCCTTTGAATGTAGAAAGAAAGTCCATACAAATCTGGAGTAATCATCCACAATTACCAGACAGTATTTCTTCTTTGCCATGCTCATTACTCTCACAGGACCAAATAGATCCATATGCAGTAATTGCAAGCAGGCAGTGGACTTGGACACTTCAATAGGAGGAAATGAGACCTTGTGCTGTTTTCCTTTTAAACAAGCAGTGCAAGTTTCATCACAGTGGAACTCCTTTATTGGTAAGCCTCTGACTAAACTATTGTGGCTAAGCTGATTCATGTTTTTGAGATTAACATGACCAAGCCTCCTGTGCCACAGTTTAGATTCTTGAGAGAGGCTTTGGAAAATAGGCAAGGATTGCCTTTGAGATCTATCTTCTTAGAGAGATCTAAGGCATACACTCTTCCTGTCCTGTTGGCTTTCAGGAGTGTGATCATCCAACACCTTGTCAATCAAGTGCAAAACTTTGGATGACAGAATCCTACAGTTTTGACTTGTGAAAAGGGCAACATGGCCTTTATCACACATTTGACTGACACTCAAGAGGTTGTACTTGAGATTTTCCACATGATTAACATCATCAAATTTGATTTCTCCATTGGAGACAAAGCCCTTACCGATGATGTAACCCCTAGCATCATTGCCAAAAGAGACAAATCCCTTCTTTCCTTGAGAGTAGTCATGAAGAAGAGAGATGTTCCCAGTCATGTGCATAGATCCCCCACTGTCTACATACCAGATGCTACTTTGGCATGTTGAAGAACCCTGCAATAATAAACAATCAGTTAGTTTTAGAGACCCAAACCTTTTTGGTTTTGGGCCTGGTCTCATCAATAGATGGTAAACTAGCATGTTTATTTGTAACAACAGCCTGAGAGGAAGAAGATGGTGCAGAAGAGGAGTCCTTTGGCTTAGACCTCCTTTTCTGTGGTTTCAACATAGGAGAATCTAGTTGGTTAACTCTACCCAACAGATGTTGTACCATCATCACCAGCTGTGTCTGATTTTGTGATAAAGCTTTCAGCTCATCAGACACATTGCTAGTGGAGTTAGATAAGGTCCTATGTTGCACCTTCTTCTTTTGAGCACCCTCAGCTGTCACCTGTTTAACTCCTTCCTTTTTGGATTGCTTTAAGGACTTAAGGGTTACAGGATTTGATGTTGCTGATACAAATGTGGTCTCAAACTCATTTTTCATTTTTACCATTTTCTTATTAATTTCTTCTTTTTGTTTGAGTTTGGAACCTCTTTTGTACCAACAATCATCTGTAAGATGATTGAACAAACCACATACTTCACATGGTTTCTTCTTCATCTTAGGTTGATCATCAACTAAAGACTTGTTCTTCAATGCTTTGGAAGCATTGGTTGCTTTCTTGACAGCCTCTTTAGTAGTCTTCAAACTCTTTCTACTGCCAGTTTTCTTCTCTTCAGTACTGACAGCAGTTGAAGTTTGAACTTCAGGTGTTAATCCTGCTCTCCAGTCCTTTCAGGACCTTCAGGATTAACTCCTGAGTTGATCAACTTATTGATCATGTGAATGTCAGCATTTGGACCATCAACATCAGCTGATAGGTTCAAAGAGGACTTGATGCTGACTGCTACTTCTGATTGTGCTGTATCAGAAGGTAGATCACATGATTTGATGGATTGGTTATCACTCTCACCATCAGATTCTACCTCTGCTCTTGGGGTAAAATCTGTAGGTGGAGCAGTGTGATTGTAACCAATTCCAAACTTCACATTTGAAGCAGATTGCTTACTAAGAAGCATTTCAAAACCTTTGCATGATTGTACCCATCTATCACACTCGACCTGGGTAACTGCAAGGGTTTCTTTGAGATCTTTGTACTTCTCTAGAAGTACATCTTCTCTAGCCTTATCATCAATTATTTTGCAATTCAGTTTATAAACCTCATCATTTTTATCTTTGAGCACAAACTCAAACTCAGCTTTGTTTTTGGAAATTATTGTTCTAGCTCAATGTTCTTATTAATTAAGCTACATTTGCTTCTCTAATGGAAGCAAATGCTGCTATGCATTGTTCAGAACATAATTTGGCTTTTGCCTCAGAGGATACCTGTGATACCTGAGGTGTAGAGGCATTGGAAGATGAAGTATCAGCAGACTCCAAAGCCATAAGAGCTAGATTCCCAAAGGACTGTCACCACCATGTTGACCAGCACCTGAGAACAGTTGATCATGACCAGACAAGTCATCTGGTAAACTGCTCCAGTCAACAACTCCTGGGGTGAAGAAGCTGTGTTGTTGAGATGAAGGTTGTTGATGAGATAGG
Source organism: Flaveria trinervia (assembly GCA_025506515.1). Classification (NCBI taxonomy): domain Eukaryota; kingdom Viridiplantae; phylum Streptophyta; class Magnoliopsida; order Asterales; family Asteraceae; genus Flaveria; species Flaveria trinervia. Next base: position 30,907,303 of record CM046450.1, on the reverse strand, counting down.
GAAGGCTGAGGTTCTGGTAATGCATGAGGTTGTGGTGTCATAGGAACTTGAACTTGATTTGACTGTGGCATGTAATAACAAGGGTACTGATATGGCATTTGACCCTGAGGAACAAAATATGCCGGAGATTGTTGTTGAGGATGATGACTAGATGTGACAGGATGTTGCCCTCTGTTTTGTTGACTATTGCCAGGAAAAGTCACAAAGGGTGCAGTAGAGTTTGATCCAGTTGATCTACACTCTCTTGCAAAGTGTCCAAGCCGTTGGCATTTGTGACACCTCAACTTGCTCTTGTCAAAACCAACTTTGGTTTTGCCAGAGAGTCCTGGGAATTTTCTTCCAGTTCTTTTGTAGAACTTCTGAGATCTGATATTTATCAAGGCCATTTGGCTCAAAATATCCATCTCTTCTAAGTCATCATCAGCAATCCCCTTGAGATCATCCATAATGAAACATAAATTGTCATTATTACATCCAGTAACTGACCATCAACACTTACAAATGCAGAATTAGAAGTGCTCGAAGAGAAATTAATATGCTCATCATACTGGCATTCAGATGAGCATATTCTGACTCATGACCCACCAAGGCAGTGTTGCCTTGTATAAAGTCTTCAGTGAGCTTTCCAGATGAAGACAGCTTTCTCTTCTGTTCTATCTCTCTCTCAAAAGTGAGCAATTTCCCATGGAGTTGGGTGAGAGATAGTTTGTCCAAACTTGCACTGGAGCGTAGGACAATAGTATATGTGTCCCATCTCTCAGGCAGTGATCTGAGAAATCTGTTATTCATCTGAATATTGGTGTATTCAAGTTTGACCATTTTTAGTTCAGAGATCAAACAAGAAAACCGCTCATATTGTTGAGTCAGTGTCTCACCCTTTCTATGAGAGAATGTCTCATATTGTTGGGCAAGAATTTCTCTATTATTTGCCAAGACCTCATCTGTTCCTCCAAATTGTTCTTTCAAAGCAATCCAGGTCAGGTCATGGGCAGTTTCATGATGCATTAGCCCAGAATAGATTTCATTGGGCAAAGCCATGGCCAGAATTCCATGGGCTTTTGCATCAATCTCAAGCAACTTTTTATCCTCATCTGAGTATTGCTCCCTCCTCTTCGGAACCATTTGATTGGTTTCCGGGTTATTCACCATAGGCTTGTGTGGACCATGTACCACTGATGTCCAACACCCTGCGCTGTTAACAGACAGGTGATGGAGCATACGTCTTTGCCATATGTTATACTCATTCCTAACCAGCATAGGAGGCTTGGTTGAGGAACCAGTATTGTGAGGATCATTGGAGGGAGTGGTCATTTTCAGTTCAAAAACAGTTTAGTTCAAGTTTTAAAAGTTTTAGACAAACCACAACAAACTCAATGAGAACCAGAAAAGATCTCAGGATGAATGAGCAGAAATACAGAAAATTCAATCTCTATAACCGTTTCTTGCAAAAACAAAAGCTAATTCAATCAAACTTGGATCTTGAATAGCAGTTTCAATGATCAATTATTAGATCGATCAATGATTAACCTGCTCTGATACCATTTGACAGGATCAGTGATCATTTTGATGTATCAGAATAAAGCAGCGGAATACAAACACGAATTAGACAAATTGTAGCAAGCAATCGATACTTGTAAGCGTTAGATCGCATACGGTTATAGGGAGAGAATATGAATTTCTGATTTCTAGGAATGTTTATAGATGTGGAATATTTAATCGAATCAATCAATCATTCCATTCAATTGCTCATTTCACTCAATGATTACAATAGGTTGTCACTCCTTATATAGAGTGCAACAGTCACTGCTGTTATCACGGAAAGTGACAACTGGCAGATCCAATACAGAAATAACTAAATCTTACAAACTACTGAAATGTTCACAACTACTGAGAACATATCAGCAAGTTAAGTACAAAATATAAAACTACTGAAACTACAACGACTGAAGAACAAGCTCTTCAGTCGTTTTACAAAACTACTGAAACAAGAAATAAAACTACTGATATCACAACTACTGAAGAAGTACTCTTCAGCAGTTGTGACAAACTACTGAGGCTTCAGTACTTGATCTTCAGACTTTGACCTTCAGGTGTTTCATCAGCTGATGACTTCAGTAGATATCATCAGCTGATGTCTTCAGTCTTTGTCTTCAGACTTTGTACATCAGTTGTTGATCTTCAGCACTTGTGAACTCTTCAGCTGTTGTACTTCAGTACTTTGGTCTTTCAGCTTCAGCACTTGTGTTCTTCAGCTGTTGTACTTCAGCACTTTGGTTCTTCAGCTGTTAAGGTCTTCAGCACTTGATCTTCAGCTGTTGAAGTCTTCAGCACTTGTCAAACTACTGATGAGCTTTCAGCAGTTGTTGTGATACCGTGTGGGACTTAGAGGTTTTCTGATCTTGGCTCATTGGTTCTTTTGGTCCAACAAAACAACCTCTGACTGTAAATGGATGAGTCTGGTGGGTGATCGTTATCGTCTCCAAAATCAGTACTCTCTGGATGTCAGCTGCTGTAATCTCAATATCCATGTAACTGATGAGCTCTCCCTTTTTACCGGAGCTGTAGGCTCACGTTAACGATCTACGATGCATTCTACCAGGAAAGCTGATGTAACGACCGTAGGAGTACACGGTGTTGATAGGGCTTTATGTGTCCGAGAACGTCAAAGGAACGCAATATCTCTGTAAAAACTCGGCCCCATTCCGGTCGTATGGTCCAAAGAAGGCACATATATTGTGCTTTAGATTGATGGACCATCTATCCGCCATTGACCCTGACACAAGACACAGAACCATTAGAAAGTCATCCATTCAATTTAGTTCAAGGTATGTTTAATTCAATCTGATCATTTGTGCAATGAATCATGGCAACTGAAGTCAGCCGTTGTCCTTTCATGCGACTGAGCTCTTAGGGTGAAGAGACCTGCGACTTAGTTCAATCTGTTGGCTGAGTCTGCGATTGGTTCATTTTTAGTTGGCCGGACTGAGTTCATTCGCATGGTGCATTTCGGACCGATTGACCCAATCGCAAGTTCAATCATGCGATTGGAGTTCATCCGTCGCATTCGCTTTGTTTTTTGTTTCCACTTTTCAGTCGTCTTGGTTGCAATCTTGACTCACATCAGTAATTTAACATGGTTTACTGTCCATTGACTCGCCATCTGATTAATTAACCTTTAAACTTAATTTTAACTTTTCTTAGTTTATGTTGTTTTTAGGTCATTTTCAGTCCGGTTTTTTTTCAACTCGAATATCACAACTTTTGGATTCCATGTCTTCTGATTTCCATAGATTTTCACTGCAATATACTGTATAATCAACACCCACGTCAAATCAATAAGGATGTAAAAAGAAGGTCTAGAGGAATTTTGGCAGAGTAACGGTACTTGGTGTCTATTTAGAGCGATTGATGGTGATGAGGGAATGCGATCGACTATTGCCCTACTGAAGCGAGTTCAATCGCTGACTGGCCCCATTCGCTCAGTTCATTCGGGCGACTGAGGCTCAGTCATGCGATTGGCCTAGTCAGTCACATCAGTTGTCCGACTGAGTCTCATTCTGTCAACTGACCATTCGTGCCTTTTCATTCGCACCTTCATTAACCGACTGAGTCTCAGTCGGTCGACTGACTCATTCGCACCCTTCATTCGGTCAAAGGATCATTTTAATTAGCCATCGGGTGAATGCTCAATCTCGGTCCAGTCGTGCGAATGGGATCCATTCGCATGGTTGGTTGCATACTTATGATACATCGTGCAAAAGGTTACACTTTTGAACATTTAGCAAAAACCCTTTTTACCTGTTGAAATTAACTTATGAGCATTTGATCATCTCAGACATGATCATTTTAACTTGAAAACTTTTGATCACCTCAGACGTGATCCTTTTAAACATTTAGTCACGCAGACGTGACCCTTAACTTTGAAAACACATGTGGCCATCTCAGACATGACCCTATAGGTGAGTTAATCCAATACTGATTCATGATATAGTCCGACGAACAAACAACTAAAATGATAACTAACAAGAAACTTAAACTAAATACATAAATAAAACTGTGTTGGACCAAAAGAACCAATGAGCCAAGATCAGAAAACCTCTAAGTCCCACACGGTATCACAACAACTGCTGAAAGCCTCATCAGCAGTTGACAAGTGCTGAAGACTTCAACAGCTGAAGATCAAGTGCTGAAGACTGCATCAGCTGAAAGACCAAAGTACTGAAGTACAACAGCTGAAGAACACAAGTGCTGAAGCTGAAAGACCAAAGTACTGAAGTACAACAACTGAAGAGTTTACAAGTGCTGAAGATCAACAACTGATGTACAAAGTCTGAAGACAAAGACTGAAGACATCAGCTGATGACATCTACTGAAGTCATCAGCTGATGAAACACCTGAAGGTCAAAGACTGAAGATCATGTACTGAAGCCTCAGTAGTTTGTCACAACTGCTGAAGTACTTCTTCAGTAGTTTGTCGCAACTGCTGAGAGTACTTCTTCAGTAGTTGTGATATCAGTAGTTTTATATTTCTAGTTTCAGTAGTTTTATGTTTCAGTAGTTTTTTAGTAAACGCTGAAGAGCTGTTCTTCAGTCGTTGTAGTTTCAGTAGTTTATAATCAGTAGTTTGTTAAGATTAGTTATTTTTGTATAGATCTGCCAGTTGTCACTTTCCGTGATAACAGCAGTGATTGTTGCACTCTATATAAGGAGTGACAACCTATTGTAATACGTGAATGATTTGAATGATTTGATTGAAATATTCTATATCTATAAACATTCCTTGAATCAGAAATATATTTCTCTCACTATAACCGTGTGTGCTCTTAATGCATACAAGTATCGATTACTTGCTACAATTTGTCTAATTCCTGTTCTTATTCCGCTGCTTTGAACTCTAATACATCAAACTTGTGATCGCTGATCCTGTCAAATGGTATCAGAGCAGGTTAATCATTGATCGATCTAATAATTGATCATTGAAAATGCTATTCAAGATCTAAGTTTGATTGAATTAGCTTTTGTTTTTGCAAGAAACGATTATAGAGATTGAATTTCTGTATTTCTGGTCATCCATCTGAGATCTTTTCTTGGTTTTCATTGAGTTTGTTGTGGTCTGTGTAAAACTTTTAAAAGCTTGAATAAATTGTTTTTGAACTGAAATGACTACTCCCCAATGATCCTCATAATACTGGTTCCTCAACCAAGCCACCAATGCTGGTTAGGAATGAGTATAACATATGGCAACGACGAATGCTCCATCACCTGTCTGTTAACAGCGCAGGTTGTTGGACATCAGTGGTTCATGGTCCACACAAGCCTATGGTGAATAACCCGGAAATCAATCAAATGGTTCCAAAGAGGAGGGAGCAATACTCAGATGAGGATAAGAGTTGCTTGAAATTGATGCAAAAGCCCATGGAATTCTGGCCATGGCACTGCCAATGAAATCTATTCTGGGCTAATGCATCATGAAACTGCCCATGACCTCTGGAATGCCATGAAAGAACAATTTGGAGGAACAGATGAGGTCTTGGAAAATAATAGAGAAATCTTGCCCAACATATGAAACATTCTCTTATAGAAGGGTGAGACACTGACTCAACAATTTGAGCGGTTCTCTTGTTTGATCTCTGAATTAAAATGGTCAAACTTGAGTACACAAACATTCAGATGAATAACAGATTTCTCAGATCACTGCCTGAGAGATGGGACACATATACTATTGTCCTACGCTCCAGTACAAGTTTGGACAAACTATCTCTCACCCAACTCCATGGGAAACTGCTCACGTTTGAGAGAGAGATAGAACAGAAGAGAAAGCTGTCTTCATCTGGAAAGCTCACTGAAGACTTTGTACCAGGCAACACTGCCTTGGTGGGTCATGAGTTAGAATATGCTTCATCTGAATGCCAGTATTATAAGCATATTAATTTCTCTTCAAACACTTCTGATTCTGCATTTGTAGTGTTGATGGTCTTTACTGGGTGTAATAATGACAATTATGCTTCATTATGGATGATCTCAAGGGGATTGCTGATGATGGACTTAGAAGAGCAAGTGAGGTGTCACAAAGTTCAAAGGCTTGGACACTTTGCAAGATAGTGTAGATCAACTGGATCTAACTCCACTGCACCTTTGTGACTTTTCCTGGCAATAGTCAACAACACAGAGGGCAACATCCTGTCACTTCTAGTCATCATCCTCAACAACATCTCCTGCATATTTTGTTCCTCAGGGTCAAATGCCATATCCTAAACTTGTTATTACATGCCACAGTCAAATCAAGTTCAAGTTCCTATGGCACCACAACCTCATGCACTACCAGAACCTCAGCCATCCCAATCTCATCAACAAACTCAACCTCAACAACACAAGCTTCTTCACCCCAGGAGTTGTTGACTGGAGCAGTTTACCATATGACATGTCTGGTCATGAACAACTGTTCTCGGGTGCTGGTCAACATGGTGGTGACAGTCCTTTTGGGAATTTAGCTCTTATGGCTTTGGAGTCTGCTGATACTTCATTTCTCTAATGCCTCTACACCTCAGGTATCACAGGTATCCTCCGAGGCAAAAGCCAAATTATGTTCTGAACCATGCATAGCAGCATTTGCTTCCATTAGAGAAGCAAATGTAGCTTTAATTAATAAGAACATTGAGCTAGAACAAATATTTCCAAAAACAAAGCTGAGTTTGAGTCTGTGCTTAAAGATAAATGATGAGATTTATAAACTGAAATGCCAAATAATTGATGATAAGGCTAGAGAAGAGGTACTTCTAGAGAAGTACAAAGATCTCAAAGAAACCCTTGCAGTTACCCAGGTAGAGTGTGATAGATGGGTACAATCATGCAAAGGTTTTGAAATGCTTCTTAGTAAGCAATCTGCTTCCAATGTGAAGTTTGGCATTGGTTACAATCACACTGCTCCACCTACAGATTTTACTCCAAGAGCAGAGGTAGAATCTGATGGTGAGAGTGATAACCAATCCATCACATCATGTGATCTACCTTCTGATACAGCACAATCAGAAGTAGCAGTCAGCATCAAGCCCTCTTTAAACCTATCAGCTGATGTTGATGGTTCAAATGCTGACACTCACATGATCAATGAGTTGATCAACTCAGGAGTAATTCTGAAGGTCCTGAAGGACTAGAGAGCAGGATTAACACCTGAAGTTCAAACTTCAACTGCTGTCAGTACTGATGAGAAGAAAACTGCCAGTAGAAAGAGTTTGAAGACTACTAAAGAGGTAGTCAAGAAGCAAACAATGCTTCCAAAGCATTGAAGAACAAGTCTTCAGTTGCTTCACCCTCTTTAGTTGATGATCAACCTAAGATGAAGAGAAACCATGTGAAGTATGTGGTTTGTTCAATCATCTTACAGATGATTGTTGGTACAAAAGAGGTTCCAAACTCAAACAAAAAGAAGAAATTAAGAGAAAATGGTAAAAATGAAAACTGAGTTTGAGACCACATTTGTATCAGCAACATCAAATCCTGTAACCCTTAAGTCCTCAAAGAAATCCAAAAAGGAAGGGGTTAAACAGTGACAGCTGAGAGTGCTCAGAAGAAGAGGTGCAACATAGGAACTTATCAAACTCCACTGGCAATGTGTCTGATGAGCTGAAAGCTTTATCACAAAATCAGACACAGCTGGTCATGATGGTTCAACATCTGTTGGGTAGAGTTAACCAACTAGATGCTCCTATGTTGAAAACACAGAAAAGGAGGTCCAAGCCAAAGGATTCCTCTTCTTCACCATCTTCTCCTCTCAGGCTGTTGTTCCAAATAAACCTGTTAGTTTACCATCTATTGATGAGACCAGCCCAAAACCAAAAAGGTTTGGGTCTCCAAAACTAACTGATTGTTTATTATTGCAGGGTTCTTCAACATGCCAAAGTAGCATCTGGTATGTAGACAGTGGGGGATCTATGCACATGACTGGGAACAGCTCTCTTCTTCATGACTACTCTCAAGGAAAGAAGGGATTTGTTTCTTTTGGCAATGATGCTAGGGGTTACATCATTGGTAGGGCTTTGTCTCCAATGGAGAAATCAAATTTGATGATGTTAATCATGTGGAAAATCTCAAGTACAATCTCTTGAGTGTCAGTCAAATGTGTGATAAAGGCCATGTTGCTCTTTTCACCAGTCAAAACTGTAGGATTCTGTCATCCAAAGTTTTGCACTTGATTGACAAGGTGTTGGATGATCACACTCTCCTGAGAGCCAACAGGACAGGAAGAGTGTATGCCTTAGATCTTTCCAAGAAAATAGATCTCAAAGGCAATCCTTGCCTATTTTCCAAAGCCTCTTCTCAAGAATCTAAACTGTGGCACAGAAGGCTTGGTCATGTTAATCTCAAAAACATGAATCAGCTTACCCACAATAGTTTAGTCAGAGGCTTACCAATAAAGGAGTTCCACTGTGATGAAACCTGCACTGCTTGTTTAAAAGGAAAACAGCACAAAGTCTCATTCCCTCTATTGAAGTGCCTAAGTCCACTGCCTGCTTGCAATTACTGCATATGGATCTATTTGGTCCTGTGAGAGTAATGAGCATGGCAAAGAAGAAATACTGTCTGGTAATTGTGGATGATTACTCCAGATTTGTATGGACTTTCTTTCTACATTCAAAGGATGAGGCTGCTCAGAAGATTATTCACTTTGTGTTGTATATTGAGAAGCAGTATTCCCTTCCAGTCAAGTGTATTAGGATGACAATGGAACTGAATTCAGAAATCATACACTTGATGACTTCTATCTTTCAAAGGGAATCAAAAGGCAGTTTAGCATTCCAAGGACTCCAGAACAAAATGGAGTAGTGGAGAGAAAGAACAGAACCCTCATTGAAGCTGCAAGGTCCATGCTGGCTGACTCTGGTTTGCCACTGACCTTTTGGGCTGAAGCTGTCAACACAGCTTGCTATGTGCAAAATAGAGTTTTAGTAAATCAGAGGTTGATGAAGACTCCATATGAAGTCCTCCATCATTTGGCTCCTCTGATTTCATTTTTCAAAGCATTTGGGTGTCCCTGTTTTATTCTCAACACAAAGGATCAACTCCATAAATTTGATCCTAAGGGGATGCAGGGTATTTTGTTGGTTATTCATCTACTTGCAAGGCATACAGAGTCTTCAACTGCAGAACAAAGATGGTTGAAGAACTCTACATGTTAAGTTCAATGAATCTCCAAAGGACAAGATTCCACAAAGCCCTGTGGAGTTATTTGATTTGGACATACTGCAATATGTTCCTTATCAAACTCCTGCTGTTGCTCCTGTCAACAGTTCACCACCTGGTGGTACTACTGTGCTGATGATGATGATGATTGCAGTACTCACCTCTTCAGGTTTAGTGATCAACTGCCTGATTCAGCTAGACCTGATGTTCCTGTAGCTCCAGTAGCACCATCCACAACAAATGCTGATGAGATCTCTTCGAATTCACTTCCTTTGAATTACCATCCACTGATTGGTTTCAAGAAATGATCACCATCACCATCTGTTACTGCTGAGCCAGCTACAAACACTTGCACAGATCTCATTGTGTATCAAGATCTGAAGAATCACCCTATGTCTCAAATCATTGGTGATATCACTGCTGGAGTATCAACAAGAAGTCAATTGTCAAATTTCTGCTTCTATGCTCTCTTCATCAGTCAGCAAGAGCCAAAGAATTATCACATTGCTTTAAAGGACAATGGATGGGTTGATGCCATGCAGCTTGAGCTTCTTCAGTTCAAGAAACAGCAAGTGTGGGAACTGGTTCCTCTACCTCCAGGTAAGTGTGCAATAGGCACTAAATGGGTGTTTAGGAAAAAACTGATGAAAATGGGCTTATTGTTAAGAACAAGGCCAGACTGGTTGTTCAGGGGTTTGCACAAGAAGAAGGTATTGATTATGATGAAACCTTTGCCCCTGTAGCCAGACTGGAAGCAATTCGATTGTTTTTAGCTTATGCTGCTTATCAAAACCTTAAAGTTTTTCAAATGGATGTCAAAAGTGCATTTTTGTATGGAAAATTTAAAGAAGAGGTTTATGTATGTCAACCTCCAGGCTTTGAGGACAATAAACATCCTAATTGGGTGTATAAGCTTGATAAGGCTCTTTATGGGTTAAAACAAGCTCCTAGAGCCTGGTATGAGACATTATCAAATTTTCTTCTGGAAAATAATTTCACTAGAGGCTCCATAGATAAGACTTTATTCATTAAGAAAGCTGGGCAGCATAATCTACTTGTTCAAATTTATGTAGATGATATCATCTTTGCATCCTCTGATCCAAAGTTGTGTGATGCCTTTACAAAGTTGATGCAACAGAAGTTTGAAATGAGTGCCATGGAGAGTTACAATTCTTTCTGGGGTTGCAAATCAAACAAAAGGCTGATGGAATTTTCATTCATCAGTCCAAATACACAAAAGATCTTTTGCAAAAGTTTGATTTACAAAACTGTAAGCCTTGTTCTACCCCCATGTGCAGCACCACACAACTGGATACAGATCAGAAAGGTAAAGTGGTTGATGAAACACTTTACAGATGTATGATTGGGTCCTTGATGTATTTAACAGCTTCTAGACCAGATATTATGTTTGCTACATGTGTTTGTGCTAGATTTCAGGCTGCACCTAAAGAGTCTCATCTGATTGCAGTCAAGAGGATCTTTAGATATCTGCAAGGCACTCCATCTCTAGGTTTATGGTATTCTACTGGACATTCTGGTAAATTAGTTGCTTTTTCTGACAGTGACTATGCAGGGTGTAAGTTGACCAGGAAATCAACTTCTGGTGGATGTCAATTCCTAGGCAACTGCTTGATTTCTTGGCAGAGCAAGAAACAGACCTCAGTTGCTACATCAACTGCTGAAGCAGAGTACATTGCGCTGCAAGTTGTACATCTCAGGTACTCTGGCTTCAAAACCAACTTTTGGATTATGGCATTACAGAGACTAAGACTCCATTGTTAATGGATAGTGCTTCAGCTCTTTGCATTGTCAAAAATCCAGTCCAGCACTCTAGGACCAAACATATAGATCAGACATCATTTTATAAGGGATTGTTTTGAAAAAGGTCTGATTGATCCTAAGTTTGTGCCTAGTGCTGATGAGCTTGCAGACATTTTTACTAAGCCTTTGGATAGTTCAACTTTCCAAAACCTGGTGTTAAGGCTTGGTATGCTGCAGCTAGAATAAGTGACAACTACTGATGATCTTAGTAATAAGTACTGATGATCATTGGTAACTATGTCACATAAAGTACTGATGAGTTCTTTTACCCTCAGCAGTTTTTATAACTACTGAAGGCTAAATGTCTCACAAGTACTGAAGTACTTCATCTGTTCTAAACTACTGATGTAGTTACAACTACTGATGCAGTTACAACTACTGAAATCAGTATAAACAGATAAGTACTGATGTCCTATGAAACAACTGAAATCAGCCAAAAAGGCTGATGAATGTGTTGAGGACAGTATGAAACAGCTGAAAAGCTAAGAATTGACGAAAACAGCTGATGAAAATTTCTCTCTCAGTCGTTTGTACAACTGCTGTTTCATTCTAAACAACTGAAGCAATACCATGTCTTCAGTAGTTTTATAACTACTGATGACTAATACCAAGTCTTCAGTTGTTTACAACAGCTGATGACAACACCACTGTCTTCAGTAGTTTCATAACTACTGATGACAAACACCAAGTCCTTTGTTTCAATCATCTGAAGTCAAAACCACGGTCTTCAGTAGTTTTCTAACTTCTGATGCCTAACACCACGACTTCAGCTGTTTCAACGTCTGAAAGGATAATACCATGTCAACGTCGTTTAAAACTACTGATGACTAACACCACATCCTTCAGTCGTTTTCTTACCCGTACCCTATATTATCCCTGACCTAATACTTCAATGCTTCATCTTCTTCAAACCTAACGTTCCTCTCCAAAACTTCTCTCTTCTCAATGGCGTCCATGCAATTAAACCGCGACACAACTGTGTTGCCTACCTTACTAAATCGCCTGTCTGGGCTAAGTTCGATACTGCTATCGATCTTATGTTCAGTCCCAATACAAAACGGCATTTCTTCTGAATCCCATACTACATGCCGAATCCCTCAACAATTTTGGATGAACGTTACTATTACCACTGGGAAGAACAACACACCATCTCTCCAGTCGGTCGTCAACAACAAAGAAGTAGTCATCACTCCTGCAGTTATCCGCCAAATTCTTCATCTGGATGATGCTATTTCTCCTGCTGGATATCCGAAGGGCACCACAGATCTATCCTTTGCCCAACATGGATATCAAGGCAATCTCAGTGCCTCCACTATCATGAAGAAACACTTCCATGACGCTGAACGCCTAATTTTTCACATGGTGAATGTATGTTTGGCTCCTAAGACGTCGTCTTGGGATCAAATGTCGACAAAATGGCAGCAGGTAATGTATTCTATTCTTGAGCAACAACCGCTAAACTTTTCAGAAATAATATTTTCGGAGCTCAAGGATATGGCTCAAAAACTAACTGCCAACCGTTGGATACTATATCCACGGTTCATAATGGCCATCATTACAAACCAGCTTAATGCTGAGGGACTTGTTGGCTTGGGAGTCCCTGCTACGGCTGTTCTGCCGGAAGTATACTCCCGCACAACTCTGACCAGACACTCAAAATGGCTGCCAAGCTGCGAAAACCCACGCAGCTGGAACCCACAGCCACCACCTCCAAATCAAAAGTCCCCACCAAACCCACCAAAAAGAAACCCAAAACGGCTACTCAGGAATTGAGTCCCCTGAGGATGCCCCTGCACCACAAACGCAGGATATATCCACTAGTCCAAACCCCCTAGTGGATACAATGACTCTTCCAGCCATAGCCGCTCAGGCCTCCTCTCACAGGAGCCTGCAGCAACCACACAAGGGGTACCTACATATCTGGGATCTTCCTCACTTGAGGAGATTGCCATTGAAAAGCACCAACCTCCCCAGGTGCACACTGCTTCTATCCCTTCACCCCAAACAACACCCCTCACAGCCCAACTTTAATAGTTGCACAAGTGCTGACTCAACTGCACTCCTCACCCCCTCCCCAGAAACCACTTACTACTGGGAACACCTCTACAATTGAGGGGGAGGAACACAGTGCACTTGAGAACCCACAGCACAGGGGTTTACCACTTCTATCTCCTGGTGTAGATAAGGAGCTTAGAATATCTAGTGAGGCTGCCACCTCTTCTGATCAGCACATGATCAGAATGAGGCTGGTAACATTGCTAAGACCTCACTAGAGGCAACAGCTGATGATGGACATTGTCCTGAGGCTGGAAGTCCCCAGTACCAAGCACAAGGGGCACATGCAACAACTGGTCTACACCCAGTGCATGTAATCCTGCTCCAAGCAGGAGGTCAGATGATTCCTTCGGCTGATGATGACCTGGGCTTTTTCTACGATGTTCTTGCCCAGAACACAATCCTTGAAGAGAAAGTCAGTAGGCTTCAAAACCTACTTGACCAACTCTCACAAGGAGAAAGACCATCTGCCTCTACCAACCCACAGATGGCACCTTCCCTTGAAGGTTCCCCAAACACTGAGCCACTCCAAACTCACCACCTGCCTCTGCTTCAGGCCCTATTTCTCAGGAACAGAACCCTCCTGAGCAAATAGGTGCTGTACTTCAAAATTCCCTCCCTCTCATCACACCCATAATCACTGATATTGTGACTAAAGCCATTGATGAGAGGCTTTCCTCAACTTTACAACCCTTGATTGATGCTGCTGTGCAAAAGACACTTTCTGCGGTACAAACCCCTTCCTCCAATGCATCCAAAAAGGGGGAGAGTACTGCAGTGAAAGAAAAGAAGAGGAAAAGAACAGAGGAAAAAAGAAGAGAAGCAAGCCCAAGAGGAGGAGAAAGAAAAGCAACCTCTGCTCACTTACAAGAGAAGAAAAGTGCTGATGATCATACTGCTAAAGACAATCCTTGAAGAGCTGGTAGAAGAAGCTGACACTACACACAGCCGATCCATGGATAAAATAATTGAACAACTCTTCAGGCAGGGGTTTGATACAACCACATTGGATAGTGAGATCAGAAGGTTGGAAGTCCAAGAGATTCAACCCGATGGGCTGGGTATGATGCTCTTGAAAAAGAGAGATTGGAAATAATGATCCGCTTCATTGCAAAATACTTAGGAAGATCGTTAATGGAGATTCGCGCGTGGACCAGGGACAGCATTCTGGCTATAGCCACCAGAATCTGTCTGTCTGAGCAATTCAACAAAGGGATTGTTGTGGAAGCCCTTGATGAGGCTGGGGCTGGTAAAAGGTTGGAGATAGCTAAACTCACAAAGGCGAAACTTACTACAAAATGCTGGATCAACCTCCCTTCCACCCACTCAAACAGAGCCTATCCCTCAAATCTCCCAACCAATCTCTAAGCCAAAATCCAAACATCCTCATTATTCAAAACCAATTCCTTCACCAACCCAACCATCATCCAGTGATGCACCTAGAAGGAGGAGAAGGGTGCTGAGGATGGAAGAAGAAGAAGAAGAGGAGGATGAAGATGATAGTCTGCCACTCTCTGCTGTTCTAAAGCTACCAAACCCCCGAAGTCAACCCATGATCACACCTGACTCTCAAGGGAAATGGTCAGAGTCAAGATAGAAGAAAGAACAGCAGCAGAAACAGCACGATGAGCAACTGTTGAAGATGGTTGACAAGGAATTTCCTCAGTCATCATCTATTCAAGCCATGAAAGGGCATGCTCAAAGGCTGTACACCCTCAGGCACACTTTTCAGTATCAGAAGGAGAGAGTGAGAGTATGGCCAGACCCCAGGGTGATTTCTAGAATCCATAAAAGAACTATTCCACACAGATACAATGGCCAGGTCAGAAAAACAATAGATTCTACCATCATGTTGGCCATTGTAGTCTCACCTTGGGAAATCATTGATGAATTCAAGAAAGCTCACCAAGCAAAGATGACCCCTCAAGCTTTACTAGAAAACAAGATGATTAAGAAGGGGTTGTTATATAAAAAGCTTGAAGACATCCAGAAGAATGAGCTCCAGTTACTCCTTGAAGACAACCATCCTGATGAATTTGTATATAGGGAGGTAACTACGGTGGAGCTGAAAAATGGCAGGACCATGAAGTACTTATCAGAGTACTATGGTCCAGAGTTCTCTTCGAAGGAGGAGTAGAAGAACTCTCTCAGGAGGAACAAGTTGTTCTCCTTGAGGCCTATGTTCGAGAGTCACAGACTCATTATGGGGAAGTAACTCATGAATGGGATAACAACTCTGTGTCCAGTTCCCCAAAACAGAGTTCCCATTCATACCCTGCCAAACAATATCTGAGATTTCTTCCCAGGCCGGAGCTTACATGGGTCATCTTCTCTACTGATCAAGAAGGAAAAAGACCAACATTTTGCCAACAATAAGTGGGATAATAAATAATTTAGAGGTTTTGGCTGCATTGGTTCAGGGGGAGTTTGTTGGACCAAAAGAACCAATGAGCCAAGATCAGAAAACCTCTAAGTCCCACATGTATCACAACAACTGCTGAAAGCCTCATCAGCAGTTTGACAAGTGCTGAAGACTTCAACAGCTGAAGATCAAGTGCTGAAGACGCATCAGCTGAAAGACCAAGTACTGAAGTACAACAGCTGAAGAACGCAAGTGCTGAAGCTGAAAGACCAAAGTACTGAAGTACAACAGCTGAAGAGTTTACAAGTGCTGAAGATCAACAACTGATGTACAAAGTCTGAAGACAAAGACTGAAGACATCAGCTGATGACATCTACTGAAGTCATCAGCTGATGAAACACCTGAAGGTCAAAGTCTGAAGATCAGTACTCAAGCCTCATAGTTTGTCATAACTGCTGAAGAGTACTTCTTCAGTAGTTGTGATATCAGTAGTTTTATATTTCTAGTTTCAGTAGTTTTTTGTTTCAGTAGTTTTGTAAAACGACTAAAGAGCTTGTTCTTCAGTCGTTGTAGTTTCAGTAGTTTATAATCAGTAGTTTGTTAAGATTAGTTATTTTTGTAATAGATCTGCCAGTTGTCACTTTCCGTGATAACAGCAGTGATTGTTGCACTCTATATAAGGAGTGACAACTATTGTAATAGGTGAATGATTTGAATGATTTGATTAGAAATATTCTATATCTATAAACATTCCTTGAATCAGAAATATATATTCTCTCACTATAACCGTATGTGCTCTTAATGCATACAAGTATCGATACTTGCTACAATTTGTCTAATTCCTATTCTTATTCCGCTGCTTTGAACTCTAATACATCAAACTTGTGATCGCTGATCCTGTCACTTGTGTTAAGTGCTCTAAGAAAGATTACATGTGGTCTTTATTTGTCTTTTGATATTTTGTAATAGTATAGGGACTATTTCTGTAATTTGTTAGTTCCTTTACTTGTGTTTTTAGTTTAAATAGCTTAGATTTGCAGTAGATATTAACGAATACACAAGAATTCAAATCTGCTTTTCATACTTTAATTGTCTTAGCTTGATATGAATGAAAACTTGAATTTTATTGATATCTTGTTTTGATTTGATTACTTTGTGTGAATTTCATTGAATTGTGTTACAATCATCACAGATATATTCATTTGATCCTATCAAATGGTATCAGAGCTGTTGGTAAGCTGTTAGTGATTGATTTTCTTTTAAGTTCATCGAACTTGAAACCTAAAAATCTCACTGAATCTGTGATTGAGATACAATTCAATTGAAAATTTGTGAATTTCATTGTGGTTTCATCATCAGAAACATGATTTGAATCACAATTAGCAGATCTATTCATCAAATTCAAGCCAATTGGCTGAATTTGTTGTTCGAAAATGACTTGAAGTTTCGAACTGAAATTACAAAAATTGAGTGATTTGTTGTTGAAATTGAGGAAATTGATATTAAGAGGAATGTTTATCGACATAAAACTTGCTTAATTGAAAAGTTTCAATTGAATTCATCAACATTTGATATTTTAGATGATTTGAGTCTGTTATATTCATATGAACATGATGAATGGGCGCATTAGGGTTGAAGTTTGCTGAAAAATTGTCTAAGTGTTAGGTGTTTGACTACTGTTTAGTCGCAACAACACTGTGTAGACGTTTTCAGTTCAGAAGTTTGATCACTGTTCGAGTGTCCAGACGTATCATTGTTGAGAAGTTTTTGAACTGTTTAGACGTTTGATAACTCTGTAGCGCATGAACACTGTGTAGACGCATCAACACTGTGTATACGCATTACAACTGTTCAGACGTTTTACAACTGTTCAGACGCATCAATTTTAGATGTTTTTGGAAAAATTTTCTAAGGCATTCCCTTAGACGTTTATCAACTTAGACGAATCAACTATTGAGACGTTTGAATACCGTTCAGACGTTTTAACCTTCATACTTAGAATTTTTTTTAAGGAAAATTCTTTGAAAAACTTTTTCAATTTTTTTTAAAAAAAAAGTTCAAAATATAGGAAAACAACAAAAATATAAGAATGGTAAAATCAGAAGATTCTAAAAACAGAGTTCCAAAACTTAAAAATAGAGCTGATTTCAAAAATTGGTCTCTTAGACTAAAACAACATTTTAATTCCGTTGACACTGATCTCTGGAAATCTATAGAAAAAGGACCATACATTCCTATAATAACTGATGGACCAGACAGAGGATTGTGTATACTAAAGATTCTCCATAACCTTATCCAGAAGATGATCTTCAAGGAGATGATGTGAAAAGAGTTAGAAATGATGTGTAAAGGACTACTGACAGGATCAGCGATCACAAGTTTGATGTATTAGAGTTCAAAGCAGCGGAATAAGAACAGGAATTAGACAATTGTAGCAAGAAATCGATACTTGTATGCATTAAGAGCACATACGGTTATAGTGAGAGAATATATTTTTGATTCAAGGAATGTTTATAGATATGGAATATTTCTGATCAAATCATTCACTTTATTACAATAGGTTGTTACTCATTATATAGAGTGCAACAACCACTGCTGTTATCACGGAAAGTGACAACTGGCAGATCTATTACAAAAATAACTAAATCTTAACAAACTACTGAAATGTCACAACTACTGAGAACATATCAGAGTGTAAGTACAGAATATAAAACTACTGATTAGAAACTACTGAAACTACAACGACTGAAGAACAAGCTCTTCAGTCGTTTTACAAAACTAGAAATATAAAACTACTGATATCACAACAACTGAAGAAGTACTCTTCAGCAGTTGTGACAAACTACTGACGCTTCAGTAGTTGATCTTCAGACTTTGACCTTTAGATGTTTCATCAGCTGATGACTTCAGTAGATATCATCAGCTGATGTCTTCAGTCTTTGTCTTCAGACTTTGTACATCAGTTGTTGATCTTCAGCACTTGTAAACTCTTCAGCTGTTGTACTTCAGTACTTTGGTCTTTCAGCTTCAGCACTTGTGTTCTTCAGCTGTTCAGCTTCAGTACTTGTGTTCTTCAGCTGTTCAGCTTCAGTACTTGTGTTCTTAACTGTTGTACTTCAGCACTTTAGTTCTTTAGCTGTTGAAGTCTTCAGCACTTGATCTTCAGCTGTTGAAGTCTTCAGCACTTGTCAACTACTGATGAAGCTTTCAGCAGTTGTTGTGATACCATGTGGGACTTAGAGTTTTCTGATCTTGGCTCATTGGTTCTTTTGGTCCAACAAACTCCCCTGAACCAATGCAGCCAAAACCTCTAAGTATTTTATTATCCCACTTATTGTTGGCAAAAGATTGGTCTTTTTCTTCTTGATCAGTAGAGAAGATGACCCATGTAAGCTCCGGCCAGGGAAGAAATCTCAGATATTTGTTTGGCAGGGTATGAATGGGAACTCTGTTTTGGGGAACTGGACACAGAGTTGTTATCCCATTCATGAGATTTACTTCCCATAATGAGTCTGTATGACTCTCGAACATAGGCCTCAGGAGAACAACTTGTTCCTCCTGAGAGAGTTCTTCTACTCCTCCTTCGAAGAAGAATGCTGGACCATAGTACTCAGATAAGTACTTCATGGTCCTGCCATTTTTCAGCTCCACTGTAGTTACCTCCCTATATACAAGTTCATCAGGATGGTTGCCTTCAAGGAGTAACTGGAGTCATTCTTCTTGATGTCTTCAAGCTTTTTATATAACAACCCCTTCTTAATCATCTTGTTTTCTAGTAAAGCTTGAGGGTTCATCTTTGCTTGGTGAGTTTTCTTGAATTCATCAATGATTTCCCAAGGTGAGACTACAATGGCCAACATGATGGTAGAATCTATTGTTTTTCTGACCGGCCATTGTATCTGTGTGGAATAGTTCTTTTATGGATTCTAGAACTCACCCTGGGGTCTGGCCATACTCTCACTCTCTCCTTCTGATACTGAAAAGTGTGCCTGAGAGTGTACAGCCTTTGAGCATGCCCTTTCATGGCTTGAATAGATGATGACTGAGGAAATTCCTTGTCAACCATCTTCAACAGTTGATCATCGTGCTGTTTCTGCTGTTCTTCATCTTCTATCTTGACTCTGACCATTTCCCTTTGAGATTCAAGTGTGATCATGGGTTGACTTCGGGGTTTTGGTAGCTTTAGAACAGCAGAGAGTGGCAGACTATCATCTTCATCCTCCTCTTCTTCTTCCTCTTCCATCCTCAGCACCTTTCTCCTCCTTCTAGGTGCATCACTGGATGATGGTTGGGTTGGTGAAGGAATTGGTTTTGAAGAATGAGGATGTTTGGATTTTGGCTTAGAGATTGGTTGGGAGATTTGAGGGGTAGGCTGTGTTTGAGTGGGTGGAAGGGAAGGTTGATCCAGCATCTTTGTAGTAAGTTTCGCCTTTGTGAGTTTAGCCATCTCCAACCTTTTACCAGCCCCAGCCTCATCAAGGGCTTCCACAATAATCCCCTTGTTGAATTGCTCAGACAGACAGATTCTGGTGGCTATAGCCAGAATACTGTCCCTGGTCCATGCGCGAATCTCCATTAACGATCTTCCTAAGTATTTTGCAATGAAGCGGATCATTATCTCCAATCTCTCTTTTTCAAGAGCATCATACCCAACCCATCGGGTTTGAATCTCTTGCACTTCCACCTTCTGATCTCACTATCCAATGTGGCTGTATCAACCCTTGCCTGAAGAGTTGTTCAATTATTTTATCCATGGATCAGCTGTGTGTAGTGTCAGCTTCTTTTACCAGCTCTTCCAAGGATTTGTCTTCAGTAGGTTGATCCTCAGCACTTTTCTTGCACTTGTAAGTGAGCAGTGGTTGCTTTTCTTTCTCCTCCTCTTGGGCTTGCTTCTCTTCCTTCTTTTCCTCTGTTCTTTTCCTCTTCTTTTCTTTCACTGCAGTACTCTCCCCCTTTTTGGATGCATTGGAGGAAGGGGTTTGTACCGCAGGAAGTGTCTTTTGCACAGCAACATCAATCAAGGGTTGTAAAGTTGAGGAAAGCCTCTCATCATGGCTTTAGTCACAATAGCAGTGATTATTGGTGTGATGAGAGGAAGGGAATTTTGAAGTACAGCACCTATTTGCTCAGGAGGGTTCTGTACCTGAGAAATAGGACCTGAAGCAGAGGCAGGTGGTTGAGTTTGTAGTGGCTCAGTGTTTGGGGAACCTTCACTGAAGGTGCCATCTGTGGGTTGGTGGAGGCAGATGGTCTTTCTCCTTGTGAAGTTGGTTAAGTAGGTTTTGAAGCCTACTGACTTTCTCTTCAAGGATTGTGTTCTGGGCAAGAACATCGTAGAAAAAGCCCAGGTCATTATCAGCCGAAGCTGAATCATCTGACCTCCTGCTTGAGCAGGATTTACATGCACTGGGTGTAGACCAGTTGTTGCATGTGCCCTTTTGCTTGGTACTGGGGACTTCCACCCTCAGGACAATGTCCATCATCAGCTGTTGCCTCTAGTGAGGTCTTAGCAATGTTACCAGCCTCATTCTGATCATGTGCTGATTCAGAAGAGGTGGCAGCCTCACTA
Source organism: Flaveria trinervia (assembly GCA_025506515.1). Classification (NCBI taxonomy): domain Eukaryota; kingdom Viridiplantae; phylum Streptophyta; class Magnoliopsida; order Asterales; family Asteraceae; genus Flaveria; species Flaveria trinervia. Next base: position 30,886,316 of record CM046450.1, on the reverse strand, counting down.
GATATTCTAACCTCCTTATCTACACCAGGAGATAGAAGTGGTAAACCCCTGTGCTGTGGGTTCTCAATTGCACTGTGTTCCTCCCCCTCAATGGTAGAGGTGTTCCCAGTAGTAAGTGGTTTCTGGGGAGGGGGTGAGGAGTGCAGTTGAGTCAGCACTTGTGCAACTATTAAAGTTGGGCTGTGAGGGGCGGTTGTATGGGGTGAAGGGATAGAAGCAGTGTGCACCTGGGGAGGTTGGTGCCCTTCAATGGCAATCCCCTCAAGTGAGGAAGATTCCAGATGTGTAGGTACCCCTTTTGTGGTTGCTGCAGGCTCCTGTTGAGAGGAATCCTGAGCGGCTATGGCTGGAAGAGTCGTTTATCCACTAGGGGGTTTGGACAGTGGATATCTCCTGCGTTTGTGTTGCAGGGGCATCCTCAGGGGACTCAATTCCCTGAGTAGCCGTTTTGGATTTCTTTTTGTGGGTTTGGTGGGGACTTTTGATTTGGAGGTGGTGGCTGTGGGTTCCAGCTGCGTGGGTTTTCGCAGCTTGGCAGCCAATTGAGTGTCTGGTCAGAGTTGTGCCGGGAGTATACTTCCGGCAGAACAGCCGTAGCAGGGACTCCCAAGCCAACGAAGTCCCTCAGCATTAAGCTGGTTTGTAATGATGGCCATTATGAACCGTGGATATAGTATCCAACGGTTAACAGTTAGTTTTTGAGCCATATCCTTGAGCTCCGAAAATATTATTTCTGAAAAGTTTAGCGGTTGTTGCTCAAGAATAGAATACATTACCTGCTGCCACTTTGTCGATATTTGATCCCAAGACGAAGTCTTAGGAGCCAAACATACATTCACCATGTGAAAAATTAGGCATTCAGCGTCATGGAAGTGTTTCTTCATGATAGTGGAGGCACTGAGATTGCCTTGATATCCATGTTGGGCAAAGGATAGATCTGTGGTGCCCTTCGGATATCCAGCAGGAGAAATAGCATCATTGAGATGAAGAATTTGGCGGATTATTGCAGGAGTGATGATCACTTCTTTGTTGTTGACAACGACTGGAGAGATGGTGTGTTGTTCTCCCCAGTGGTAATAGTAACGTTCATCCAAAACTGTTGGTGGGATTCGGCATGTAGTATGGGATTCAGAAGAAATGCCGTTTTGTATTGGGACTGAACCATAAGATCGATAGCAGTATCGAACTTAGCCCAGACAGGCGATTTAGTATGGTAGGCAACACAGTTGTGTCGCGGTTTAATTTGCATGGACCCATTGAGAAGAGAGAAGTTTTGGAAAGGAACGTTAGGTTTGAAGAAGATGAAGCATTGAAGGATTAGGTCAGGGTATTATAGGGTACGGGTAAGAAAACGACTGAAGGATGTGGTGTTAGTCATCAGTAGTTTTAAACGACTGTTCATGGTATGATCCTTTCAGACGTTGAAACAGCTGAAGTCGTGGTGTTAGGCATCAGAAGTTAGAAAACTACTGAAGACCGTGGTTTTGACTTCAGATGATTGAAACAACTGAGGACTTGGTGTTTGTCATCAGTAGTTGTGAAACTACTGAAGACAGTGGTTTTGTCATCAGCTGTTGTAAACAACTGAAGATTTGGTATTAGTCATCAGTAGTTAGAAAACTACTGAAGACATGGTATTGCTTCAGTTGTTTAGAATGAAACAGCAGTTGTACAAAAGACTGAAGAGAAATTTCTCATCAGCTGTTTTCGTCAATTCTTAGCTTTTCAGCTGTTTCATACTGTCCTCACCACATTCATCAGCCTTTTTGGCTGATTTCAGTTGTTTCATAGGACATCAGTACTTATCTGTTTTTACTGATTTCAGTAGTTGTAACTGCATCAGTAGTTGTAACTACATCAGTAGTTTAGAACAGATGAAGTACTTCAGTACTTGTGAGACATTTAGCCTTCAGTAGTTATAAAAACTGCTGAGAGTAAAAGAACTCATCAGTACTTATATGTGACATGGTTACCAATGATCATCAGTACTTATTACTAAGATCATCAGTAGTTGTCACTTATTCTAGCTGCAGCATAACAAGCCTTAACACCAAGTTTTGGAAAGTTGAACTATCCAAAGGCTTAGTAAAAATGTCTGCAAGCTCATCAGCACTAGGCACAAACTTAGGATCAATCAGACCTTTTTCAAAACAATCCCTTATAAAATGATGTCTGATCTCTATATGTTTGGTCCTAGAGTGCTGGACTGGATTTTTGACAATACACAGCGCTGAAGCACTATCCATTAACAATGGAGTCTTAGTCTCTGTAATGCCATAATCCAGAAGTTGATTCTGAAGCCAGAGTACCTAAGAGGTGCAACTTGCAGCAGCAATGTACTCTGCTTCAGCAGTTGATGTAGCAACTGAGGTCTGTTTCTTGCTCTGCCAAGAAATCAAGCAGTTGCCTAGGAATTGACATCCACCAGAAGTTGATTTCCTGGTCAACTTACACCCTGCATAGTCACTGTCAGAAAAAGCAACTAATTTACCAGAATGTCCAGTAGAATACCATAAACCTAGAGATGGAGTGCCTTGCAGATATCTAAAGATCCTCTTGACTGCAATCAGATGAGACTCTTTAGGTGCAGCCTGAAATCTAGCACAAACACATGTAGCAAACATAATATCTGGTCTAGAAGCTGTTAAATACATCAAGGACCCAATCATACATCTGTAAAGTGTTTCATCAACCACTTTACCTTTCTGATCTGTATCCAGTTGTGTGGTGCTGCACATGGGGGTAGAACAAGGCTTACAGTTTTGTAAATCAAACTTTTGCAAAAGATCTTTTGTGTATTTGGACTGATGAATGAAAATCCATCAGCCTTTTGTTTGATTTGCAACCCCAGAAAGAACTGTAACTCTCCCATGGCACTCATTTCAAACTTCTGATGCATCAACTTTGTAAAGGCATCACACAACTTTGGATCAGAGGATGCAAAAATGATATCATCTACATAAATTTGAACAAGTAGATTATGCTGCCCAGCTTTCTTAATGAATAAAGTCTTATCTATGGAGCCTCTAGTGAAATTATTTTCCAGAAGAAAGTTTGATAATGTCTCATACTAGGCTCTAGGAGCTTGTTTTAACCCATAAAGAGCCTTATCAAGCTTATACACCCAATTAGGATGTTTATTGTCCTCAAAGCCTGGAGGATGACATACATAAATCTTCTTTAATTTTCCATACAAAAATGCACTTTTGACATCCATTTGAAAAACTTTAAGGTTTTGATAAGCAGCATAAGCTAAAAACAATCGAATTGCTTCCAGTCTGGCTATAGGGGCAAAGGTTTCATCATAATCAATACCTTCTTCTTGTGCAAACCCCTGAACAACCAGTCTGGCTTTGTTCTTAACAATAAGCCCATTTTCATCAGTTTTGTTCCTAAACACCCATTTAGTGCCTATTGCACACTTACCTGGAGGTAGAGGAACTAGTTCCCACACTTGCTGTTTCTTGAACTAAAGAAGCTCAAGCTGCATGGCATCAACCCATCCATTGTCCTTTAAAGCAATGTGATAATTCTTTGGCTCTTGCTGACTGATGAAGAGAGCATAGAAGCAGAAATTTGACAATTGACTTCTTGTTGATACTCCAGCAGTGATATCACCAATGATTTGAGACATAGGGTGATTCTTCAGATCTTGATACACAATGATATCTGTGCAAGTGTTTGTAGCAGGCTCAGCAGTAACAGATGGTGATGGTGAATCATTTCCTTGAAACCAATCAGTGGATGGTAATTCAAAGGAAGTTGAATTCGAAGAGATCTCATCAGCATTTGTTGTGGATGGTGCTACTGGAGCTACAAGAACATCAGGTCTAGCTGAATCAGGCAGTTGATCACTAAACCTGAAGAGGTGAGTACGTTAATCATCATCATCATCAGCACCAGCAGTACCACCAGGTGGTGAACTGTTGACAGGAGCAACAGCAGGAGTTTGATAAGGAACATATTGTAGTATGTCCAAATCAAATAACTCCACAGGGCTTTGTGGAATCTTGTCCTTTGGAGATTCATTGAACTTAACATGTAGAGTTTCTTCAACCATCTTTGTTCTACAGTTGAAGACTCTGTATGCCTTGCAAGTAGATGAAAACAACAAAATACCCTGCATCCACCTTAGGATCAAATTTATGGAGTTGATCCCTTGTGTTGAGAATAAAACAGGGACACCCAAATGCTTTGAAAAATGAAATCAGAGGAGCCAAATGATGGAGGACTTCATATGGAGTCTTCATCAACCTCTGATTTACTAAAACTCTATTTTGCACATAGCAAGCTGTGTGACAGCTTCAGCCCAAAAGGTCAGTGGCAAACCAGAGTCAGCCAGCATGGACCTTGTAGCTTCAATGAGGGTCCTGTTCTTTCTCTCCACTACTCCATTTTGTTCTGGAGTCCTTGGGATGCTAAACTGCCTTTTGATTCCCTTTGAAAGATAGAAGTCATCAAGTGTATGATTTCTGAATTCAGTTCCATTGTCACTCCTAATACACTTGACTGGAAGGGAATACTGCTTCTCAATATACAACACAAAGTGAATAATCTTCTGAGCAACTTCATCCTTTGAATGTAGAAAGAAAGTCCATACAAATCTGGAGTAATCATCCACAATTACCAGACAGTATTTCTTCTTTGCCATGCTCATTACTCTCACAGGACCAAATAGATCCATATGCAGTAATTGCAAGCAGGCAGTGGACTTAGGCTCTTCAATAGGAGGGAATGAGACTTTGTGCTGTTTTCCTTTTAAACAAGCAGTGCAGGTTTCATCACAGTGGAACTCCTTTATTGGTAAGCCTCTGACTAAACTATTGTGGGTAAGCTGATTCATGTTTTTGAGATTAACATGACCAAGCCTTCTGTGCCACAGTTTTGATTCTTGAGAAGAGGCTTTGGAAAATAGGCAAGGATTGCCTCTTAGATCTATTTTCTTGGAAAGATCTAAGGCATACACTCTTCCTGTCCTGTTGGCTTTCAGGAGAGTGTGATCATCCAACACCTTATCAATCAAATGCAGAACTTTGGATGACAGAATCCTACAGTTCTGACTGGTGAAAAGAGCAACATGGCCTTTATCACACATTTGACTGACACTCAAGAGATTGTACTTGAGATTTTCCACATGATTAACATCAAAACTTGATTTCTCCATTGGAGACAAAGCCATTTCCAATGATGTAACCCCTAGCATCATTGCCAAAAGAAACAAATCCCTTCTTTCCTTGAGAGTAGTCATGAAGAGAGAGAGCTGTTCCCAGTCATGTGCATAGATCCCCCACTGTCTACATACGAGATGCTACTTTGGCATGTTGGAGAACCCTGCAAAAATAAACAATCAGTTAGTTTTAGAGACCCAAACCTTTTTGATTTTGGGCCTGGTCTCATCAATAGATGGTAAACTAATAGCTTTATTTGGAACAACAGCCTGAGAGGAAGAAGATGGTGAAGAAGAGGAATCCTTTGGCTTGGACCTCCTTTTCTGTGGTTTCAACATAGGAGCATCTAGTTGGTTAACTCTACCCAACAGATGTTGAACATCATAACCAGCTGTGTCTGATTTTGTGATAAAGCTTTCAGCTCATCAGACACATTGTCAGTGGAGTTTGATAAGTTCCTATGTTGCACCTTCTTCTTCTGAGCACCCTCAGCTGTCACCTGTTTAACCCCTTCCTTTTTGGATTTCTTTGAGGACTTAAGGGTTACAGGATTTGATGTTGCTCATACAAATGTGGTCTCAAACTCAGTTTTCATTTTTACCATTTTCTCTTTAATTTCTTCTTTTTGTTTGAGTTTGGAACCTCTTTTGTACCAACAATCATTTGTAAGATGATTGAACAAACCACATACATCACATGGTTTCTTCTTCATCTTAGGTTGATCATCAACTAAAGAGGAGTGAAGCAACTGGAGACTTGCTCTTCAGTGCTTTGGAAGCATTGTTTGCTTTCTTGACTTCCTCTTTAGTGGCCTTCAAACTCTTTCTACTGATAGTTATTTTCTTTTCAGTACTAACAGTAGTTGGAGTTTGAACTTCAGGTGTTAAATCCTGCTCTCTAGTCCTTTCAGGACTTTCAGAATTTACTCCTGAGTTGATCAACTCATTGATCATGTGAGTGTCAGCAGTGGAACCATCAACATCAGCTGATAGGTTCTGAGATAGCTTGATGCTGACTTCTACTTCTGATTGTGCTGTATCAGAAAGTAGATCACATGATGAGATGGATTGGTTATTACTCTCACCATCAGATTCTACCTCTGCTCTTGGAGTAAAATCTGTAGGTGGAGCAGTGTGATTGTAACCAATGCCAAACTTCACATTGGAAGCAGATTGCTTACTAAGAAGCATTTCAAAACCTTTGCATGATTGTACCCATCTACCACACTCTACCTGGGTAACTGCAAGGGTTTCTTTGAGATCTTTGTACTTCTCTATAAGTACCTCTTCTCTAGCCTTATCATCAATTATTTGGCATTTCAGTTTATAAATCTCATCATTTTTATCTTTAAGCACAGACTCAAACTCAGCTTTTCTTTTGGAAAAAATTGTTCTAGCTCAATGTTCTTATTAATTAAAGCTACATTTGCTTCTCTAATGGAAGCAAATGCTGCTATGCATGTTTCAGAACATAATTTGGCTTTTGCCTCAGAGGATACCTGTGATACCTGAGGTGTAAAGGCATTAGAAAATGAAGTATCAGCAGACTCAAAGCCATAAGAGCTAGATTCCAAAAGGACTGTCACCACCATGTTGACCAGCACCTGAGAACAGTTGTTCATGACCAGACATGTCATCTGGTAAATTGCTCCAGTCAACAACTCATGGGGTGAAGAAGCTGTGTTGTTGAGGTTGAGTTTGTTGTTGAGATTGGGATGGCTGAGGTTCTGGTAGTGCATGAGGTTGTGGTGCCATAGGAACTTGAAATTGATTTGACTGTGGCATGTAATAACAAGGGTAAGGATATGGCATTTGACCCTGAGGAACAAAATATGCAGGAGATTGTTGTTGAGGATGATGACTAGAAGTGACAGGATGTTGCCCTCTGTGTTGTTGACTATTGCCAGGAAAAGTCACAAAGGGTGCATTGGAGTTAGATCCAGTTGATCTACACTCTCTTGCAAAGTGTCCAAGCCGTTGGCATTTGTGACACCTCAACTTGCTTTTGTCAAAACAAACTTTGGTTTTACCAGAGAGTCCTGGGAATTTTCTTCCAGTTCTTTTGTAGAACTTCTGAGATCTGATATTTATTAGGGCCATTTGGCTCAAAATATCCATCTCTTCTAAGTCGTCATCAGCAATCCCCTTGAGATCATCCATAATGAAGCATAAATTGTCATTATTACACCTAGTAAACTGACCATCAACACTCACAAATGCAGAATCAGAAGTGTTTGAAGAGAAATTAATATGCTCATCATACTGGCATTCAGATGAAGCCTATTCTGACTCATGACCAACCAAGGCAGTGTTGCCTGGTACAAAGTATTCAGTGAGCTTTCCAGATGAAGACAGCTTTCTCTTCTGTTCTATCTCTCTCTCAAACGTGAGCAGTTTCCCATGGAGGTGGGTGAGAGATAGTTTGTCCAAACTTGCACTGGAGCGTAGGACAATAGTATATGTGTCCCATCTCTCAGGCAGTGATCTGAGAAATCTGTTATTCATCTGAATATTTGTGTACTCAAGTTTGACCATTTTTAATTCAGAGATCAAACAAGAGAACCGCTCAAATTGTTGAGTCAGTGTCTCACCCTTTCTATGAGAGAATGTCTCATATTGTTGGGCAAGGATTTCTCTATTATTTGCCAAGACCTCATCTGTTCCTCCAAATTGTTCGTTCAAGGCATTCCAGAGGTCATGGGCAGTTTCATGATGCATTAGCCCAGAATAGATTTCATTGGGCAGTGCCATGGCCAGAATTCCATGGGCTTTTGCATCAATTTCAAGGAACTTCTTATCCTCATCTGAGTATTGCTCCCTCCTCTTCGGAACCATTTGATTGGTTTCCGGGTTATTCACCATAGGCTTGTGTGGACCATGTACCACTGATGTCCAACAACCTGCGCTGTTAACAGACAGGTGATGGAGCATTCGTCGTTGCCATATGTTATACTCATTCCTAACCAACATTGGTGGCTTGGTTGAGGAACCAGTATTGTGAGGATCATTGGAGGGAGTAGTCATTTTCAGTTCAAAAACAATTTATTTCAAGCTTTTAAAAGTTTTACACAGAACACAACAAACTCAATGAAAACCAAGAAAAGATCTCAGGATGAATGACCAGAAATACAGAAAATTCAATCTCTATAACCGTTTCTTGCAAAAACAAAAGCTAATTCAATCAAACTTGGATCTTGAATAGCAGTTTCAATGATCAATTATTAGATCAATCAATGATTAACCTGCTCTGATACCATTTGACAGGATCAGCGATCACAAGTTTGATGTATTAGAGTTCAAAGCAGCGAAATAAGAACAGGAATTAGACAAATTGTAGCAAGAAATCGATACTTGTATGCATTAAGAGCACATACGGTTATAGTGAGAGAATATATTTCTGATTCAAGGAATGTTTATAGATATGGAATATTTCTGATCAAATCATTCACTTTATACAATAGGTTGTTACTCCTTATATAGAGTGCAACAACCACTGCTGTTATCACGGAAAGTGACAACTGGCAGATCTATTACAAAAATAACTAAATCTTAACAAACTACTGAAATGTTCACAACTACTGAGAACATATCAGAGTGAAGTACAGAATATAAAACTACTGATTAGAAACTACTGAAACTACAACGACTGAAGAACAAGCTCTTCAGTCGTTTTACAAAACTAGAAATATAAAACTACTGATATCACAACTACTGAAGAAGTACTCTTCAGCATTTGTGACAAACTATTGACGCTTCAGTACTTGATCTTCAGACTTTGACATTCAGATGTTTCATCAGCTGATGACTTCAGTAGATATCATCAGCTGATGTCTTCAGTCTTTGTCTTCAGACTTTGTACATCAGTTGTTGATCTTCAGCACTTGTAAACTCTTCAGCTGTTGTACTTCAGTACTTGTGTCTTTCAGCTTCAGCACTTGTGTTCTTCAGCTGTTCAGCTTCAGTACTTGTGTTCTTCAGCTGTTCAGCTTCAGTACTTGTGTTCTTCAGCTGTTGTACTTCAGCACTTTAGTTCTTCAGCTGTTGAAGTCTTCAGCACTTGATCTTCAGCTGTTGAAGTCTTCAGCACTTGTCAAACTGCTGATGAAGCTTTCAGTAGTTGTTGTGATACCATGTGGGACTTAGTGGTTTTTTGATCTTGGCTCATTGGTTCTTTTGGTCCAACAACTACCTTTGGAAGTTCTTACAAGGCTTGATGCATATCAAACTGGATATACACTATATAAAGCATTGAAGATCATTTGCGAAGGAGGTAAAGAGATTCAAAATTTAAAGAAACAAAAGCTTAAAAGACAATTAGAATTATTTCAACATTTGTTTGGAGAGACAATAAATCAAATGATGAATAGATTTGTTCAACTCATAACTGAGATGTCAACAGCTGGTATCAAACCTGATCTTGAAGATTTAAATCTCAGACTACTCAATGCTTTACCATCTTCATGGAAACAAACTGTAACACTACTAAAGCATACTGAGAAGTTTCCAATGGATCTAGATCTTATTGCAAAAATAGAATCAGTGGAGATTGATGAAAGCTCAAGGAACAATGATAGAGCAGCATCAATGTCTCAATATCAGTTTGTTGCTTCACCTGCAACCACCATCGAAAATACATTCATGGCAAAGAGTGAGAAAAGTCCTGAAGAAGGAGACTTGTTTGTAGGAGCAGGATTTTTCACTGACTCATCATTTACTGGTGCACCTGCATATACAACTCAGTCTCATTCTCAATCTCCTCCTAAACCACAGTCACAATCATCAAATATTCAGATAGAGACTTCTTCATCATCTAACTTTGCTAAATCTAGCAAAGTTAAATATGTGATTAACATCCTATTAGAGGATGAAGAGTCCAAAACTGCATTTATTGCTTTTATGGCCAGCTTTCAAGCATATCAAGGTAGCCATTTAACTCAACTAGATTTTGTTTTACAGGATTTATTTGAGATGGATCCTGAAGATGTTGAAAAGATGGACCTGAACTGGCAGATGGTGATGATTGCCTACAGGACTCAAAAACATTCTTACGTCAACAAGAAATACAAGCCTAGTGCAAACAAAACTGTTGGATTTGACAAGTCAAAAGCTAGATGTTTCAACCGCAACAGTTATGGACACTTTTCAAGAGAATGCAAAGCTCCAAGGAATAATGGAGGAAGTGCTCATTCAAGCACAAATAATCAAAGGTTTCAACAAGCTCAAAAGACTTTTCAAAAGCCTTATCAAAGTCTTCCTATGCCAAAGCTTAAGATGAAACCAAATCATCTGATGAGATAAAGAAAGCACTAGTAGTCAACACAAAAGATGGATATGATTGGAGTGCATATGCAGATCAATTTACAAATGACTTAACATCAAGTTTGTCTCTTATTGCTGAAATTCGAGAGGAGGATTGGTCAGAAAACAATGACCCAAAAGTGGAAAGTGATGAAGAGGAAGATAACTATGATTGGAGTGACAAGTCTGACCCTAAAGAGGATACATAGGAAGTAGCTCTAATGGTTCAGTCTCATCAACCAAAGGTTAAATCTTCTACTTCATCATTTGAAACCACAGTTCCAAAATTTCCTGAAATACCATCAGAAGTAAGAGAAAAGCTTTGCACCAAATCATGCTTTGAACATGTTGAACACTACAGAAACTATTCATTCAAAATCTGTGAAAAGCTAAAACAAAAGGAATCTATGCATAATCAACTTAAATCTGATCATAAAACTGCAGATCAAAAGATTATCTCTCTTCAAAATTCATGGAACAAAACAATCAAAGATTTAGAATTGTTACAAAACAACTATAAGAGATGACCAAGAATCTTGAACAAGAGAAAATAGCACATGCTGCTACTCAAGTTGATCTAGCAAAAGTAAAGAGTTCAAAAATGATATTAGAAAAACTAGTCAGTGAAAGAAAAGATAAACAAAAGGCAGGATTAGGTTTCACTCATGAACCTATGCCTGAATCTATCACAAACACACTACCAGAGAATTTCAATACTCATGATCATTCACCTGAAAATAAAGCAAAGCTTAAAGCATTTCAGATCAAAACCAAGAATGCAGAAGAAGAAAAGGAAAATGTCCAAGTGTTTGTTGAAAAAGATCAAGAAAAAATCAAAAATGGACATCCAATCAAGAAAAAATCATATGAACCAAAACAACCAAAACAAAATATCTCTTTTGATTAAATTCATAATGTAATAGAAGAAGTCAGAATTCAAAACAAGGATAAACAACAGATAAGAACATTAGGAGATTCAAACACAATCAATATGAAACAATTTCAATCAGAAAATCAATCTTCTTCTCATGTTGTTCAATCTGAGAATAAACCAAGCTCTTCTAAATCAAAGAATCAAAGAAGAAGAAAGAAATCTGCAAAAGCAACATCTGAACAAAACAAAAGTTCAGAAAATTTGATTAAAGCAACAAATCAAACATCAAAACTAAAACCAATTAAATTTGTGTCAGCAGGTATGTTAAATATGAATTCTCTTCCAAATAATAAAACAAATATTATGAACAAATCAAACCCTGATCTGAAATCTAGTTCAGATTCAAAGACTTCCGCTGTAGCAAAAAGGTTTGTTTCTAATACATTCAAGAAGGAAGTTCATGTTAAACAAATGAACAATAATCTGACACAAAATCAAACTGTGAAAAATGAAAGACAACAGTTTAACTATATGACACCAAAATCAAACATTATATCATTGTCAAAAGTTAACAAAAAGTTGTTTTTAACTCCACAAAAGTACTGTGAAATTTGTGATATGAAAAATCACAATACTGCTAAGTGTTACTTCAATAAGTATTGTCACATATGTGACATGAGAAATCATTTGACAGCAAATTGTTACTATAACAAATATTGTACTTATTGTGATGAAAAGACTCACAACACTGCAGATTGTTACATTAGAAATAGATCTCTCACTAGAAACTTTGCAAAATCAAACATAAGCAAAGGATTGCTAATCCACAGTATTGAGAAATCAAACTAATGGATTTCAAAGAGACATTAATCGACCTAATATAGGTTTGAGATCTTTTCTTAGAGGGTAATCACCCAGATGAATTTGCTTATATAGTAATAACAATTGTGGAACTCAAAAATGGGAAACAGGTCAAATACCTATCTGAATATTATGGGCCAGAATCACTTTTTGAAGGAGGAGCTGAAGAGCTTACCATGGAGGAATAGATAACCTTCCTTGAGGCCTATACAAGGGAGTCATACAGACTCATTGTTGGGAAGTAGATCTCATGGATGGAGTAACAGCTCTGTGTCCAGTTCCCCAACACAGAGTTCCCATTCATCCTTTGCCAAACAGATCATTGAGACTTCTTCCCAGGCCTGTGCTTACATGGGTCACCTCTGAGCTGATCTAGAAGACAAAAAGACCAAATCTTTCTGCCATAATAAGTGGGACATCTTCAATAAGTTTAGAGGTTTTGGTTGCATTGGTTCAGGGGGAGTTTGTTAGACCAAAAGAACCAATGTGCCTGATCAGAAAAAACTCTAAGTCCCACAGACATCACAACAACTGCTGAAGACTTGATCAGCTGTTTGACAAAGATCTGTAAGGATGACTAATACCAAGATCTGTAAGGATGACTAATAAAAATGTTAACTTTCGTTCATTCATAATATGCAAGAACACTTTATACCAAGATCTGTAAGGATGACTAATAAAAATGTTAGACATTAATACATTTCAAAAGATGATCAATCGAATGGTATGATTGTTCACAAAAGTAAATCAAACAAGTTTCAGAATAAAATTGGTAAATTCATCAAAAATAAACCTGATTTTAATAATCTCCATTATAAACAATTTTGCAATTGTTGATAAATTTGGAAAGCCCAAGACCATTTCGGCTTGAGTAGATATTTCAACTTAACTTTCTTGTAGTGTAGATACGCCCAAAAAGATGGAACTCACGTCGCCTTTGGTGGTGATGCTGGAGGAAAAATAACTGGAGAAGGAACAGTATCCAATGGGATAATAAGCTTTGATAAAGTCAACTTTTGTTCACAGTTGAACTTTAATCTTTTAAGCGTATCTCAAATATGTGACAATCTTATTCTGTTCTGTTTGATAATTTATTCTGTTATGTTTTGAAACTAGGTTTCAAGATAAGCCAAGATTGGGTGATTGTTATAGCTGAGAGAGACAGAGATGTATACAAATTGGATATATCTCAAGTTGATCCTTCAACTGAAACAACATGCCTAATTGCAAAGGCATCAAATGATGAAAGGCAGCTTTGGCATAGACATCTCGGTCATTAAAATTTCAAGAACATGAACAAGCTTGTAGCAGGAAATCATGTCATTGGACTTCCATTTAAGAAGTTTGCAACAAATGATCACTGCTCAGCATGTTTGAAGGGAAAGCAACACAGAGCGTCTTATAAGTCCAAGCCTATAAACTCAACATCCAAACCTCTTCAGATGTTACATATGGACCTTTTTGGACCAACAAACGTCAAGAGTATTGGACGAAAATCATATTGTTTAGTTATCATTGATGACTTTACAAGATTTTCATGGGTTATGTTTCTTTATGCCAAATCTGAAACAGCTGAATTATTAAAAGGATTTATCATTAAAGTTGAAAATCAATTAAACATCAAACTGAAAATAATAAGAAGTGATAATGGAACAGAATTCAAAAATGCTAACATTGAAATGTTTTGTGCACAGAAAGCGATAGCTCATCAGTTCAGTGCTCCCAGAACTCCACAACAAAATGGAGTTGCTGAAAGGAAGAATAGAACACTGATTGAAGCTGCTTGTTCTATGTTAGCTGATGCAAAAATACCTATCACTTTTTGGGATGAAGCAATATCAACTGCATGTTTCATTCAGAATCGAATCTTAATTGTCAAAGATAAACTAAAAACTCCATATGAGTTAATGTTTGGCAGAAAACCGAACATAAATTTTTTAAAATCATTTGGTTGTCCTTTTATGATTCTTAACTCAAGTGATCAATTAGAAAAATTTGATGCAAAATCTGATAATGGATTTTTCGTTAGATATTCATCAGTTTCAAAAGCCTATCGAGTCTACAACTCTAGGACGAATGTAATCCATGAAACATTCAACGTTAAATTTATGGAAAATTCTTTTCCATTAGTTTCAAATGGTCCTGCATGGTTATTTGATCTAGAGTCATTAACAAACTCTTTTCAATCCAATTTGTTTGATCAATCAAATTGTCTTAATTCTACAAATAAGAACTCAAAAGGAGATCTTGGATCTTTCAGTGAAGATTAAGATTCTGATGACCTAGATGATTCAAAATCAGACTACCCATTTTTATCATTTGTCAAGGATTCAACAATTCAATACCATGAAAATACAGTTTTAGATCATTCAGAGTCAATTAATCAGGAAGAATCACAAAATATTCCTAATGGTGGTAATGAGTTTGTGATACTTAGTCTGGAACATCATCCATTTCAGGTGATGTAGTTAATACAGGTAACTTTGATTACTTTGTCAACTCACGTACTCAAGTTCCAAATTTCAATCCACATTCTTCTACTTTGATACATGCGTTTTCCAACTTGAATCAAACAAATTTGGATGTTAATGTTCCATGTGATGAGATTACTACATCTCACATTCACAAGAATCATCCAATTTCTCAGATTATTGGTTCATTGAATGAGAGAACAACAAGGAATAAATCAAAACAAGCAAACGTATGCTTATACTCTTGTTTTCTTTCTCAAATTGTTCCTAAAAATGTTACCGAAGCATTAAAGGACAATGGTGGATAGAAGCCATGCAAGAAGAATTACTTCAATTCTGCAAACAAGAAGTGTGGAATTTGGTGGATCTACCTGAAGGAGAAAATGTAATTGGCACGAAATGGTTATTTAGAAATAAGACTGATGATCATGGTGTTGTAATAAGGAACAAAGCAAGACTTGTTGCACAAGGATACACATAGGAAGAAGGTATAGATTATGATGAAGTGTTTGCACCAGTTGCAAGACTTGAATCTATTCGAGTTTTTTTGGCTTATGCTTCATTCATGAAATTTAAGGTGTATCAAATGGATGTAAAGGGTGCATTTTTATATGGTCCAATTACTGATGATGTATTTGTGAAGCAACCTCTAGGCTTTGAGGATGCATAATTTCCACATCGAGTATATAAATTGAGTAAAGCTTTATATGGACTTCATCAAGCCCCTAGAATTTGGTATGAGACGTTATCATAACACTTAATCCAACATGGATACACACGAGGGAAAGTTGATCCAACTTTATTCATAAAGAAGGATAATAATGATCTTTTATGTGTACAAGTGTATGTTGATGATATCATATTTGGTTCTACATGTCCAAAATTGTGCAATGAATTTGAAGAAATAATGAAATCTCAATTTCAAATGAGTTCTATGGGAGAGATTAATTTCTTTCTTGGACTTCAAGTCAAGCAAACTACAGATGGAATCTTCATCAATCAAGAAAAGTTTGTTGACAAGCTCTTAAAGAAATTTAAGTTGCAAGACTGTCAGTCCATACGAACTCCAGCAGATATTAACGCCAAGATTGAACCTGATCCAAAAGGAAAATCTATTGACCAAACGTTATACAGATCAATGATTGGATCTTTGATGTATCTTACTGCATCTAGACCAGACATTATGTATGCTGTTTGTGTATGTGCTAGGTATCAATCAGACCCGAAAGAATCCCACTTAATTGCTGTCAAAAGAATATTCAGGTATCTCAAAGGTAAACCAGCCTTAGGGCTTTGGTATCCTTACGAGGGAAATTTTGAATTATATGGATATACTGATAGTGATTATGGTGGATGTTGTCAAGATAGAAAATCTACTTCGGGTGGGTGTCAATTTCTTGGTCCCAGATTAGTCTCATGGCAATGCAAGAAACAAACAAATGTCTCTGTTTCAACTGCAGAAGCTGAGTACATTGCTGCCTCAGCACGATGTTCTCAAATCCTTTGGTTGCAAAATCAATTACTAGATTATGGATTCAACTTTCTTAAAACACCAATCTATATTGATAACATAGCTGCTATGTTCATAACAGCTAATCCTGTTCAACACTCAAAAACAAAACATATCGAAATTCCATATCATTTTCTTAGAGATAACTCTGAAAAAGGATTAATCATATTGATTCAAATTACAATAGATAAACAATTGGCAGATCTATTTACTAAAGCCTTCCGACGAGGACGGTTTGAGTACTTAGTAGAATCAATTGGTCTTATAAATCATATGTGATCTCCCTAAATCAAAAGATCATAATAAGTGATACTCTCATTGTGAACTGCCTGTTTATATTTTTGTGTGTGTGTGATTTTATGTTTTTCATAGAAAAATCAAATACAAAAATATATATCAAAAATACAAAAATATATATCAAAAATACAAAAATATTTTTTTTGGAAAGGATTATGTTTTGCAATATGTGAGAAATGATAGTACATTAGTGAGATCATTTGCATACTTCACTCATTCATAAAGTCTAGACACGATCACATATGATGTGTAGCTAATATCTGACTATTATGCTGAAAAGTAAATTCTTGTGATCAAACTAAACATACATGCTTGTGTGTATTCATGTGAGTACTTTTGAGTTGCTTTAGCTTATCAGAATGAATGTTTGTTAAGATACATCTCTCACACCTGTTGAAACTATGTAATATCATGAGATCTGTTACAAAGAATCATTTCACTTCTCTGTTATGAGTCATCATAGACCTGAAGTACTGAGATATCCTTTGTTGTAAGTCATTACAGACCTGGATTCTCTTTTTGATGCAAAGAGATGCCAATGTGCACAACCTATTCAAATGAATAGTCAGAGCTGATCAAATGGTATCCATGATCATACTCTATTAACTAAGTAACATGAACTCTGGTGATATCTATGTTTAGGTAATAAGTTGAGCTTGTGTTCTTTCTTACATTTCATGTCGATAGTTGAGCTCTCTTAGTCTCTGTATGCTTCACATCATGTCATATCTAAATCAACACTAATCAATCCATGAATTAAAAAGTAAGTGAGTTGATAATTGTGTTAAAAACACTCATTGTATGTCCTTAGATCTTGTGTCTCCTTTGCTGTGATATCACTGACCTGGAACACACTTGATCAGGATATATTCATTGTCTATGACTCTTCACATTTGTTTTATTTTAATGTGCTGATTTTCATTAATATGATCTCTCTGCAGACATTTATTCTATGCTTAATATTAGATTTTGATTCTATTTTCATTTTTCTTTTATGCATGTTTTTGTGTGTGAAGGCAACATCTCAATGTGCTGTGTGATCTTATTCTCTTTCATAAGAAACTTATAAGTTTTTTCAAACTTAAAAGTTTAGGGGGAGTAATATCTGAAAGAGATGTTCTTAGAAAATATTCAATAATCATAATCAAAATTTGAAATGTTGAATTGAAAGGATGATGCTATATGTTCAAAGAATTTGTGTAAACTGAAAATAGAATGTGTTTGAAAATTACAATATGAATATACATAATCTTGCAAATAAATGATTTTTAAGTTGAAAATCAGATGATATTTGATTTTATGTTGAGTCTAAAATGAAGGGACAAAAGAAATTTAAGAAGAAATAAAATAAAAATTTTTATAAATTGAAAGTGCAAAATAAAAAAAAGTTCAAAATTTGGGGATCTAAATGGTAAAAAGTGTGCAAGTGAAAAAAAATTGGGAATCACAAGTGTATGTACATAAACAGTGAACATGCGTCTCAATAGGAGCATGATGATTTTCAGGATTATACAAGTGTTGGACGTTTTCCATGTGTCTAAACAGTTGTAATACATCTATGAAAATTACAAGTGTTGGACGTTTGATTCATTCCCATGCGTCTAAACAGTTGTAATACATCTGAAAATTTCAAGTATTGGGCGTTTGTGATAAT
Organism: Flaveria trinervia; assembly: GCA_025506515.1. NCBI lineage: Eukaryota > Viridiplantae > Streptophyta > Magnoliopsida > Asterales > Asteraceae > Flaveria > Flaveria trinervia. The sequence continues at coordinate 30,868,184 of CM046450.1, read as the reverse complement.
CCCATGCGTCTAAATAGTTTGTTAGACGTTTGTCATGTCTCATACGTCTAAATAGTTTCAAAATTTCAAGTGTTAGACGTTTTACAAAGTCCATGCGACTGAACAGTGCAAAAGCGCCTAAACAGTGCTTATGCGTCTGAACACTTATATATATTGCCTAAAATTTCACTTATATATATTGAACACTTATGCGTATTTTTCATTCACACTTCAAAATTTCAGAATCAAAACCCTCGAACTGCGACTGTCGAGCACCAACATATCCTTATTTCATCAGAAATCGAATCAAATCCTTTGAGTATACATTGTATTTCAATATATAAACGTAAGTTTGTGATTCAAATATAAAATTTTTGGGTTAAATTAGTGTTTTGTCAATAGACGGTTGAATGCTATTTGGGCGTTCGAACCAATATAATCCAAGTTTAATTTGATCAAATGAGTATCATATCAAAAATTGATACTGGATTATTGATAAGAACACATTTTCGATTTTATTGATGTATTGTTTTGATCTTAAAGTGAAAATTTTGGTGGATGATGAAATCTGTCGACTTTGCATAATCGAAGAAGAAGAAGATGAACAGACAATCATTTTTGAACAAAAATAAAATAAAAAAAATTAAAATTAAATCAAAATTGAAATGTTAAATAATTAATTCAAAATGAATTAAGATAAATTTCAAAAGTCAAATAGTAAAAATTCAAATGTTTTACAACTTGAAATCTCAATTCAAAAGTAAAAATAAAAAGGTCAAATTCAAAAGTCAAAATCAAAAGTCATATGTGGAAATAAATTTCATTAAATCAATATTCAATGTTTTCATAATTCTTTTGTTGTGTTTTGCAGATGACAGAATTAAAATTTAAGCCAAAACACAATGTAGTTGCTTTCTTAAATGATGAAAACAGAGAAGCTACAAGATATGAAGATATTATCAGATTCTTACTAAGAACATAATATGTGTATACCATGTGTGCAAGGCCCATGATAAATAGAAGAATGATTAAAATATTCTGGAGAACTGCTCAAGTTGAAAGAGATGATCAAGGAAATAAAGTCTTAAGAGCCTTTATCACTTCAGAAAGAATGCTTGAAGTTTCTGAAGAAGCAAATAGACAAGTTTTAAGACTGGGAGATAATGATCCTGAAGATTTATCTGAATATACATTTAATGAGTGTAGAGAAGTTTTTCTACAGATGGGTCATCCTGATCATTTCCCTAAGAAACAATTTTTCAGAGCTCGTGTATTTAAGCATTGGAAGCTTTTATGCTATATCTTTCAACATTGCATGTCAAAAAGAAGTGCGGGTTGGGATTCATTCCTTGTTGACATTGCATCTCCAATTGTAGCCTTATCCACAAACAAAAAATTTAATATGGCTAAGTGGATAATGAATGGATTCATTTTTAATCTGGAAAGAGGAGTAAGGCATACGTATCTGATGTACCCAAGATTTCTTCAACTTCTCATTAATGATGCAAATCTAGATTTGTATGCTGAAGAAGTTATTGGTGATACGATTAAGCTAGAGCACATGTCAGAGAGTGTGTACAAAAGACTGGCAATGATCACTCGTGCTCAAAACATTCCAGTTTTTTATTATATCAAGAATGTATCAATGGATGAAGTTGATATTACTCAGCCACACTTCCATCTAACTGAAGAAGAACCAATAGATCCAAATGATCTGATTGAAGATGTAGAAGTTGATGAAGAAAATGATGATAATATGTCTAAAGTTTCATCAAGTGAAGAAAGTGACGATGATGATGATGACAATAATGATATCACTGAAGTAAATCAAGAAGGAAATGAAGAAGGGAATGTTAAAGATACTGAAAATGAGCCACATGCTATGATTGAAGAAAATGTTGAGAAAGCTGTAACAGAAAGGAATTCTCAAAATCAAACATCTGATTCTGATTTTATCAATGATATTTCATTCTATCAAGTATTTGAAATTGATACAAATGAAGGAGCAGAAGAAATCCTTGTTAGTATGTCACACAATGTGTCTATACAAACAGAGGAAATAGTTGAAGTTAATGAGATTGAAAGTCTGAAAGAAGAAAATGTAAACAAAGAAAAAGAGATTGAAGAGTTGAAAGTTGAAAATGAAAGAATGAAAGAGATAATCAGTTCTTGTGAAAAAGAAATTCAAAAGCTCAAAGATGAAAATTTAAAGTTGTCTGAAGAAAATGTGTTAAAAGATGAAAAGATTGTTAGTTTTGCCCAAGATAAAGAAGATGTGATAAAGAACTTTGAAGTTATGATTAAAGATTATGATAGTCTTGAGGAGAAATTCAAGAAGTTATCTGAAGAAAATGAAAATCTCAAAGCTGAATTGATAAAGGAAAGAGAAGCTCAGAAATCTATATCACCAGTACATGTGATTAGTACTGAGATGCAGGTTGAAGAAAATCTTGAGCAAAGAAAAGGCAAAAGGAAAGTGAATGAGTTAGAAGATATTGATCAAACTGAATCCTCTTCTAAGCTTCAAAGAACTAAAGAATTGGTTGAAGAACAAAATGTTCAAGAACAGATTGATGCTTTAGATGATATTGAAGAAATATATAATGATGATTGGTATGATGAAGTTCTTGAGAATGAAGATATTGATGAAGCTGAATTTGTGTCACATTTCTCTTCACAAGAACATATACAAGAACAAGATGAAGTACCACAGGATTTTGAAGAAAAATATAACTATCATGTGAACATGAAATACAATTGAGTGTATTTGGATGGACTGACTGTTTCTCAAATTAATGATGAATATGAGAAATGCATCTATGCTGAGTCAGTTGCTTCAATAGATCCAAATGAGATAGTGGTTGAGCATGGTGAATGGATAAGAACAAAGGAGGTTATAAATGTAGAAGAACTGTCTAGTTCTGAGCTACACCATCCTGATCCTGATGATATGAGTATTCCCGCTCTTAGATCATGGTTGCAAGCTAAAAATTACCCTTGGAGGAAGCTGAAGAGATTACAATCTGTATCTCTGAGAAATCTTGTAAGAAGCTTTCAAGAAACTGAGAAACAAATGAAGAAAATGATAGTGCTTGATACAGATAACCCTCAGTATCTTGAGATAACAAAAAGAACAAGAATGTTGAAACCTCAGGAAATAAAACAAATGTCAAGATTTGATGATGCTCATACTCATAGAAAAGAATTAATAGAAATGTTTGCTGATCCAGAAAGACAGACTTATAAAGCATCAACTGATCAAAGGCATATTCTCGATAGTTCAAGAACAACCGGAGATTTGGTAAGAAATAAATTGCAAAAAGGACAATCAGTTGCTGAACTGTTGAATGCAATGATTGCTCCAGATTTTACAAACCAAGTAAAGATCATTGCATGGAAGTATGATGAAGTGTTTGATGCCTTCTTGATAAAGAGAGTAAATGCTGTATGTGATGTTTATCATTTTTACTTCAGTATCATAAAACTTCCTGTGCAAGACTTAAAAGAGCTTAATAGATTACCTCTGATCAATCATACTGATTCAAAGCATGGGAAGATGTTTGTGGAATTATTAAGACGTGGATTGGATAGATCAAGTAATTTTCTTAACACAAGATGTGATCAAGAAGACAAGGAGTATTTTGTTACTTTGTAGAAAAACAAGAAACTTAAGGGAGTTCAATAAGAAGAAGAACATTCGTTGATAGAATTCTGTGATAAATATTTTGAAAAAGTTACAACTCCTGGACTAAATTTGATTGACGGTAATCAAAACTCAAAGCCAATTCTCAGATGGTTTTATAACACTGAGACATTTGAGCTGAAGTTAGTCCGAAATCTAGAAAGATGGGATGAGGACATGATTACTTTATTTGGAGTTTTTGAGCTAAAACTGTTACATCCAAGTTATATCTCATTTTTGTCAGTACAAGAATTTGAGAAAGTTTGTCCTGAAATGGCTGAGCAAGACAAGAAATATTTCATTTCTATTATCAATGTGATGAATGCTGCTATGGAAAGGATTTCTTTGAGAAAAGCGCTTGCGTATGCCAACATTATTAAGAAAGATATTAAAGATGTTGAATTCATGAGAATATCAAGGAAAAGGGTCTTAGAAGTGTACTCAAAGGAAAGTAACAAGCCTATTGAGTTATATGCTAACATTGATATTTCATGTCTTTCAAAAGATACATTGGAAAGAATGGACAAGATAGAGATTAAAACAAATGAAGCTAAACCAGAACAAGGCATTCTTGCAAGTAAATTCAAGTCTGCTATATCAAAAGCTTTGAAAGAGTTAGATATGTACAAATAGAAGCCAATGTTCAAAGTCAAAAAAGAACCAGCAGATTTCTTTGAATAATGAAGTCAAGCCTGAAGATAGAATTGAAGATAGAGTTAGATGTCAAGCTTGAAGATTTTGAAGACTGAAGACCATGTCAATCTTAGGGGGAGTATTGTTAAGTGCTCTAAGAAAGATTAACATGTGGTCTTTATTTGTCTTTTGATATTTTGTAATAGTATAGGGACTATTTCTATAATTTGTTAGTTCCTTTACTTTGTGTTTTCAGTTTAAATAGCTTAGATTTGCAGGTAGATAGTAACAAATACACAAGATATTCAAATCTGCTTTTCATACTTGTAATTGTCTTAGCTTGATATGAATGAAAACTTTAATTTTATTGATATCTTGTTTTGATTTGATTACTTTGTGAGAATTCATTGAATTGTGTTACAAATCATCACAGATATATTCATTTGATCCTATCAAACCAAAACCTAAATACAGAAATAAAACTTGTTTTTGACTTTTTGTGAGAGATAAATCCTAAGATAGACATCTACAGGATTTGGTTCCAGAATAGGCAGCTTCAATTTAGTTAGACCACACCGGGACCAATTCAAATTGGAATCATACAGGCAAGTCAAATCATTTGGGACTGTTATCAAAACCTTTTGATGCTCAATTCTTGGTTTTCGTCCAGAGTCGTTAGCAAATTTAGGAAATCACACTGGTACTATTAGATTCACACATTGATTTGAACTTTCAAAAATTGCAGCCACAATGATTGTCAGTATATTTGTCCTCTTAAATCCATACACAGACTTTAGACACAAACTGGTGATAGTTTTAAGTTTAATTATTTCAACTAACATTTGTGGATCCCACACTTATATGGTAATCAACATTTCTCATGAGCTTTTGAGCGGTCTACGGGTATTTTTTACTAGAAGAGACTATTCTTAGAGCTTTCAAAGAGAAGCCAATACTCAGGTTAGTGCCATCGCACAACAGAGAGGCGGCAAACAACAATGAATTCTAGAATATCTAGGTTATGCTTATCCTCAGGTCAGTGCCATCGGACAACAGAGAGGCACACAACCTATCATCTTGTTAGAGCAGCTAAATTTTCTTTTGCATAGAATGCACCAACAACATATGTCATTAGCTTGATAGCATTTGTCTTTCATATTTTCGTGCTTTGCTCTATTTATGGTCATCCGCACACATTTGTGGCGTTTACATGCTCATTACCCCTTATTGGAATATTGTTAATTGTGTTAACCAGTGATTAGATGGCAGCCCACAGTCAGTTGAACAACTTAGTTTGATCTTGAGATCACTAGTCAGGTCTAATCATCTATTGTGTTGAATCTACCGACATATCATTTGTGGTCTAGCAACCTCTAGGTCTACTTTCTTTGTGTTACTTTAGTAGTTACCAGTTTTTCTATCATCTTCCCTTTTATATTGCTTAGACTACACAGACTTATACTTTGAATTTTGTATCTTTTCTAAATTAAATTTTAAAGTCCCTTTTGAGTTGTTCCTGTGTACTATCATTTTCCAAAAGGTTTGAATCGGTATCACAGATAGGATCTACCTTATATCAGCTATCCACCCCTTCTCCCTTGTTTTTTTTAATATTACTAGCTAACCTACTCTCCCCCTAGAATTCTAAAATCATACTGGATTTAATTATTTTAGGATTTTAACAGACAGTTAAATAACATGAATTTAATTTAAACAGAATAAAATAAATAAGGAAAAATAAAAGATAAAAAATATAACTACAATGCATCGGACTACACATGATCATCATCAGGAATAACATCACTTTTCGTTAACGCTGTTGACCTCTAACAGATATAGAAAATGTGGTTTATCAAAGGCTTTTGTATAGAGCTCAGCGCGTTGAAAGTCAGTATTAATTTTTACCACATCGATTAAGTTTTTTTCAAAACAGTCTCTTATGAAATGGTATTTAATACCGATGTGTTTGGTCTTTGGATGTTGTACCGGATTTTTAGTTACTGCAATTGCAGCAGAGTTATCAACAAAGATAGGAGTAGAAGAAAGCCTTAAAACGTAATCCCGCATTTGCTGTTGAATCTAGATGATTTGTGAACAGCAACTTGCAGCATCAACGTTTCAGCTTCACAGGTTGACGATGCAACCGAGGTCTGCTTCTTACACTGCCAGGTAACTAATCTCCTCCCAAAGAATTGACACCCTGCTGATGTAGACTTGTAGTTCATCTAGCAGCCCCCGTAATCCGAGTCACTATACGCCGTGAGCTCAAAGTCATCATCATGAGGATACCACAACCCAAGTGTGGGTGTACCCTTCAGATAATGAAGCATCCTTTTGACCCCGATCAGATGGTTAACCTTAGGCTTAGCCTGATATCTAGAACATAAACATGTAGCATACATGATATCAGGTCTTGAGGCCGTGAGATACATGAGGGATCCAATCATTCCTCGGTACATTGTGGCATCTACCAGATCTCCATTTTCGTCAGGTGCTATATCATGATTTGTAGAAAGTGGAGTCCGAGCAGCAGAAGCATTCTTCATGTCAAACTGACTGAGAATGTCTCCCACATACTTGGTCTGATGTAGAAAGATCCCATTTGGTGTTTGATCCACCTGTAACCCGAGAAAGAATTTCATCTCCCCCATAGCAATCATCTCAAACTCTTTCTTCATAACTGCTTCAAACTCTTTGCATAATTCTTCGTTCTTTGAATCGAAGATTATGTCATCGACATAGATTTCTACTAGCAGTAGGTCTCCATCTTTTTCTTCGATGAACAGTGGGCAGTCAATGACTCCCCTGCGAAAGCCGTGTTTCACAAGATGAGTTGAGAGTTTCTCATACCAGGCCCTTGGAGCTTGATGAAGCCCATATAAGGCCGTGTCGAGATTTTAAACTCTGTCCCGATGAAAAGGATCTTCAAATCCCTCGGGTTGACTGACATACACTGTCTCTCGAATTTCCCCATGAAGGAATGCACTCTTCACATCTAATTGATAGACTTTAATCTTCATATATGATGCATAGGCAAGGAAGATACGGATGGCTTCCATCCTTGCCACGGGTGCAAATACTTCATTGTAGTCAATCCCCTCGACTTGGCGAAATACTTGAACAACCAGTCGATCCTTGTTCCTGATAATGACCCCTTGGTCATCCTTCTTGCATTTCAAGACCCATTTGGTGCCAATGACCTTAGCACCTTTAGGTCTATCCACCAGAGTCCATACTCCTAACTTCTTGAACTGAAGAAGTTCTTCTTGCATGGCACACACCCATGCCTCATCGTTTAGTGCATCACTGACGTATTTTGGCTCAAACTGCGAGACAAAACACCGATAAGCACCATCATGAATGTATCCCCTTTCCATAACCGAGGCATAATCAGCTGAGTACAGCTGATTTCGGGTTTGTACTCCTGATCTGACATCCCCAATGACATTGTCTAAGGGATGATAGACGTTTAGACGTGATCCTGGAGTAGTAGGAACAACTACCTCAGAGCCAAGATTATGAACATTTGGTTCTGCACTTGAGGTAGAAGGAGTTTGAGGTTCCGAAGTCTAAGGTGCATCACCGTTAGATGCTTATGGACTTTCAGGAACTGGGAGCTGTTCCTCCTGACTGTTCTGGTCATCTTCTTCAGCTTCATCTTCAGAGGAGGAGTCACTATCGTCGACTACTCCCCCAGACTGAGTAGATGATTCTCCCTGTGAACTCGATGATGTTGAATCAAGAGATGGTGTATTCAAGATATCATACATCATTCGAGTAGCTAACTCATCATCAGAAGGAGAGATAGGGATGTTGAAGGACTTAAAGAATCCATATAGTCGAAAAAGTAGGCGGGTCCTTTGCCAGTAGGTGGTGTGGTATATCTCTGAACATCAACATGACACCACACTTCTACTAGACCCGTTGAGTTGTTGTAAACTCTCTTGTTCGGTATGTTGTATCGTAGGAAGATTCCTTCATCAGCCTTCTCACTGAATTTACCTTCTTGAGTCTTCTTCAGAAGTGTACACGGTGCGCCTAATGGTTCGAGATACTCCAGATTTGGTTTACGTCGTTGTAGTAGCTCGTAACAAGTCTTTCCGTGGTGCTTGACTATCAGAACTCGATTAAGTGTATAACCTGCATTAGCCACTGGCTCATTCCAGAATTGGATAGGCAGTTTCGAGTCTGCCAGCATTGTCCGTGCTGTCTCTATCAAGCTTCTGTTCTTTCTCTCAGCAACACCATTCATCTGAGGCATGTAGGCAGAAGTGAATTGATGCACAATTCCCTTTTCCTTGCAGTAAGCCTCCATCCACTGATTCTTGAATTCAGTCCCGGTGTCTGAGCGTACTTGTCTCACCATCAGCTTGTAGAGAGATTCCAGTGTGGTTACTAACTCCTTGAATGACTCAAATATTTCTGATTTGGACTTCAGAAACATTACCCAAGAGAATCTTGTGTAGTCATCAGTAACCACAAAACAGTACAAGTCGCCTGCAATGCTCTTTGTACTGACTGGACCAAACAGATCCATGTGAAGAAGTTCAAGAGGAAGTTCTATTGAATGAACTTTCTTTTCCTTATAAGAATTCTTCGTCTGTTTGCCTTTCTTTCAAGCTACACAAAAATCTGGAAGTTGGAAATTCTTGACATTAACTCCTCTCACAAGATCCTTCTGGATCAAGTGATTCATCTTCCGCTGATTGATGTGTCCCATTCTCCTATGCTTGGAGATGGAGTCCTTCTCAGTGGCTTTTGATAGAAAACACTGAACTTCATGATCTATTGTAGAAGCTGATGAGAGATCCAAAACATAAAGCTCTTTATATCTTGAAGCTATCATCGAACTTGGTCCTTCCGAATCACGTGGTCTTTCTTTAGGACGTAACACTTCTTGTTGTCGAATATGACTTTAAAACCTTTATCACAGATTTGGGAAACAGAAAGTAAGTTGTTTTGAAGTTGTTGAACGTAGTTCACCTTATCAAACTTAACTTTTTGATTTCCAACTTCTCCCTGAGCTGTGATATAGCCTCCCTTGTTTCCAGCAAACGAAACATGCCCTCCTTTTATTGGCTTGGCGTTAGATAAAAGAGCCCTGTTTCCTGTCATGTTCCTGGATGCTCCGGTGTCTACAATCCACGTGTTGGTTTCAGCACTGTAGCGAACACCCTGCACATTCAATGTAAAACATTAGTTTAGGTTAGGAACCCAAGCCTTACTAGCTTGGGTTTTCCAGAGGCATCACACATCATGAATTCAACCCGTTGACCCTTAGAGGGTGAGGGTAGTTCAGGTTCCTTCTTGTCATCATTATCAGACGCGAAGGATGACTTCTTTTTCCATAAGCCAGATTTGTGCAATACTGTTTGTGATAAACAGTCGACTGGCTAATGGGTTGAATGTTAGGTTCACTAGTTCTTCTAGGTGGAGTCAAAGAACTCCTCTTAGAATGCCTAGGTTTTGAATCCTGAAGTTCAATCTTCTTCCTAGGTGTCTGATAGTAAGGACAAAAGGAAGCAATGTGTCCACACTCTCCACAATTGTAGCACGACCTGCTATCAACTTTATGATTAAACTTTCTTTGTGGAAATGTGTGTGACACCCTAGTAACATCACATAGTTTGGGTTTTGACTCTGTTTCTTTTGATGTTTTCTTCTGTTTAACAAAATCAATGTTTTTATATGTTTAACATCTTTTTCCTTTTGGTTAACTGGTTTTTGACATGAAGCTTGTGAAAGATTAACATTAGCAGCCCGTTTAGTTTCAGATTTGACATTGTTTGTCCTGGACTTTATATTAACCTTTTCAAATTCTTTTTCCAGATTAACACAAGGCATTTTACCCTTTGCCTTTGAAGTGGCCTTCTTTTGTTTTGTTCCAGATTCAATTGATGAACATGAGGAATCTGGATCACTAACAAGAGGTGTAGACACCACATGATCCTTGATGGGGTTGTTATTTATTGGTCTACTCTTAGTGTTCATCAAGGTCTCAGGTGGGGGTGGAACCACTTTATAACCCAAACCCTCCCCGTTGTTTCCTTCTCTCACTAAGTGTTGGACAATGTGTGATGAACTTGTCCAACTGTGCAGTTTTTGCTTTAATGAGTTTACTTCTACTTCTAAGACTGCCTTTTGCTTCTTAGTGTCTTCTAGGGAGTTAAGATAGTACATAATGTCATTAGCTTGGTTAAATGCAACTACTTTAGTTTCCCTAAGCTGTTTGGTCAAAAGGTCTATCTTTTCATTGTAACTATGCTCATTTTGTTTTAAAACTCTATTAGCCTCAGTGCACAGTTGCAAATCCTTTACTAAGTTATCATTATGATCTAATAACCTAGCAAATTTCTAATCAATGCTATCTCTAAAAGTATCACAATCAGAACAAGCATGATTTTTAAACAGTTGTTCAGTGGTACTTACCTGAGGAGGTTCAGAAGAGTTAGCCATCAACGCAGCATCAGATGTCTCTGGTTCTGGTGATTGTGTCTTTGCTGTTGAAATCCCTTCTTTAGGCTTGTAGTTGACCTCAGTTGCAGTTGTCTCTTCAATATTTGACATTGCTATCTCAACTGCAATATCTCCCTCACTCGCGGAATCATCATCGAAATCTTCTACACTGGCAATATTAGATTCCCCTGGAGAGACAAACTGAAAGCTCCAGTCCTGTCCTTCATCATCATGAGCAGTCAAGGCTTTTGGATCCTTGCTTGATAAAGTAGAATTGCTAGCTTGCTTGTCTTGACGAGTAATGGACGAGAATGGGTTCCCGTTCCCAGTCTTCTTTGGCTTCACACATTCTCTCTTGAAGTGCCCCTTTTCTCCACGGTTAAATCAGGTCACTTTACTCATGTCAAAGCCAAATGTGGTATCCTTAGTAGCAACCAAGTTCTGTTCGGTCTTTTTCACAAACTTCTTCACCCTCTGGACAGCACTAGCTAAGGCCCACATAATGTCCATTCTCTCCAGCTCCATTTCATCCACCTGCTCGTAGTCCTCATCTGCCAGATGACAGTTTCTAATCTTCCCAGCAACAAGTCCATCATAAGAATGAACCACTGCTGCCAAAAGATCCATGTGCTCTCGAGCTACTTCCACAGTCACATTACCGAGGTTCTCGGTCTTTAGTCTAGTAGCATTCGCTTCAGTTCCAATGTAATAGGTACAAGAAGACCCTGATGTTTCTGAACCTGAAGGAGAAGCTTATGAAGGACCCGATGAGCTAGACATAAATGCAGTCTGAAGAGGTGCTCCAAATGTCTTAGCTTGGGGCGTGGCATTGTACAAAGCTGGATTCTGAGTGTGCGTAGACTTCTGAGCTCTGTACTTCATCCTAAGTGCTTCTTCTCGCAGCTTTAGAATGAAGTCATTGATATCCAGCTTTGCCAGCATCTCATTCTGTCTCAGATTTGACACAAATGAAGCCCACTTTTCCGGCAATCCGTCTGCGAAATTTGACACTTTTTCTTCCATGGTAGTAGCAACACCATGTGTATGCATTTCACTCATCAGTTTGTAGAATCTATTAATAACATCGTCCAAACTCTCGTTTCCGATTGATGAGAAGTTGTCAAATTCTTTCTTCAGTTCCTTAGCTTTAATTGCCTTTAGCGAAGCATTCCCGTCGCATCTCTTTCCCAGCTCATCCCACAATTTCTTGGCCTGCTTATTCTCCAAGTATTGGTGGAAAATATCTTTAGGAATCGACTGTGTAATCAATGCATAAACTCTCTTCTCTGCATTATAGTTAACTTTTGGAGCATCAGTCATCCCTCCCAAATTAAGCTTTACCCCATCTACTCCTACCGGCATACTATACCCAGTCTCGATAGCTTCCCACAAATTTGGATCCACTCCATTGAGGTAGATCTCAAAATGTTGTTTCTAGTAGGGAAACTCATCTAACGTTAAGAGTTTTGGTGGTTTATTATGATTCCCCACCTCACTCTCAAGCATCAGTAAGTTCTGGATCCTTGAGTCCTTGCCGGCAGTAAACGCTGACATCCGATCTTCCATCATGATTAACTTTTAAGTGTACTAAACAAACTGTCAAACTGGTGCGACTGGGTGATGCGAATGGGCTATCCGTGCGAATGAACTATGCGATTGGTTCAATCGTGCGGCTGAACTAAACGATTGGTTCAGTCGTGCGAATGAAGCTGATGCGTATGAACACTGTGAATGGATGGTTCACTCGTACGAATGGAGATGCGACTAAGTCCAATCGTGCGTTTGGTGTATGCGAATGAAGTCCAGTCGTGCGAATGGCTCACTCGTGCGACTGAAGCTGCTGTTTTGCGAAAATTTCTAGGTTAAACGTGTTTTAGCAGTAAAAATTCGAAATTTCGCAAACCCTAATCGCCTAAGGCCATAGAAACCGAAACTTGATGAACAGGGAACGTCCAAGACAACTTTTAACACAAAAGATTGCGTTTTTTACTATAAAAACACAAAACTTTTATCAATCTTGATTGAATCACACGTAATCAAGAGCCAAAACTCTGATACCACTTGTTAGGACCTGGTATTTGAATGAAATACCGAATGATTAACGTGTAAACCAAACCAAATAGTGAGGAATCCTATTTGATTGGCGATCCAACCAGTGAGAACGCACGTAGAATCAATAAAGTATTGAATCAAACGTTAAGAATCGATTAGGAATCGGTCTACAACGTTCTATGAACTTGAAGTATCAACTTGGAGGCTTCTGGACGGCTAGGGTACGTCTGGAGTCGAAATAGACTAAAAGCTCTTGTTTTTCCATGAATTGGGTTGTATTTATGGGTTAGTCTTGTTCATTCGTGGGACTGAACCATTAGTATGGTTCAGTCGTGCGATTGAACCATGCGGTTGATTCATCCGCACGACTGAGTGTTCAGTCGTGCGACTGAGCCAATCTTATGTTACAATCATACAACTGATCCAGTCTCCTGGTTCAGTCGTCCGACTGAGTCATTCGTATGAAGTTATTTATGCGTATGGTCCATTCGCATGGGCCATTCGCATGAGAACTTCATTTTGTTAAGTTTGAATGTATTAATTAATATAACATTATGTGTAAGAATTCAAACAACCACAAACCTAATTAACCAATTCAACATCGACTCATTAATGAAATATTAAACATTATAAATAACAAACACTCAATATCATTTCATTAATCATTCCAAACATTTCATCAGAATCAGACAAACAAGATCTATTACATTCATATCATGATCTAGGGACATACATGTATCAACACAGACTTTGTACAAAAATAAAAGAAATAATGCTGAAACTTAAAACTAGGATAGTTTTAGTGTTTTGTGAAGGTTAATTCCTAAGAAGTAATTCTAAGGAATACTTTTTTTGAGAGAGCAGCCTCGATCATTTAAACCATACATGGACCAATTCAAGTTGGAATCATACAGGAGATTCAAATCATTCAGGACAAGTTATTTAAAAGACTTTGATACTCTATTCTTGTTTTTCATCTAGAGTCGGTTAGCAAGGCTAGGAAATCATGCTAGTACTCTCAGGTCCCCACATTGATTTGAACTTTCAAGAATTGTAGCCACAATGATTGTTAGTATACTTGTCCTCTTAAATCCATACACAGACTTTCAACATAGTTTGGTGATAGTTTAAGGTTTGTTTATTTCAACAAGCATTTGTGGATCCCACACTTATATGGTAATCAACATTCCTCAGGAGATTTTTGAGCGGTCTCAGGGTTGAGTTCAAGAAGCGACTATTCTTAGAACTTTCAAAGAGAAGCCAATCCTCAGGTCAGGGCCACCGCACAGCAGAGAGGCGGCAAATAACAATGAGTTCTAGAATATATAGATTATGCTTATCCTCAGGTCAGTGCCACCGCACAGCAGAGAGGCACATAACCTATCTTCTTGTTTGAGCATTTTCATTCTTTTTACACAGATCTCACCAACAACATAAGTTATCAGTTTGATTGCATTGTTTTATGTGCTTTTGCTCATGCTTTGGAATTACGCACACATTTGTGGTGTTTATTTTGCTCGTCACCCCTTATTGGAATCTTGTTGATTGTGTTAACCAGGGATAAGGTGTTACCCACATCTAGTCAAACATTTTAGTTTAATCTTGAGATCACCAAAAGGTCTAGTCATCTATTGTGTTGAATCTACCGACATATCATCTGTGGTCTAGCAACCTTTAGGTCTACTTTCTTTGTGTTACCTTAGTGGTAGCTAGCTTATCTATCATATTTTCTTTTATATTGCTCAGACTACACAGACTTATACCTGAGCTTTGCATCTTTTCCAATTTTAATTTTTTAAATTCCGAAATGGTTTGTACCTGTGTACTATCATATTCCATAAATTGAATCGGTATCACGCATACGATATTATTATTATGAGCTTGCCTCTCCTTTTCCCTTGTCTTTTCTTTTATTTTATATACTGCCTAAACCTATTCTCCCCCTAAAATTATAAAACCATCACGGATTAGCGTTTTAGGATTTTTAATAGGCAAGGAAATAAAACAATTGTAATTTAACTAATTAAGATTAAACAAAGACAAGGAAATAAAATAAAATAAAATTGAAAAAAATAAAAGAAACTAGACACGATGCATCAAACTATACATGGTCATCTTCAGGAATGACCTCACTTTTCTTTTTAACTCCGTTGACCTCTAATAAATATAAAAAACGTGGTTTGTCAAATGCCTTTGAATAGAGGTCAGCGCGTTGAAAATTTGTATTTACTTTTACCACATCGATTAAGTTCTTTTCAAAGCAATCACGTATGAAGTGATATTTAATACCAATATGTTTGGTCTTTGGATGTTGGACCGGGTTCTTAGTGACTGCAATAGCAGCAGAGTTATCAACAAAGATAGGATTAGAAGAGAAATGCAAACCGTAATCCGCATTTGCTGTTGAATCCATATGATTTGAGAACAGCAGCTTGCAGCAGCAATGTGTTCAGCTTACACTGCCAGGTTACTAATCTTCTTCCAAAGAACTGACACCCTGCTAATGTAGACTTATAGTTCATCTTGCAGCTGCCGTAATCTGAGTCGCTATACGCTGTAAGCTCAAAGTCACGATTATGAGGATACCACAACACAAGTGTGGGTGTGCCCTTCAGATAACGAAAAATCCTTTTGACCCTAATTAGATGGTTCACCTTAGGCTTTGCCTGATATCGTGAGCATAAACATGTAGCATACATGATATCAGGTCGTGAGGCAGTGAGATACATGAGAGATCCGATCATCCCTCGGTACATAATTGCATCTACCATATCACCATTCTCATCGGGTGCTACATCATGGTCTGTAGCAAGTGGAGTGCCAGCTGTAGAAGCATTCTCCATGTCAAAATGACCGAAAATATCCCCTACATACTTGGTCTGATGTAGGAAGATCCCGTTTGGTGTCCGATCCACCTGTAACTTGAGAAAGAACTTCATCTCCCCCATTGCACTCATCTCAAACTCTGCCTTCATTACTGCTTCAAACTCTTTGCATAATTCTTCGTTCTTTGAACCAAAGATTTTGTCATCGAAATAGATTTGTACCAGCAGCAAATCTCCATGCTTTCCTTTGATAAACAATGTACAGTCAATGACTCCCCTGCGAAAACCGTGTTTCACAAGATGAGCCGAGAGTTTCTCGTACCAGGCCCTTGGAGCTTGATGAAGCCCATATAGTGCCTTGTCGAGTTTGTAAACTCTTTCCCGATGATATGGATCCTCAAATCCATTGGGTTGACTACCATACACTGTCTCTCGAATCTCACCATGAAGGAAAGCACTCTTCACATCTAGTTGATAAACTTTGATTTTCATATAAGATACATAGGCAAGGAAGATGCGGATTTCTTCCATCCGTGCCACTGGTGCAAACATTTCATTGTAGTCAATACCCTCAACTTGTCAAAAACCCTGAACAACAAGCTGAGCTTTGTTTCTGATGATCACTCCTCGGTCGTCTTTCTTGAATTTCAAGACCCATTTGGTACCGATGACTTTAGCACCTTTAGGTGTATCTACTAGAGTCCATACACCTAACTTCTTAAACTGAAGAAGTTCTTCCTGCATGGCACTCACCAAAGCCTCATCATTCAGTGCTTCACTAACATACTTTGGCTCAAACCGAGACACAAAGGAGCGGTAGGCACCATCGTGAAGATATCCCTTTTCCATCACAGAGGCATAATCAGCTGAGTGCAGCTGATTTCTAGTCTGAACCCCTGATCTCACATCTCCTATAACATTTCCAAAGGATGATAGACGTTTACACGTGAGCCGGGAGTTGTTGGAACTACTACCTCAGAATCAAGATTGTTAACATTTGGTTCTGAATCTGAGGCAATAGGAGTCTGAGGTTCCGAAATCTCAGATGCATCACTATGTAATGCTTGTGGACTTGTGGTAGATGGAACCTATACATCCTAGTTGTTCAGATCATTTTCGATAGTTTCTTCATCAGAGCAAGAGTCACTCATATCAAGTGCTCCCCCTGAGTTGGTAGATGATGGACTTTGTGAACTGGATGGTGTTGAGTCTTGAGACGGTGTGTTCAAAACATCATACATCATCTTGTTTTCCAACTCGACTTCTGAATCAGAAAGAGAAATATTGAAGGATTTGAAGAATCCATCATAGTCGAAGAAGTAAGCAGGTCCTTTTCCAGCTGGCGGTGTGATGTATCTCTGAACATCAACGTTACACCACACCTCTACTTGACCCGTTGAGTTGTTGTAAACTCTCTTGTTTGGTATGTTGTATCCTAGAAAAATCCCTTCATCAACCTTCTCACTAAATTTTCCCTCCTGAGTCTTCTTCAACAGGGTGCATGGAGCACCAAACGGATCGAGATACTCTAAGTTAGGTTTGCGTCAATGTAGTAACTCGTAGCACGTTTTCCTTGGCGTTTCACAACCAGAACTTGATTAAGTCTGTAACATGCATTTGCCACTTCTTCATTCCAGAATTGAATAGGCAGTTTCGATTCTGCCAGCATAGTACGTGCTGTCTCTATCAAGCAGTTATTCTTCCATTCAGCAACCCCATTCATCTTAGGAGTGTAGGCAGAGGTGAATTGATGCACAATTCCCTTTTCCTTGCAATAGACCTCCATCCACTGATTCTTGAACTCGGTTCCGTTGTCTGAGCGCAACTGTCGTACCTTCAGCTTGTATAGGGATTCCAGTGTCGTTACTAATTCTTTAAAGGATTCAAATGTTTCTGATTTGGATTTTAGAAACATTACCCAAGAGAATCTTGATTAGTCATCAGTAACTACATAGTAATACAAGTCGCATGCGATGCTTCTTGTACTAACTGGACCAAACAGATCCATGTGAAGGAGCTCAAGAGGAAGTTCTATAGAATGAACTTTCTTTTCCTTATGAGACTTCTTCGTCTGTTTGCCCTTTTTGCACGCAACACAGAAATCGAGGAGTTGGAAGTTTTTGACATTTACTCTCCTCACTAGATCATTCTGGACCAAGTGATTCATCTTCCTCGGATTTATGTGTCCCATTCTCCTATGTCAGGAGATAGAGTCCTTCTGAGTAGCTTTAGACAAGAAGCACTGAACTTCTTGATTCGTTGTGGAGGCCTTTGAGAGATCCAAAACATAAAGATCATTATATCTTGAAGTTGACGTTAGGATTTTGTCCTCTGGGATCACGTAGTCCTTCTTCAGAACATAGCACTTCTTATTGTCAATTACTACTTTGAATCCTTTATCACATATTTGAGAGACTAAAAGCAAGTTATTTTGTAGTTGTTGGACGTAGTTTACCTTATCAAACTTAACTTTCTCATTTCCCACTTCTCCTTCGGCTGTGATATACCACCTTTGTTTCCAGCAAATGAAACATGCCCTCCTTTGATTTGTCTTACATTTGATAAGAGAGCTATGTTCCCTGTCATGTGCTTGGATGCTCCGCTATCTACAATCCATGTGTTAGTCTCAGCACTATAACGAACACCCTGCACATTCAATGAAAACATTAGTTCATGATAGGAACCCAAGCCTTCACTGGCTTGGGTTTCCCTAAGGCATCATATATCATAAACTCAACCCATTGACCATTTGAGGTTGAGGAAAGCCCAAATTGCTCTTTGTTCTCATTTTCAGACACCGGGGCAGACTTTTCTTTCCATAGACCAGCTTTGTGTAGGGCCTGGTTGCGATAAACAGATGACTGGCTGATGGATTGGACTTTGGGTTCACTAGCCCTTTTTGGAGGTGTCACTGAGTTCCTCTTAAAAGATCTAGGTGTAGATACTAAAAGTTCTACTTTCCTCCTTGGTGTCTGATAATAAGGACAATGAGATGCAATGTGACCGTACTCTCCACAATTGTAGCAGGATCTGTTTTCAACTTTACGGTTTATATGTTTTGGTGGAGATGTAGAAGTCACGCAGTTGACCTTATTTTGTTTGGATTGAGACACTTCTTTATTAGATGTATGATTTGGTTTTACAAACTTAATTGCCTTACTTGGTTTTACATCTTTTATCCCTTGTTTACCTGGACTTTGACATGACGCTCGTGCTTGATTAGGTTTTATAGTTTTTGGGTTTTGGTGTGACTTGGTTTGACCTAGACTTTAAATTAACCTTTTCAATTTCAGTTTCCAGGTTAACACAAGACATCTTTCCTTTTGCCTTTGAAGTGGCCTCCTTTTGTTTAGTGTCAAATTCATTGATTTACTTACGGAATCTGGATCACTAACTAGAGGAGCGGTGACCACGTGATCCTTGATGGGGTTATTGTTAATCGGTTTACTTTTGTTCATCAAGGTCTCAGGTGGTGGTGGAACCACTTTGTATCCCAACCCCTCCCCATTGTTTCTCTCTCTCACTAAGTGTTGGACAACATGTGATGAGCTTGTCCAACTGTGCAGTTTTTGTTTTAAGGAGTTGACTTCTACATCTAAAATTGCCTTATGCTTCTTAGTGTCCTCTAGGGAGTTCAGATAATACCTAATGTCATTTGCTTGGTTAAAGGCAACTACCTCTGTTTCCCTAAGCTGTTTATTCAATAGGTCTATCTTTTCCTTGTAAATGTGCTCGTTTTGTTTTAACACTCTATTTGCCTTAGTGCACAGTTCCAGGTACTTTACTAAGCTATCATTATGATCTAATAACCTAGCAAATTTTAAATCTATAGTTTCTCTAAATTTATTGCTGTCTAAACAAGCATGATTATTAAACAACTAGTTAGTAGTACTTACCTGAGATATTGAAGAAGAAGCAGCCATGAGTACAGAATCTGTTGCTTCTGGTTTTGGTGATTCTAACGTTGATGCAGATTTTTCTTCTTCAGGCAGGTGGTTGACCACGGGTGCAGTGTCTTCAGAATTTGACATCGTGAGCTCTACTGCTATGTCTCCCTCACTAGCGAATCGCCATCAATGTCCTCCACATTAGCTATGTTTGACTCTCTCGATGAGACAAACTGAAAGCTCCAGTCCTGTCCTTCATCCTCAGTAGCAGTCAAGGCTTCGGGGTCCTTCCTTGATGAAGTAGAACTACTAGATGTGGCTTTGTCTTGACGATTAAATGACGAGAAGGGATTGCCATTCCCAGTCTTCTTTGGCTTTACACACTCCCGCTTGAAGTGTCCCTTCTCACCAAAGTTGAAACAAGTAACCTTTGACTTGTCGAAGCCAAAGGTTATGTCTTTGGTAGCAACCAAGTTCTGTCCGGTCTTTTTGACAAACTTTTTAGCTCGTCGGACAGCACTTGCCAAAGCCCACATTATGTCCATATGTTCCAACTCCATCTCGTCCACCTGTTCATAATCTTCATTTGCCAGGTGACATTTCCTATCTTTCCAGCAACTAGTCCATCACAGGAGTGGACTACAAAGCTAAGAGGTCCATGTGTTCTTTGGCCATCTCAACAGTCACATTCCGAAGTTATCGGTTTTCAGTTTTGCTGCATTTGCTTCAGGTATACTATACTGGGTGCCAGACAACCCTGATGTTTTGGACCCTGAAGTGACGATTGTGTTGGAATTGCTGCACTTGAGGCAAAGGCAGTTTGCAGTGGTGTTCCAGATGTCTTGACTGGAGGAGTTGCATTGTAGAGAGCAGGATTCTGAACATAGTTGGCCTTTGGGCTCTATACTTCATCCTAAGCTCCTCTTCCCTCAGTTTTAGAATGAAGTCATTTATGTCTAACTTCGAGAGCATCCCATTCTGTCTGAGATATGAAACGAATGAAGCCCATTTCTCCGGTAGACCATCTGCAAAATTTGATACCTTATCCTCCGTCGACGTAATTACACCATGAGTGTGCATCTCACTCATCAAGTGGTAGAATCTATCGATCACATCATCCAGACCTTCCTTCCCCATTGAAGAGAAGTTGTCGAACTCCTTCTTCAAAGCTTTGGCCTTAATGGCCTTGAGTGAGGCATTTCCGTCATACCTCTTCTCCAACGCATCCCATAGTTTCTTTGCTTGAGTATACTCCAAATACTGATGGAAGATATCCTTCGAAATAGACTGAGTGAGCAAAGCGTATACTTTCTTCTCAACGTTGTTTTATACCTTCTGAGCATCCGACATCCCACTTAGAGTAAGTTTAACTCCATCTGCTCCTACGGGCATACTCTACCTCGACTCTATTGCCTCCCACAGATTTGTATCTACTACATTTAAGTAGATTTCAAAACGTTGGTTCCATTGTGGATAGTCGTCTAACGTTATAAGCTTCGGGGATTTATTTTGAATTCCTACTTCGTTCTCCAACAACAGTAGATTCTGGATACAAGTATCTCTACTTGTTGTGTATGCTGAAAACTTGTCCTCCATTTCACTTAACTTTACTCTTTAACAAACTGCTGATGTATGCGAATGAAGGTATGCTATTGGGCTTATTCGGGCGATTGAACAAATGCGGATGGTTCAATCATGCGACTGAACAAATGCAGATGAGTCAGTTGGCCGAATGAACTAATGCGGTTGAATAGTCTGAATGAGGTTCTCAATCGTACGAATGAGGGTACGAATGAATCCAATCGTGCGACTAGAGAATGCGAATGAACTCAGTCGTGCGATTGAGCCAATCATGCGACTGAACTTGCTGATGTTTGATAATTCATAGGTTAAACGTGTTTTGGCCGTAAAACCTCGAATTTAACCCAACCCTAATCGCCGTATGCCGGAAAAACAAAACTTTTAGGTCAGGAAACGTCTAAGACTCCGTTAAACACAAAAAGATTGCGTTTTTGATGAAGAAACACAACTTTTGTATGAGAACAATTGAATCAACACGTAATCAAGAGCCAATGCTTTGATACCACTTGTTAGGATCTGGTATTTGAACAAAACACCAACTGATTAACGTGTTAAACCAAACCAAATATTACGGAATCCTATTTGATTGGTGATGCAATCATTGAGAACGCACGTAGGCACAATAATGAATTGAATCTAACGTCAAGAATCGATTAGGAATCGATCTACAACGTTCTATGAACTTGGAGTACGAACTTAGAGGCTTCTGGATAGCTAGGGTACGTCTGGAGTCGAAGTGGATTGAATGCTTCTAAATCATTACGTTTTTTCATGAATTAAGTGGTATTTATAGGTTAGGGTTGCTTATTCGGGCGACTGAACCATGGGCATGGTTCATTCGTGCGATTGAGCCATGCGGTTGATCCATTCGCACGACTGAATGTTCAGTCGTGTGACTGAGTCAGTCGCATGAAGTTGTTCAGGCGTATGAACTATTTAGGCGCATGGACACTCAGTCGCATGGCCATTCAGACACATGACCACTGTTTGGGCGCATGAGTCCATTCGGACGCATGTGAACTTTACTTAAGCAAAGTTTGAATGTATCATTATTATAACATTATGTATATCAATTCAAACAATCACAAACCTATATAATCTAGTCAATATGCGTTACTCAACTCATTAATGAAATATTAACATTATAAATCAAACCAAACATTATCATTTCATTAAGTACCCAATATTACATAAGTGCAAGACATTCAAGACATATTACATTGAGATCAGGATCTAGGCACACAAGTGTATCAACAGTCTTGTACTCTTTCCGCGGCATCCAAATAATCTTTCAAGCAAATTGACATTTTAACCGCTTGTGGAGTGAGTCGAGTTCGTCTTATTGATATAACCCTTTCACTAACAGAAAAAGCAGATTCCGAAGCTACCGTAGAAGCTTGGATGGTTAGTAAATCTCGGGCCACGGTGGATAGGATGGGAATTGATCTTCCTTACCTTTCCCCCAAGCCAACAAGTTAAAAAATTTACAATCTTGTGGAGTCATGGTCGATAAAAGTTTGTAAGACCATACCTCCCGAGTTCACTACTTGGAGTGTTACCACATTGACATTTATTACATTCCTCCCTTAAAGTATTATATAAAACAAACATTGGATCATTCGAACTTTCGGCATTTGCCGCATGCCTTAAAGCGTCATGGATTTGTGATGTTTCCCCGTAGTTTAATAAATAAACATCATATATTTGTTCTAATTGTTAGTTAAAATTAGCTTTTAAAGTTTTATTATACATTGGGTTACCAACTTCTAAATCCAAATTAAAAGTAATTTTATCAAATAAATTTTCAACCGCAGATAAATTTAAACAAGGGTTTAAAGCAGCAGCACATGTAATGACAGGAGGCATTTTTTTAAAATACTTTATAAATTTTTCTTTCATTGGGGGTATCATATCGGAATATGGTCTACCCCTACACGACAATTCATTTAATTTTGAAGTCATTAAATAAATTTGGTGAAATACTAACGGATTCGTTGGGTAATAAACTCCAGAAAGACACATAGTTGCGTTTTTAAAAATTTGAAGCATTTTTGTTACTTCTTCTATAAGGCCCAACCCGATGGATAGTAAAAATTTGCCTTTCCCCGACTTACCAAACTATTATCAAAGGCTATTAAACTTTCTTTTTATTCAATAGCCTTTTCAAACATGTTAGAAGTGGAATTCCATCGTGTTGGTACGTCCCAATTCGGGCCTAAACATTTGGTATTTGTGTCTTTACAAAACTTGCGATATTTAGTATATCTTTGGTTATTACTAAAAATATCACGTATCATTCTTTTAAAACAATGTTTAACTCTTTCAATTGTTTTTAAACCGTCTTGAACGGCTAAGTTTATGATGTGCGTAACACATCGACTATGAAAAACACACACCCTCACACATTGGTTTATATTTAATTTCAAATGATCTATCGCAAGAGTGTTATTTGACGCATTATCAAAAGATACAGAAAATATTTTGTTTTCTAATTTATACGTTTGAATAACTTTATCAATAAGATAAGAAAATGTTTTGGCCGGTGTGCGGATAATCAAACAATTCAAACGCAATCGTACGTTTCATCATTTGCCATGAATCGGGTGCAACCCAATGGGCGGTGACACAAATGTACGAGTCCGGTGAACCGTGAGGTGTCGACCAAACATCATTAGTTAAGTTAACACCGGTTTGTAAATTTTCAAAAAATGAAATTAATTCATTTTTAGCTTTTTTCCACATTTTTAAACAATCGTTTCGAAGAGTAGCACGACTTACATTTGTGTAACGGGGTTAGGGAGTTCGTTGAATGAGTTGACTCAAACGTTCGTTGTCGAAATGTTTGAATGACAAACTTTCTTGAATTACAAATTGCGCCATTTGCTCCCGAACCGCATCAACCTTATAAGCCCAATTAATTCCTCCGTTTGTCATCGAAACTTGACCTGGAGAAGGTTCACCTTTTAGCGCTTTACAATATTTATTGGAAATATGGTTTTTCAATGTTGTGTTTGCATCTTTTTTGAAAAACTTATGACAAAAGTTGCAACGAGCCTTGTTTGGACCGCTAGGCATTTGACATAATTCGTAATTGCACCATACTTTGGGGTTCCTATTCGTAGGAAGGATTCCTACCACCACGTTGCTTGAAGACACTTTACAACCAACGGATGATTGAGCACTTGATGAAGCCATTTGAGAGATTTTTTTTGAGAGCATTTAAAAGGAAAGTATTTGTGAGAGTGTTTTTGAGATTTTTGAGAGTAGAGAGTATTTGTGAGAGCATATTTAAGATTTTTGAGAGTAGTCAGTGTTATAATTTGTTGTGATTCAACCAAAACATCAAATACATATATATACTAACCTAGTGGGGGTATAATGGTAAAAAAATATCCAAAAAATGGTCAAAAAATGGTATAAACGGCTATATAGTCGTTACCCAATGGTAAGCGGTTTGAAAACCGGGTTTAAAACCGGTTTGAAAACCGGGTTGAAAAACCAGTTTGGGTTGGAACCGGTTTTAATCAATGAAATGGTAAACCGATCAAGAACCGGTGGTTCGGATTGGTTTCAAACCGGTTTGGGCCTCAAACGGTTCCGGTTTTTTGGCCAAACCGGTTCCCAAACCGATTTTTATGCCCAAGTCTAGGTTTTAGTCCATAAGGACCACCTAGAACAACTTGTGACCATTGGTACGGAGTTTTCGAAACGATTCCAGCAATGGTTGATATCACTGTTACAATGTAACTAGGACGTCTTCGTATCATCACCTTCCAACATGACAGGATTCCTACTTCACATAGCAGAACACAAGTTTAATATCTCCCCTAGAGAAATTCCAGTAGTACTAAAAAAGAGAGCCTTGGTGCGAGATAGGAACGCAACCGTGCCATGTGAGGTCGAGAAGTTGGTGGCAGTAGGAATTGCAATAGAGGTAAAGTACCACACTTGGGTGGCAAACCCAGTGATGGTCCGCAAGTTTAATGGAAGCTAGCAGATGTGCATCGACTTCAAATATATCAACAAAGAATGCCCAAAAGATTGCTACCTAATGTTAGAAATTGATTTCCAAGTCGATTCCTTAGTAGGATTTGGTCTAAAATGTTTTTCAGACGCCTACAAAGGTTATAATCAGATTCAATGAACGTCGACATTAAAGAGAAAATAGCTTTGCACACAAGCCATGTAATCTTCTAGTACAAGAAGATGTCATTTAGCTTGTAAAATGCTATGGCAACCTACTAGCAACTGATTGACATAACGTTTAGAGTCCAATAGGAACGAAACATGGAGAAATATGTAAGCAACCTGGAGATCAAAATCCCAGAAGAAAAGGCAATGATAGCAGATATAATGGAGACATTTTAAAACTGATACAAAATCAACATGAAATTGAACCCAAAAAGTGTTCATTCGGCTTAAAAGAAGGCAAGTCCCTCGAACACATAGTTGGGAAACAAGACATAAGGGCCAGTCAAGATAAAGTTAAGGCCATACAAGAGATGACTACCGTAGGTCTAAGAAGGAAGTGCAAAGTCTCAATAGCAGGTTGGTAGCTTTACATGAATTTTATTGAAGTTCGCAAAGCAGTCCCTACCATTCTTTATAACATTGAAAAATTGTATGAGCAAGAAGGATTTTCAGTGGACGGTCGATGCGTAAAACACATTTTAGAACAATAAATGTTATATCGCCACAATCTAAGCGGTCATGTCATCGGAGGCTAAGGAAAGCCTTTTGTTGTGTTTAGGTGTAGGAAATGAAGTAATCAGTACGCTACTGATCATAGAAAGAGAAGGATGTCAACTAATTATTTACCGTGGTAGCAAACACTCAAGGATGTAGAAGTAAGGTATTTGACTATTAAAAAATTAGTGCTGGCACTTGTACACATAACCAAAAGGCTAAGATGTTACTTCTAGGCACACCTTATACACATTCTCCCAAAATTTCCTATTCAGGAAGTTATGACAAAACAAGAAGTGTCAGGATGATTGGAAAATTGGATTAGTGAGTAAGGTGAGTGTTGGATCAAGTATGACTGGTGTAACAAAAACAAACACTTAGAACATTTTTAGTGCAATTGATAAAGAACTTTGGAAGGAATAAGAAGAACTTCCGAAGGTCAAGTTTGAAAGATCATCAGGGAAACTCCATCTTTCAAAGACAAAGTCTTCTTTCTTCCGAAGTTTAACACTTAGAAGAATTCAAGACAATAACTTCCAAAGCATGAAGGCCTGAAGAATAAGTCAAGCCTCGGAAGAAGTAGCCTCTTCCTAAGAATAAGTGGCTTCGGAATAACTTGTTCTTTCGAAGCGAGTTAACCTTCGGAAGAACCTACTATGAACTAGTGGAAATAAGTATGATCCTTCTGACAAATCCCCTACAACCTCTGAGATACTATATGGTGCTTTACCATGCATATTTAGTTGACCATACTTTATTCCATTGTTCATTCCTTACTGGTTAGTACAGTTACAACTTTAGTTCTTGAAAAAAGATAATTTATGGACATGTCATGACTACCAAATCTTACATATTATTTTATCTAAGATACCTTACATTTAGAAATGTAGTATTTTCTTTACTCATAGGATCCCAGCTAGTATCAAAGTATAATCAACTGTAGATAGTAGCATATATGGTTTTTCATTGTAACTCTATAAACATGGTTGTAAAATTCTTATAATAATTTGAGTTGAGATGCAATATATACAAGTATCTTGAAAATTATCTTTTGGTGTTGTGATTACTTAGTATATTATTATTAACTCTTTAGGGAATCTGCATCATCAAACCGAGTGTGATTCAAGGAGCTTAAGAGACAATATTATTGTTGAGTGACCAAAACCTATCTTGTAATTGGTATCAAAGCTTCTTAGCCTCTTGATTGTGAGATCTTACCATCCAAATTAAACTTTTCTTCACTCATTCTTTCACCACACTTAAAATGGCCTTCAATTAGAAATCCTCTGAAGGTGAATAGGGACAATGTCTAAAGCACCCATCATCACCCTTGAAAACTTTAGATCTTAGAGCAGATGGATTGAAGGTTTTATTAGATATGAAGACAACATGATGTAGAAATCTATCCCTAATGGCCCTTACAAGCCAAAGTTTGTAGCACCAGCTATGATAGAGAATCTTGTTGAACACTATTCTGATGAGGACCACAAGCAACTAGAGATTGATAGAAAAGAAATAACTCTTTGATGCTTTGTTTTAGATGTATGACAGTTCAAATTACTCCAAGAAAGATTCCTTCAAGCAACAATTTGAAAACTTTACTTACATTGCTAGAGACAACAATACTTCAGGTATATGGATCTTATTTCATCACCTTAGTCTGTGGGAGTGAATATTGGAATGAGAGATCTCTCAAGAAAGTTCACGAGTGCACTTCCAAATGAGTGGACTTTCTACTGTGTCTCTATCACAAGGACATGGAACTTACACTCTCTCACAATGACTATAATATATGGAATCCTAGATGGATACCGTGTAGAGATCGAAAACAAGAGAGGCGACCAGGTGAGCACACCCTCAAGCCTTCCTGCTAGAAACACTTCAATGGTTGCTCAAGGCTCAAGACCCCTAAACCTCAGCAAAACCTTACTCACTCCCAGTAACCATCCTATACTTCTGGTCCATGCATTACCTTCCTGAGACTCTAGGGTCTTCACAGGCTTAGTCGAGTCCTTCCAGGAGAGTTGTGCCTTTTTCTCAAGAAATGCGTATTCTAGTAATTTTTAGTTTTGCTTTGATGATCTAGAATATTTCAACCCAAATGTTGTCAAGTACATGGACATTGTCCAACATATTGCTTTGTAAAATTACAGGGTGAAAAATTTCTTTAAGTGAACTAGAAGACAATTTCCCCAAAACCCGACTAGCAGCAAGTTCAGGTTTGACAAGAAAAAAGCTAAATGTTACAACTGTTACCAACTTGGCCACTTTTCCAGGG
Source organism: Flaveria trinervia (assembly GCA_025506515.1). Taxonomy (NCBI): domain Eukaryota; kingdom Viridiplantae; phylum Streptophyta; class Magnoliopsida; order Asterales; family Asteraceae; genus Flaveria; species Flaveria trinervia. Next base: position 30,840,125 of record CM046450.1, on the reverse strand, counting down.
AATGCAAGGCTCCTAAGTCAAATCCAAGAACCTCTCAAGCCTCCACACATCCTACCACACCTTAAAAAATTGGGAAGCCAACTGAACAACACATAACTGCTATTGCTCAAGAAGTGGACTGGAGCTTCATGGTGTAGGATGTGACCCCTGCTCAAGCATTGATGGTTGGAACTAATGACAACCAGGTATTTGAACACCGCTGTACTCCAGCTTTTATTGCTAAAGTTAAATTGTATCATGACTATAATATGGAATAAAATATGATATCGACTGTTCAAATATCCGTAAGAACAATTTTTAAAGAGTTGAATATAACTATAAAATGAAAATTGTGTAGTTAGAGAAAACTATGTCCTTTTTAATACATGAACATACCAACTATAATACTCAAATCAAAGATTTAATCTCCAAATTGAGTGAGGCTCAAGCCCAAATAGTCATGGCTGAAGCTCAAGCCCAATAGTCATGGCTGAAGCTCAAGCCCAAATAGTCATGGCTGAAGCTCAAGCCAGGAAGCATGCTATTTTTGAGCAAAACTTCCAAGCCATTCTTGTATCTTCCTCCCACTCAAAAATTTATTATCAAAATAAAGGTGGATTGGGAAACAATGAGATTGCTCCACCATATTCTTATAAGTCTATTAGACAACCAAGATGTGGGACTAAAGAGCAAGAGGTTCCATCTACTGACCCACCTTCCCATGTGTTGAAGAGTGATGCAACTATAGAGACCATCACGGGAAGCATAAGGTAAATTAGCCTATGTCCATAAGTGATGATCAACCTCTAACCATCAATGCCAGAAGTAACAAGGCTGAGGTAGCCAAAAAAACTGCCAAGAAAGAAAGTGGCCGAGTCCAAGTTGAAAATAGACCCAAAACAAAAGGGTGTGTTTATTTTAGTCGGATTCCAAGTGGTTGGAAACTCTTATCTTGGAAAGGAGTGTAATACATCATTCTTGTCCTGCTAAAGGATTAGAAGTTGAAGGGGAAAACTATTGATAAAGACAAGAAGAGCAAGAAACAACAGTTTTCACATCCCTTAAAGGTTAACATTGCATGCATAATGTATGGTCTATAAAATCATACGGCTAAAGATTGTTACTACAATCTTGCAAGCACACATTATGCAAATAATGTTAAGAAAGAAGAAGTTAAGGAGCATATTACATTTGGACCCTATCATATGGTCCAAGTGACGAGGAAAGGAAAGCTTGTTTTCAAAGCAAAGTTGCTTTAGGAAATAACTGATCAAGCTAATTTACTTTGATCAGCCCCCATGCATATATAGTTTGGTTCAAGTAAATCCTCGTCATTGGAAAAGCCCAAGACTAGCAAGGCTTCGGTTCCAATAAAAACTAACTTTTTTTACCTTATGTGCAAATACATCCACATGACAAAAATAACAATGTGTTGATTGTGGATAATGGATGTTCCAGGCACATGACTGGGAATAGATCTCTTCTTTAACATTGTCAATATTTTGATGGAGGTCTTGTTCAATTTGGAGGTGAGGCTGGATGATACAATTCTGGCAAAGGAAGTGTATGCAACGGTGCAGGATCGGTTTTTGTCACTTAACACTTGAATTTCTCTCAAACTCACTTATATTATACTAAAATTAGATGAAGTAGAGTCTCTACTAACAATTGATAATAATATAATAAGTAGCAAAGAACACAACGAAATAATTTTCAATGTACTTGTATATATTACTTCTCAACCAAAGTATAACAGACCTCTTACAAGCATATTAGATGAGTTACAATGAGAAACTATATATACTACTACCTACAGCTGGATATACTTTGATACCAGCTGGAAACCTATGACTAAAGCATATACTACAAGCTAAAGTGAAGGTATCTTAGATAAATTATTATCTAAGATATGGTAATAATGAAAGGACAATGACTTACCTTTTGTCACCAACTAAAGGTGGTAATTGTACTAACTGATAAAGGTGAACAATGGAATAAAGTATGGTCAATTACATGGCTTTTGAGAAAACGCAATGCAGTATCTCAAAGGTCTGTAGCGGAGTGTCAGAGAGACCATACTTATGTCCACTGATTCATAATAGTGTCTTCCGAAGGATAGTTGGCTTCGGAAGAACAAGTTCTTACGAAGCGATTTGTACTTCGGAAGAGGCTACTTCTTCTGAGGCTTGAGGACTTCTTCTATTCTTCATACTACGGACTCTGACTTCTTATCTTTTCTTCTAAGTCTTGATCTTCGGTAGTGAATACTTTGTCTTTAGAAGTTGGAGCTTTTCCTTTGAAAGTTGATCTTGCACTTTGTCTTTGAAAGAATTCCTTTTTCCTTCAGAAGTCATACACTTAGCTTTGGAAGTCCTTTCTTAGTTGTACAAAAATAGTATAAGTGATTTGGTTTTGGTTGCACCAGCCTTCTTTTTGATCTAACAAACTCCCCCTAGGCTGATGCTACCAAAACCTCACTTGTTCCTCCTTCTCAAAACTTTCAGTACCACGGAAAGCAGATATTTATCTGTCTTTTTGTTCTTTCCGGAAGTGGTGATGGAAAGTTTGTACAAATCATTTGTGGACAGGAGATACAGTCTATCACTTTGATTGATATACACCCTCTGTTGGGTCCCTCTGAAGAAAGTTAATTGAAGGGAGCTATAGTCATACTCCCATCTAACTATTGGCTCCAATTCAAGGCCTTCCACCATCTGTAGAAAGGCCTTGCCTTTGGTGGTTTAGCTTTCCTTTTCTTCCTTCTCTCTCAGCTTTAACTCCTCTTCAATTTTTGCTTTTATGGTTAACTCAGCAAGTTGAAGTTTGCTCAAATGATTCCTCATGTGAGCAGCCACATCAGAGTTGGAGGGGTTAGAGAGTAACTCAGCAATATCAAATATGCTTAAGTGTAGCAAAGATGAGGCATTGAGCCTGTTTATCTCTCCACACTCTCTCTCTCACAACAAAGTGGTGAGAAGTGTCTTCGAACCTCCACTGGATAACTTCTTCCTTGGCACAAGTGGTGACTTGGTACCTTGTCTCCTTTCTTTATATCCAGTAGAGTCACCAGCCTTCTCCTTAGCTTCTTTTCTTCTTCATTCAGAGCATCTGAGTTAAGGCCAAGGAGCTTTGTAGCTTGGTCAAATGTTCCTCTAGGCAGATCAAGAAATTGATCTCTAGAGACGGACATAAGGATTCATCAACATAGGTTAGTTTGAAAGAATTCTCCTCACAAGAGATGTCGCTCAGGGTTGTGCAGTTGATGAGCTTTGCCTTAATTTCCTTGAACTCCTCTATGGAGAGATGAGTGGAAGGATGAGGGGATGGTTTGGGAGGTTGTTGGGTAGGTTGTGGTGTTAGGGTTTTGGAGAGAGTTTTAGGGTTTGAGGATGGGTAGTTTAGGTGGTTAAGGTGAGAAGTTGGTATGGTTGATGGTGTAGGTATTGGTATGTAAGGTTTAGTGGTTGGTTCAGTCTTGATGGGAATTGAAAAGGAGTTAGTTCATATTGTGGTTGGGTTAGAGGTTGGGGTTAAGTGGTTGGCTTGAAGAACATCCCCTGTACCCTTCTATACATCTCTTTATCTTCCTTGAGCGAATGTTAGTCTTTATGTCACTGACATGTCACTGGATGGTCTTCTCAGACATAGGAGCCACTTGTCTGCCAGAAAAGCCATGAGCCCAGAGATAGTCTTTCATCCAGGCCTTTTCACATACCTTCTTGGTAGTAGCAAGTCCTGCTTTCTCATCCTTCTTCTTCAACCTTAGCTTCACCCTAGCTGCTTTCTTTCTCTCCTTCTCTATTTGATCTTGCTCTTTGTTAAAGAGCCATAAGATTGTGTCATTGTTATATGGAGACAATTCTTGTAGAGAGAAACCCCTAGAGGTTAGAAAGTTTATCAAATTTCTCCTGAGCTGTTGATCGGCTTCTCTTTACTTTCTCTCCCTTTCTTCTTCTAAGGCAAACTTTGCGGCTTCTTCCTTTTGCTGGATTTGTAGCAAAATTACCTTTTCTAACTCAACTACTCCTATAGTGGTAGTAGGAGTACATCTTCATTTGCAGCTCCCAATAGGACAAGTTTGTCAATGATTTCCACTCTTCTTTTGTTGTTGACAGCCTCCTAGTTGGCTACAGCTGCTTTGCTACTGGCAGCTAGCAACTTCCCAGTTGGAAGTCTACCTTTTCTTTTAAGCTTTTCTAACCTTGCTTCTTCCTGAAGCTCTTCCACAGTCATCTTCCTTTTTCCTTTGACATCTTTGGAAGTGCTAGACTTAGGGGGTTCTTGGATGGAAGGTTCAAGTTGAGTAGTGATAATGGGAGCTGGAGTCAATGCTGATGCTTTGCAGCTTAGATGAAAGCTATAAGATTAGATCTGTGACTATTAGATCATCGGCTAGAGAGAATAGTCCTTCTGTAGCAACAATCTCATCTTTGGAAGATTGAAGTTGTTATTCTGAGGCTTTGACTTGTACTTCAGAAGTATGTGAGAATGCACTTTCTGTCCCAACCATCTCAGTTGTTGGGCCATCAATCCTTGTTTCCCTATCAAAATTAATCCATGGTTCCACTTGAACCTTAGGTTGACTAACTTCCTCATATATTAGAAGGTGCAATCAACCTCTAAAGCTCTTGAGCTCCAAAGTAAATCACACACAATTCAGGACATGGCTGTTGAATGATAGATTCAGTTATGAACTTATTGAGGAACCTATTGAGATCTTGGAGCAACCTTTGATCTACTTGAATCATACAGAAGGAGGCTCAAGAAAAACTAAAGCTTGTTGCATGGGGTATCTTGAACTTGAGGAAGTGGGAGCTTAACTCTGTGGTTCCTCTCGTCTTGGCTTTGTCCTTGAACACTCTCTCCGTTTTTGGTAGTATCATCTTGAGAGCTTGATGAGCTAGAGGAAGAGGTCAGTGAGACCTAAATTGGTACATGCTAAGAGACCTCTCAATCTTTTTTCAGTTAGTTTGGCCTTGAGAATTTCGATCTCAAGTTGCAAAGTGGCAGACCTATCCTTAAGGTCCCAACCTCAGATTCAAGGTTGGAGACTTTAAAAAGTAGGTCTTTAATAGTGAGTTACAGTCTTCCCTAATCTTCTTCTGAAGAATCATAGGGAGATGAGGTAACATACGTAGTATGTTCATCCTCACCACCAGATGTGGTTTCTTGGCACCCTGGTTTCCCTTGCTCTGATACCAATGCGGGATCAGTTTTTGTCACTCGACCTTTGAATTTCTCTCAAACTCACCTACACTATAATCAAATCAAATGAAGCCGAGTCTATACGAAGAATTGATAATAATATAATAAGTAGCAAAGAACACAACGAATTTTTTTCAAGCTACTTGTATATTTACTTCTCAACTCAAAGTATTACAGAACTCCTACAAGCATATTAGATGAGTTACAATGAGAAACTATATATACTACTACATACAGTCGGATATACTTTGATACCAGTGGAAACCTATGAAAAGCATATTATAGTGCTAAAGTTAAGGTATCATAGATGAAGTATTATCAAAGATATGATAGTCATGACAGGTCCATGACTTACCTTTTGTCACCAACTAAATGTGACAACTATACTAACTAATAGAGTAATAGTGGAATAAAGTTATGGTCAATACACGGCTTGTAAGAAAACACCATGCATTATCTTAGAGGTCTGCAAGGAGGTCAGAGAGACCATACTTATGTCCAATGGTTCATAGTAGTGTCTCCGAAGGTTAGTTGCTCGAAAGAACAAGTTTTTTCAAAGCCACTATTACTTGGAAGTGCTAATTCTTCCGAGGCTGAGGACTTCTTGTATTCTTCATACTTCAGAAGCTGACTTGTATCTTTTCTTCTAAGTCTTGATCATGAGAAGTGAATACTTTGTCTTCAGAAGTAGAGCTTTTCCTCGGAAGTTGATCTTGGATTTTTGCTTCGTAGACTCCTTTTCTTCGGAAGTACACAATTGCTTCGGAAGCTTCTTAGTTGTACATAATCGTTAAGTGATATGGTTTTGGTTGCACAGCCTTCTTCTTGATCCAACAAACTTCCCTATACCAACCTCACTTATGCATGCTTCTCAAAACTTTCAGTACCAGGGAAGCACATATTATCTTTCTTGTGCTTCCGGAAGTGGTATTTGTTGGACCAAAAGAACCAATGAGCCTGATCAGAGAAACCTCTAAGTCCCACAAGACATCACAACAGCTGAAGAAGACCTGATCAGCTGTTCTACAAAGTCTGAAGAATAAACTGCTGAAGTACGTCTGAAGTACTGAAGACAAAGACTGAGACAACAGCTGAAGATCTAAAGTCTGAAGACTTCAACAAGTACTGAAGACAAAGACTGAAGATCAACAGCTGAAAGACAAAGTCTGATGTTCAAGTACTGAAGACATCAGCTGATGTTAACAGCTGATGACAACAGCTGAAGAGGCTTCTTCAGTTGTTGTGATGGTTTTTCTTCTTCAGTAGTTTTCTTTTCCTTTCAGTAGTTGTTTATTTTTCTTTTCAGTACTTGTAAACAACTGAAGAGGTTGTTCTTCAGTTGTTGTAGTTTCAGTAGTTTTATGTTTTTCAGTAGTTGTAAATGAGATGTTTAACACTTAGGAAATTTGTAAGAAGATGTCAGTTGTTGACATCTTCAGTAGTGTTAACATCAGTAGTTATAAAACGGTTACATGTCACTTTCAGGTGACATCAGTCTACGTCATTCTTCCTTTATAAGGAAAGATGACTCACATGTAATCGTGCCTTTGAGGCCGACAATCTTAATGCAATATTCCTTTTGTCGGATATTTCTCTCTCTATAACAAAATTCTTTTATCGTTTTATATCAATTGTTCTTGTTTGAATTTGTCTAATTCTGAGCTATTCCGCTGCTATATCTATTCAATCGATTAAACCAAGGGCTGAGATCCTAACAAATGGTATCAGAGCAGGTTAATCATTGATCGATCTAACAATTGATCATTGAAACTGTTCAATCGCTCTAAGTTTAATCGAATTAGCAAATTCGCAAGGATCTGTTATAGAGATTGAGAGTGTATCGCTTCTGGCCGTTTTATTTGAGGTTCTGTGTGGTTTTGAGCTAAATTTATTGTGATTTTACTTGAATCTGTCTGATTTTCCACAATGACTACTTCTTCTAATGATCCTTTCAATACTGGATCCTCTACCAAGCCTCCGATCTTGGTGAGGAATGAGTATAACATTTGGCAGAGAAGATTGCTCCATCACCTGTCTGTCAATAGCTCAGGTTGTTGGACATCTGTGGTACATGGACCACATAAGCCAATGGTGAATGATCCGGAAACAAACCAGTTGGTTCCAAAGAAGAAGGAGCAATACTCCGATGAGGACAAGAAGTTGTTTGAAATCGATGCAAAAGCCCATGGAATTTTGGCTATGGCTATTCCTAATGAGATTTACTCTGGGCTTCTGCATTGTGAGTCTGCTCATGACCTCTGGAATGCCATCAAAGAACAATTTGGTGGTACTGATGAGGTTTTAGCAAACAACAGGGAAATCCTCGCCCAACAATATGAGACTTTCTCTCATAGAAAGGGTGAGACTCTGACTCAACAATTTGAGCGGTTTTCATGTTTAATCTCTGAATTGAAAATGGTTAAACATGAATATACCAGGAGTCAGATGAACCATAGATTTTTAAGATCACTGCCTGAGAGATGGAACACATATACCATTGTTCTACGCTCAAATGCTGATGTTGATCGCCTATCTCTCACCCAACTTCATGGGAAACTGCTTACATTCGAGAGAGAGATAGAGCAGAAAAGGAAATTGGTTTCATCTGGCAAGCTCACTGAGGATTTTGTCCAAGGGAACACTGCCCTGATTGGACATCAAGAGTCAGAATATGCGTCATCTGAAAGCCAGTATGATGAGCATATTGATTTCTCTACAAACACTTCTGAGCCTGCCTTTGTGAGTGTTGATAGTTATTCTGCTGGTAGTAATAGTGACAATCTATGTTTCATCATGGATGATCTCAAGGGGATTGCTGATGATGACTTAGAAGAGATGGATATTTTGAGCCAAATGGCCTTGATAAATATCAGATCTCAGAAGTTCTACAAAAGAACTGGAAGGAAATTCCCAGGACTCTCTGGCAAAACCAAAGTTGGTTTTGACAAGAGTAAGTTGAAGTGCCATAAATGCCACAGGCTTGGGCACTTTGCAAGAGAATGTAGATCATCTGGATCTAACTCTCCTGCACCTTTTGTGACTTTCCCTGGCAATAGTCAACAAAACAGAGGGCAACAACCTGTCAATTCTGGTTATCATCATCAACCACAATCTCCTGCATATTTTGTTCCACAGGGGCCAATGCCATATCCATACCCCTGCTATTACATGCCACAACCAGGTAAGCATCAGCAACCCACTGCTCAGCAACCACATGCACTCCCTGAGCCTCAACCATCCCAATCTCATCAACCTAATCAACTTCAACAACACAGCTTCTTCACACCAGGAGTTGTTGACTGGAGCAGTTTACCAGATGATGTGTCTGGTAATGAACAACTGTTCTCAGGTGCTGGTCAACATGGTGGTGAGCATCCTTTTGGAAATCTAGCTCTCATGGCTTTGGAATCCTCTGATGGATCATCCTCAAATACCTCTTCAACACAGGTATCACAGGTATCCTCTGAGGCTAAGGCCAAATTATGTTCTGAAACTTGCATAGCAGCATTTGCCTCTATTAGAGAAGCAAATGTGGCTTTAATCAATAAAAATGTAGAGCTAGAACAAACAATTTCCAAAAATAAAGCTGAGTTTGAGTCTGTGCTAAAAGAGAAAACTGATGAGATTTACAAATTAAAATGCCAAATTTCTGATGATAAGGCTAGGGAGGATGTACTCTTAGAGAAGTACAAAGACCTCAAAGATACTCTTGCTGTCACCCAGTAGAGTGTGATCGATGGGTACAATCTTGCAAGGGCTTTGAAATGCTTCTTAGTAAGCAAACAGCTTCCAATGTGAAGTTTGGAATTGGTTATAATCACACTGCTCCTCCTACAGTTTTTGCTTCAAGAGCAGGAGCGGAATCTGATGGAGAAAGTAATGACCAATCCACCTCATCATGTGATTCACTACTTGATAAAGCACCATCAGTAGTTGAAGTCAGTAGTAATCCCTCTGTGAACCTATCAGCTGATATTGATGGTTCAACTGCTGACACTCACATGATCAATGAGTTGATCAACCCAAGTGTTATCCCTAGAAGTACTGAGGGTACTGGAGAGCAGGGATAACATCTGGAGTTCAAATCCTAATGACTGACAGCACTGAAGAGAAGAAAACTGTCAGTAGGAAGGATTTGAAGCCTACTAAGGAAGTTGACAAGAAGGCAAAAAGTGCTTCTAAACTGCTGAAGAGCAAGTCTTCAGTAGTTTCATCTTCTTTAGTTGATGATCAACAGAAGATGAAGAAGAAACCATGTGAAATATGTGGTCTATTCAATCATCTCACAGATGATTGTTGGTACAAAAAGGGATCCAAACTCAAACAAAAGAGAAAATTAAAGAAAATTTGGCTAAAATGAAAACTGAGTTTGAGTCCAAGTTTGTACCAGCAGCATCAAATCCTGTTACTCCTATGACCAAAAAGAAATCTAAAAAGGAAGGAGTGCAACAGGCAATAGCTGAGGTTGCTCAAAAGAAGATGGTGCAACACAAGAACTCATCATCAAACACCAATACCAATGTGTCTGAAGAGCTGAAAGCTCTCTCCCAGAATCAGACACAGCTGGTAATGATGGTTCAACATCTGTTGGGAAGAGTTAACCAACTTGATGGCCCTGTGTTGAAACCCCAGAAAAGGAGATCCAAGCCGAAGGATTCCTCTTCTACACCATCTCCTTCACCTCAAGCTATTGTGTCCAATAAACCTGTTAGTTTACCATCTGTTGATGAGACCAGGCCCAAAACCAAAAAGGTTTGGGTCTCCAAAACTAACTGATTGTTTATTTATGCAGGTTTCTTCAACATGCCAAAGTAGCATCTGGTATGTAGACAGTGGGGGATCTATGCATATGACTGGGAACAACTCACTTCTTAATGACTACTCTCCAGGAAGGAAGGGATTTGTTTCTTTTGGCAATGATGCAAGAGGTTACATCATCGGGAAGGGCTTTGTTTCCAATGGGGAAATAAAGTTTGATGATGTCAACCATGTGGAAAATCTCAAGTATAATCTTTTGAGTGTCAGTCAATTGTGTGACAAAGGCCATGTTGCCCTTTTCACAAGCCAGAACTGCAGGATTCTGTCATCCAAAGTTCTGAGTTTGATTGACAAGGTATTGGATGCTCACACTCTCCTGAAGGCCAACAGGACAGGAAGAGTGTATGCCTTAGATCTTTCCAAGAAAATTGATCTCAAAGGCCATCCTTGCCTATTTTCCAAGGCCTCTCCTCAAGAATCTAATCTATGGCATAGAAGGCTGGGACATGTTAATTTCAAGAACATGAATCAGCTGATACACCATAGTTTAGTAGGGGATGCCTTGAAGGAGTTCAAGTGTGAAAACAACTGCACTGCTTGTTTGAAAGGAAAACAGCACAAGGTTTCATTTCCACCTATTGAAGAACCAAAGTCCACTGCCTGCTTACAACTTCTTCACATGGATCTCTTTGGTCCTGTGAGAGTGATGAGCATGGCACAGAAAAAATACTGTCTGGTAATTGTGGATGATTACTCCAGATTTGTATGGACTTTCTTTCTACATTCAAAGGATGAAGCTGCACAGAAGATCATAAACTTTGTGTTGTATGCTGAGAAGCAGTATTCCCTCTCAGTCAAGTGTATTAGAAGTGATAATGGAACAGAATTCAGGAACAATACACTTGATGAATTCTACCTTTCCAAGGGAATAAAGAGACAGTTTAGTATTCCAAGAACTCCTGAACAGAATGGAGTTGTGGAGAGAAAGAACAGGACCCTCATTGAAGCTGCAAGGTCTATGTTGGCTGATTCTGGACTGCCATTGACCTTTTGGGCTGAAGCTGTCAACACAGCATGCTATGTGCAGAATAGAGTGCTAATAAATCAGAGGTTGATGAAGACTCCATATGAAGTTCTACATCATTTGGCCCCTCTCATTTCATTTTTTAGAGCATTTGGGTGTCCCTGTTTCATTCTCAACACAAAGGATCAGCTCCAGAAATTTGATCCTAAGGTGGATGCAGGGTATTTGTTGGTTATTCATCAACTTGCAAGGCATACAGAGTCTTCAACTGCAGAACAAAGATGGTTGAAGAGACTTTACATGTCAAGTTCAATGAATCTCCAAAGGACAAGATTCCACAAAGCCCTGTGGAGCTCTTTGATTTGGACATACTGCAATATGTTCCTTATCAATCTCCTGCTGTTGCTCCTGTCAACAGTTCACCACCTGGTGTTACTACTGAAGATGATGATGATAGTAGTAATCACCTCTTCAGGTTTAGTGATCAACTGCCTGAGTCCTCTAAACCTGATGCTCCTGTAGCTCCAGCCGCACCATCCACAACAAATGCTGATGAGATTTCTGCATCCTCAACTTCATTTGAGTTGCCACCATCTTCATGGTTTCAAGAATCTGCATCAACATCTGCTGCTGCTGAAGACCCTACAAACACTTGCACAGATTTGATTGTTTACCAAGAGCTGAAAAATCACCCAATATCTCAAATCCTTGGTGATATCAATGCTGGTGTCTCAACCAGAAGCCAGTTGTCCAATTTCTGCTTCTATGCTCTCTTCATCAGTCAGCTAGAGCCGAAGAACTATCATGTTGCTTTGAGGGACAATGGATGGGTTGAAGCCATGCAGCTTGAGCTTCTTCAGTTCAAGAAACAGCAAGTGTGGGAGCTTGTTCCTCTACCCCCAGGTAAGTGTGCAATAGGCACTAAATGGGTGTTTAGGAATAAAACTGATGAAAATGGGCTAATTGTTAAGAACAAGGCCAGACTGGTTGTGCAGGGGTTTGCACAAGAAGAAGGTATTGATTATGATGAAACCTTTGCCCCTGTAGCCAGACTGGAGGCAATTAGATTGTTTTTAGCCTATGCTGCACTCCACAATCTTAAAGTTTTCCAAATGGATGTCAAAAGTGCTTTTCTATATGGTACAATAAAAGAAGAAGTTTATGTGTGTCAACCACCAGGCTTTGAGGATAATAAGCACCCAGAATGGGTATATAAGCTTGATAAAGCTCTTTATGGGTTGAAACAAGCACCTAGAGCTTGGTATGAGACCTTATCAAACTTTCTTCTACAGAATAATTTCACTAGAGGCTCCATAGATAAAACTTTATTTATTAAGAAGGTGGATCAGCATAAGCTACTTGTTCAAATTTATGTTGATGATATTATATTTGCATCCTCTGATCCCCAATTGTGTGAGGATTTCCAAACCTTAATGCAACAGAAGTTTGAAATGAGTGCAATGGGAGAATTACAGTTCTTTCTAGGTTTGCAAATCAAACAAAAAGCTGATGGAATTTTCATTCATCAGTCTAAATACACAAAAGATCTTTTGAATAAGTTTGATTTACAAAACTGTAAATCCTGTTCTACTCCCATGTGCAACACCACACAATTGGATGTTGATCAGAAAGGTAAAGGTGTTGATGAAACCCTTTACAGATGTATGATTGGTTCCTTGATGTATTTAACAGCTTCTAGACCAGATATTATGTTTGCTACATGTGTTTGTGCTAGATTTCAGGCTGCACCTAAGGAGTCTCATCTGATTGCAGTCAAGAGGATCTTTAGATATCTGCAAGGCACACAATCTCTAGGCTTATGGTATTCCACTGGACATTCTTGCAAATTAGTTGCTTTCTCTGATAGTGACTATGCAGGATGTAAGTTGACCAGGAAATCAACTTCTGGTGGATGCCAATTCCTAGGCAACTGTTTGATTTCTTGGCAGAGTAAGAAACAAACATCTGTTGCTACATCCACTGCTGAAGCCGAGTACATTGCTGCTGCAAGTTGTACATCCCAAATACTCTGGCTTCAGAATCAACTTTTGGATTATGGCATTACAGAGACTAAGACTCCATTATTAATGGATAGTGCTTCAGCTCTTTGCATTGTCAAAAATCCTGTCCAGCACTCTAGGACCAAACATATAGAAATTAGACATCATTTTATAAGAGATTGTTTTGAAAAGGGTCTAATTAATCCTATGTTTGTGCCTAGTGCTGATGAGCTTGCAGACATTTTTACTAAGCCTTTGGATAGTTCAACTTTCCACAACCTGGTGTTAAGGCTTGGTATGCTGCAGCTAGAATAAGTGACAACTACTGATGATCTCAGTAATTACTGATGATCATTGGTAACCATGTCACATATAAGTACTGATGAGTTATTTTACCCTCAGTAGTTTTTATAACTACTGAAGGCTAAATGCTTTAAGTACTGTACTTTCTGTTCTACACTACTGATGTAGTTACAACTACTGAAATCAGTAGAAACAGATAAGTACTGATGTCCTATGAAAACTGAAAACAGCTAAAAGCTGATGAGTAAGTGTTGAGGACAGTATGAAACAGCTGAAAGGCTATGAATTGACGACAACTACTGATGAGTACTCTCTCTCAGTAGTTCACAAACTGCTGTTTCTTTATAAACAAACTGATGGCAAAAACACGGTCTTCAGTAGTTTCACAACTACTGATGACTAATACCAAGTCCTCAGTTGTTTCAACATCTGAAGTCCAACTTGTCTTCAGTAGTTTTTAAAACTACTGATGCCTAAATCAGAGACTTCAGTTGTTTCAACGTCTGATAGTAAACACCATGTCTTCAGTTGTTTTATAACTGCTGACCACACCAATACCATCAGTCGTTTCAAACGTCTGAAATAATACCACGTCATCAGTAGCTTCAAATACTGATGACTAACACCAAAACCTTCAGTCGTTTCATAACCCGTACCCTATATATACCTGATCCCTCTTTCAGAGTTTTTCATTCTTTCACGACCTAACTTTTCAAAAGCTCTGAAAACCTTTCACCTTCATTAATGGCGACCATGCAACTCAAACCTCGACACAACTGTGTCGCGTACCTTACAAAATCGCCCTTCTGGACCAAATTTGAAAATGCTATAGATCTTATGGTCCAATCCCCACTAAAAACGGCTTTCCTTTTAAATCCAATCATTTATGCCGATTCGCTACGTCAGTTCTGGATGAATGCGACCGTTAATGGAGAATCTATCCATTCATCTATCAACTCGCATAAGGTGGTCATCTCTACTGCTACCATCCGCCAAATATTACTGTTAGATGATGCTGCCTACCCTGTTGGATATCCTAAGCGCCAACTTGATCTTTCCTTTGGACAACATGGATATCAGGGTGATCTTAGTGCTTCAACAATCCTGAAGAAACATTTTCCAGATGCTGAACGATTATTATTTCATATGGTAAATGTTTGCCTGGCTCCGAAGACTTCCTCTTGGGATCAACTGTCTTCCAGATGGCAACAGGTATTGTTCTCTATCCTTGAACAAGAACCACTAAACTTTTCTGAAATAATTTTTCTTGAACTCAAGGATATGGCCACAAAACCACTTTCTAACCGTTGGATACTATATCCTCGGTTTATAATGGCCATAATAGAGAATCAGCTTTCTGCTGAGGGACTAGTTGGTCTGGGAGTCCCTGCTTTGGCTGTATTGCCGGAGGTATACTCCCGACACAACACTGACCAAACTCTCAAACAGGCTGCCAAGCTGCGCAAACCCACGCAGCTGGAACCCACAGCCTCCACCTCCAAATCCAAACCCCTCCAAACCCACAAAGAAGAAGCCTAAGAAAGCTACTCAGGGAATTGAGTCCCCTGTGGATGCTCCTGCTGCACCAACGCAGGTTATCTCTGCTGGAAATAACCCCCCAGTAGAGACTGTGACTCCACCAACTGAAGCCGCTCAGGTTTCCTCTCAAAAGGAACCTGAAGCAACCACTCAAAGGGAAGCCACAATGCTGGGATCCTCCTCACTTGAGGGGATTACCATTGAAGAGCACCACCTGTCCCGGGTGCACACTGCTTCCACACCCTCTCCTGATGCAACCGCCCCTCAAAGCCCTACTATCATTGTTGCAAAAGTGCTGACGCAGTTGCATTCCTCACCCCCCACCCAGACACAATTACTACTGGGATAACCTCAACACCTGAGGGGAGGATCACAATGCTTCTGTCAACCCACAGCACAGGGGTTATCATGTTCCATCTTCTAGTGTAGATAAGGAGGTGCGAACTTCTGGTGAGGCTGCCACTGCTCCTGACTCAGCAAATGACCAGGATGCAGTTGGTAACATCTCTAAGTCCTCACCAGTGGCAACAGCTGATGAAGGACATAGTCCTGAGGCTGGAAGTCCCCAGAACCGAGAACAAGGGGCACATGCTAATTGATCTACACTCAAGGCATGTTCATTCTGACTTTGTCAGGAGGTCAGGTGATTCAGTCACAACTGATGATGACCTGAGCTTCTTCTATGATGTAGTTGCTCAAAACACCATTCTAGAGGATGAGGTTAGCAGACTCAAAGAGCTGCTGGCCAAGATGTCTCAGGATGCAAGTCCATCTGCCACCACAATACACCCACAGATGGCACCTTCTTCTGAAGGTCCCCTACACACTGAGCCAGTATATACTTCCAAGCCACCAGCCTCTGCTTTCGGCACTGATTCTCAGGAACAGAACCATCCTGATCAATCAGTTGCTACCTTCAAAATTCCCTACCTCTCATCACCCATGATCACAGATATAGTGATCAAAGCCATTGATGAGAGGCTTCCTACAATAATACAACCTTGGTGGAGGAGTTGGTGACTAAATCTCTTTCTACTGCTCAAACCCTTGCACCCAATGCAACCAAAAAGGGGGAGAGTCAGTTAGTTAAAGGAAAAAGGAAGAGGATAGATGGGGAGAAGGCGAAAGAATCTGAGGTTGTAAATGAGAAGGAGAAGGAGAGTGTGAAGGGAGCTGAAGTGAATGAAAGTCAAAAAGACTTTCATGTCACATATCAAAAGAGAAAAGGAGAGTCTGAGAAGGAGAAGGAGCTGAAGGATATGGTGAAAGAAGCTGACGCCAACCATAACCGTTCAATGGATAAAATCATTGAGCAGTTGTATAGGCAGGGTTTTGACATCAAACAACTAGACTCCGAGATCAGAAGGATGGAAACAGAGGAGATCAATTCAAGATGGGCTAGCTATGATGCCTTAGAAAGAGAAAGGCTGGAGATAATGATCAGATTTATAGCTAAATACTTGGGAAGATCTCTAATGGAAATAAGGGCCTGGACCAGGGACAACATCTTGGCAATAACCACCAAGATTTGTTCGTCTGAAGAATACTCCAAAGGTTTAGTGATTGAGGTATTGAATGAAGCTGGGGTTGGGAATCGAAAAGAACTGACAAAATTTACCAAAGCCTCCCTTACAGCCAAAATGCTAAAACAGTCTGAAAAGCCTCAATCCTCAAAATCACTATCTCCACAACCCACTAAAACAACTCCTTTACCCTCTAAACCAACCATCCAACCCACAAAACCAAATCCTTTACCCCTAAAACCCATTGCCAGTGATGTACCTAGCCAAAAGAAAAGAAAGGTACTGAGGCCTGATGAAGATGAAGAGGAGGATGAAGACAGACTGCCACTCTCTGCAGTCATTACTTTGCCTAAGGCTAAACCAATGTCCATCACTCCTGCTTCTCAAATGCATGATGTATGTAAAGATAAGATGAAGAGGACAGATGCAAAAACATGATGAGGAATGCTGAAAAGCATTGACAAAGCATATGCTACATCCTCTTCAATGATCAGCATGAAGAAGAAAGAGATATTAAGATTGTACACCCGTAATACCTTTCAATACCAAAGGGAAAGAGTAAGGATATGGCCTGATCCTAGGGTGGCACACCGGATTGTCAAGAAAGAAATTCCTTCAAGATACAAGGGCCAAGTGAAGAGAGTTGTCGACGAAGACATCACTGTGGTGCTTGTAGTGTCCCCTTGGGAAATTGTTGAAGAGTTCAAGAAAGCCTATGAAGCCAAACAACCACCTCAAAAGATGTTAGAGAACAAAATTATAAAGAAGGGATTGGTTTACAAACGACTTGAAAACTTCAAACAAGAAGAGCTCAACCTGCTCTTAGAAGGAACTCATCCAGATGAGTTTGCTTATAGACAAATAACCACGGTTGAGCTCAAGAATGGAAAACAGGCCAAGTACATATCTGAAGTGTATGGCCGAGAAGGATTATTTGATGGTGTGCCCGAGGTGCTGACAATGGATGAGCAAATCATGTTTTTAAGGGCTTACACCAGGGAATCATATAGGCTGATACACGGGAAGTAGATCTCATGGTTGGGGCAACAGCTCGGTGTCCAAGTCCCCAATACAGAGCTCCCAACCATATCATGCCAAACAGATCATCAGAGACTTCTTCCCAGGCCGGTGCTGAAAAAGGGTCACTTCTCATCTGATCAAGAGGATTAAGAGACCAATCTATCTGCCAAAATAAGTGGGACTCGTCAATAACTTAGAGGTTTTGGCTGCATTGGTTCAGGGGGAGTTTGTTGGACCAAAAGAACCAATGAGCCTGATCAGAGAAACCTCTAAGTCCCACAAGACATCACAACAGCTGAAGAAGACCTGATCAGCTGTTCTACAAAGTCTGAAGAATACAACTGCTGAAGTACGTCTGAAGTACTGAAGACAAAGACTGAGACAACAGCTGAAGATCTAAAGTCTGAAGACTTCAACAAGTACTGAAGACAAAGACTGAAGATCAACAGCTGAAAGACAAAGTCTGATGTTCAAGTACTGAAGACATCAGCTGATGTTAACAGCTGATGACAACAGCTGAAGAGGGCTTCTTCAGTTGTTGTGATGGTTTTTCTTCTTCAGTAGTTTTCTTTTCCTTTCAGTAGTTTGTTTATTTTTCTTTTCAGTACTTGTAAACAACTGAAGAGGTTGTTCTTCAGTTGTTGTAGTTTCAGTAGTTTTATGTTTTTCAGTAGTTGTAAATGAGATGTTTAACACTTAGGAACATTTGTAAGAAGATGTCAGTTGTTGACATCTTCAGTAGTTGTTAAACATCAGTAGTTATAAAACGGTTACATGTCACTTTCAGGTGACATCAGTCTACGTCATTCTTTCCTTTATAAGGAAAGATGTCTCACATGTAATCGTGCCTTTGAGGCCGACAATCTAATGCAATATTCCTTTTGTCGGATATTTCTCTCTATAACAAAATTCTTTTATCGTTTTATATCAATGTTCTTGTTTGAATTTGTCTAATTCTGAGCTATTCCGCTGTTATATCTGTTCAATCGATTAAACCAAGGGCTGAGATCCTAACAGTATGATAAGCTTGTACAAACATTCATTGACAGGAGATCCAGTTCACTCTGAAGATTGCACCCTTTGGGGGTCATCTCTGACGAGAGTTAGTTAAGGGAGCTATAGTCATACTCCATCTAGCTTTGGTTCTAATTCAGGGAATTCCACCATCTGTAGAAAGGCCTTGCCTTGGTGGTTGACCTTTCCTTGCTTCCTTCTCATTCAGCTTAATTCCTCTTCAATTTTTGCTTTTTCAGTTAGCTCAGCAAGATGAAGACTGAATAAATGATTCCTAATGTGATCAACTACTTCAGAGTTGGAGTGGTTGGAGAGTGACTTTTCTTCTAACTCAACAATATCAAATCTGCTTAAGTGTAGCAGAGATGAGGCATTCAGCCAGTTTATCTCTCCACTGTCACTTTCAACAAAAAAGTTATGAGAAGTCTTCAAACCTCCACTAGATAATCTTCTACCTTGGCACAAGTGGTTGACTTGGTACATTGTCTCCTTTCTTTGTATCCAGCAAAGTCACCAGCCTTCTCCTTAGCTTCTTTTCTTCCTCATTCAGAGCATCTATGTTGTGGTCTTGGCATATCCACATCCTTTACGTAGACCAACTAGGCACTACATTCACACCTCATACACTTTCACGCCATCGCCATCGAAATCACCTCCGGGATCGTCGTGACCTGATCTCCACAAACCGTCACCGGACTCCCGTTAGGCGCTATTAGTCTAATCATCTTCTTGCCACACATAATGTTCGCCTCGTAGTCCGCCAACCAATCCATCCCTAGGACTACGTCAAACCCACCTAAGGTCATCACAGAGGGTCTAACAGGAAACTGGTGACCTTCTAATTATATGTCACAACCCTCTATCATCTCAGATATCCTAGTAGACTTACCTATGGCAGTTTCTACATCAAAGGCGTATCTATACTCCTACTACTACACCTATAACTCGATCTCGTGGTTAGGTGACACTCCTAGTAAGTCTTCAAGAAACACATCTGGAAAGTCATACAAAACCGGGACATCAGATAGCTGTTGTGTTGGTGTTTCCACATACTTCACATAAGCCATGTAGGCGCTACATCCACGCCGCATACTCTTTCCCGCCACCGCTATCGAAATCACTTCCGGAATTGTAGTGACTCGATCACCATAAACCGTCACCAAACTCCAGTCAGGCGCTGTCAAGCGAATCATCTTCTTGTGACACACAATGTTCGCCTCGTAATCCGCTAACCAATCCATCCCAAGAACCACATCGAAACCACCTAAGGTCATCACGAATGGTCTAACCGGAAATTTTTGACCTTCTAATTCCACATCATAACCCTCTATCATCTCAAAAATCCTGGTGGACTTACCTATGGCAGTTTCTACATCAAAGGGCGCATCAACACGTCTACTATTAATAGGCAATTTAGCACAGAAAGCAGTAGAAATAAAACTTTTACTAGCACTAGAATCAAATAACACAGAGGCTAAAGTTTTGTTTACTAGAACGTACCTGACACAATATCGGGGTTCGTCCTAGCCTCCACCTACGTCATCTGAACGCTCTGGCACTCGCCATCTGCCCTTCTCCTCCGGTATTTTTCACTCCTAAACTTTCAGCCCTTGGCTTCTTATAGTCCCTTCTCAGATGGCCATATTCCCCACAATTATAACACCTTATAACCCCACAATCTCTAGCCATATGGCTAGGCTTCCCACATTTGAAGTAGACGTTTGATCCCTATTTGCATTCCCCCGAATGCTCCTTCCCACATTTACCACATCTCTTCAACCCTGCACCAGACGTTACCACACGCCGGTCAGCCACCTTCGCCACCTTGTTGTTTGGAGCAGCTCCGCAACGTCCAAACCATTTCCCATTCCAGTTGCGGTCACCACCACCATTCTTGCTCACCTCAGCCACCACCACATCTCGCTCGTCGTATAATTTCCTACCAAATCAACTGCCAACCTAAACGTGCTTGGTCAGGCAGTGATCATGTGCCTACGGACATCCGTCGGCAAGCCCTGGATATACCTCTTGATTTTCTATGACGGAGGCGTCACCTGGTCCCACACCAGCCGTGCCATCTCATTGAACTTTGTGGTGTATTGCTGATGTGTCATGGTCTCCGCCTCCAGTTGCAGGAACTCCCTCTCCACCTTGTCCATCTCTCTGTGAGGACAGAACTCCTCAATCACCAATTTCTTTAGCTCTGGCCACCTCATTCTCCCAATAGCCCTTCAACCCCTTAGCTTGGACAATATTGTCCAACCCGCACAAAGACGAGTCCACAAAGGAGTGGATAGAAAACTTCACCTTCTAGTCTTTCCGGCACTTGCTAATATCGAGTATAACCTCCATCTCTCTCACCCACCGTGAGTAGCAACATTAGTGCCATTACTTTCAAAGGTAGGGGGCTTGCACCTTTGAAATGCCTCATAGTTACAGCCTCATGGCGGCTCTTGCATAGGCTCTTCCTCCTCCTCCTCATCATAGGAGAGAACCGTCTCAGTCTCTAGTAGCTCCCATCCTCCCGAGGACCGGTTCCTTTCCCTTCTTTCTCCTTCCCGCATCGCCTTTATCATTTCGGTCACCACAGATGGTAAGATCGTCTGCATGACCTGATGCACTTCCTCCACAAAAACCTCCTTCACTAATGCTCTTAAGTTAGCACTCTTATCCCTGGCCTCCGGATTAGGGGTCTCGGGTACTTCATGAACCAACTCTTTAGCTCGAGGTCTCCCTCTTGTGACCCGTGGTCCAGTACCACGTACACCACAACCTCCACCACATGAAGCCTTAGAAGATCTACCTCTAGCCATCCTCTAAGCATGCTATAAGATTCAAACACAAACACTTTCATTCAACGGAATAACTCAGTTTATGTCAAGTATAGTAAGTCCCTAACTACAGTGGCCAGTTGTGATTAGCCACTTACTTTACTCTTCATACCCTAATCATTTCCTATCTTGACTACATTAGTATCTAAATCTACTAAAGACACATAAACCACATAACATGCGTACATAATGCCGGTTAACATAAAAGAAAATACTTGATGGCACGCAACTACTCGGACTGGCATCCCTTGCCTTTTGTCCCATTTTCAATTTAAGTTTAGGTTTCTTTTGAAAATGTTGGATCAAGAAGAAGGCTGGTGCAACCAAAACCAATTCACTTAGACAATTTTGTTACTACATGCAAGGTCTTCCGAAGCTTAGCATGGAACTTCCGAAGGTTGTAGAGTTCTTCCGAAGACAAAGTGAAAGATCAACTTCCGAAGACAGAACTCTACTTCCAAAGTCAAGAGCATGCTTCCGAAGATCAAGTCTTAGAAGAAAAGCCTGAAGACAACTTCCGAAGTATGGTGAAAAGAAGAAGTCTCCAAGCCTTGGAAGAAGCAGCCTCTTTCGAAGTATAAGTGGCTTCGGAAGTACTTACTCTACCGAAGACATTTAAGCTTCAGAAGACACTGCTATGAACCAGTGGACACATGTATGGTCTCTGACACTCCGCTACAAACCTTTGATACTACATGGCTCCTTCCTAAAGATCCATGTTGTTGACCATACTTTATTCCACTATTCACTTTTTATGATGGTACAAGTTACTAACTTTAGTTGGTGACAAAAGGTAAGTCAGGAACATGTCCTGACTACCATATCTCATAAAAGACTTTATCCGTGATACTTTAAACTATAGTCTTATAGTATAGACTTTAGCTATAGGATCCCAATTGGTATCAAAGTATATCCGGCTGTAGGTAGTATTATATATAGGTTCTCTTTGTAACTCATTCCACAATGCTTGTAAGAGTCTTGTATTATTGAGTTGAGAAGCAATATATAAAAGTACCTTGAAAATTACTTCTTGTTTTCTTTATTACTTTGTATATTGTGATCAACTCTTACTGATTCTATCCTTATCTGAGTATTGTTCAAAGTGAGTTTGAGTGAAAACATAGTGTTAAGTGACCAATATCGATCCTACAATTGGTATCAGAGCTTTTTAGGCTCTTGATTGCGTGATCTAACCATCAAATCAACCTGTTTTTCACTCCTCCCTTTGACTCACTCACTCAAAATGGCCCTTAACAAATCCAAAGTAGAGATGGGAACAATGACTAAGGCTCCTATCATTACTCCTGAAAATTTCAGGTCTTGAAGCAGAAGAATGGAAGGCTTCATCAGATACCCAGATAGCAAAATGTGGAACTCTATTGTCAATGGCCCATATAAGCCAAAGGTGGCATCACCTGGTGGAAATGGTGCCATGATAGAAAAGGCTGTCGAGGATCATTCTAATGAAGACAAAAAGAAGATGGACATCGACAACAATGCTATGACCATTCTCATGACTGCAATACCAAACTCCATTATGGGGGGTTGAGCATTGCAAGACTGCCAAAGAATTGTTCGATCCACTTGCTCAGATGTATGCAAACACCAATGACTCAAAGAAGGACTCACTGAAGCAGCAGTTTGTGAACTTCACTCATATTGCTAGAGAGACCCTCAGCTAGCAGTACTTCAGGTAGATGGATCTATCTCTTCTCTTCAGTCTGTGAAGATCACTCCTAAACTTAGAAATCTTACTAGAAAGTTCATGAGTGCTCTTCCAAACGAGTGGACATTCTACTGTGTCTCTATCAAGAGAACAGAAAACTTGAACACTCTTACCATGACTAAACTCTATGGCATCCTCGATGGATATCGCCTAGAGATGGAGAGTAAGAAGGGCTACCAAACAAGCAGACCATGAGTCTTCCTACTAGCAACGCTTTATGGTTGCTGAAGGCTTATTACCCCCAAAACCTTAGCATTACCTAACCTACCAGCAACTATCCTGCGCTTCTGGACCATACATCACTTCCCTAAGACTCCAAGGTCTCAATAGGCTCAACACAACTCCTTTCAGGAAAGTTGTGCCTTTGTCTCTAGAAGTGGACACTCTGGTGATTTTCAATACTGCTTTGATGATCTTGAGTGTTTTAGAACAGACGATGTAGAGTAAGTGGACATTGTCTAATAGATGGCTCTTTTAACTTATAGAGCAAAGAAGTTCATTAAGAGAACTGGAAGGCATTCCCTCAAAACCTAACTACCAGCAAGTTTGGGTTTGACAAGACCAAGGCAAAGTGTTACAACTATAAACAACTTGGTCACTTTGCAAGGGAATGCAAGGCTCCCAAGACCAGTCCGGGAACCCCACAGGCCTCCACACATCCCTCAACCTCAAAGCCCACTGAGAAGTCAACTAAAACAGCTGCAATGGCTCAAGAAGTTGACTGGAGCTTCATGGTATAGGATGTGACTTCTTCTCAAGCTCTCATGGCCGGAATAGACGATGCCTAGGTATATGAACATCTCTACACTCTAGCCTGTATAGCTAAAGTTAAACTTTATAAGGATTACAATATGGAAACCATATCTGATATTGAGTCTTTAAATATTTTAAAATCTGATTTTAAGAGAGCTGAATCTGACTACTAAAAGAAAATTGAGGAGTTAGAGAAAACTGTATCTCTTTTAAAACATGAACACACCAACTACAAGACTCAAATCAAGGATCTGATATCCAAATTGTCTGATGCTCAAGCCCAGCTTGTCACTACTGAGGGTCAGGCCAGGAAGAATGCTATTTCTAAGCAGAACTTCCAAGCTATTCTTGCATCATCCTCCCATTCCAAACTCTGCTATCAGAATAAAGGAGGGTTGGGAACTAATGAAATTGCTCCACCACACTCCTATGAGTCTATTAGACAGCCTAGATGTGGTACTGAGGAGCAAGAGGTTCCAACTACTGACCCTTTCTCACCAGTGTTGAAGGATGAAGCAACAATAGTGGCCACCACAGGGAAGGAACTGGTAGATGTACCCATCTCCTCCTGTGAAGATCAAATCCTAACCACTAAGGCCAGAAGAAGCAGAGCTAAATCTGCTAGAAGAATTGCCAAGAAGGTGGATGAGTCCAAGTTGAAGATTGACCCAAAGCAGAAAGGTGTCTTTATCTCAGCTGGATTCCAAGTATTACGTACTTTTAATTCAGGAAAGGAGTGTAATACCAACACTCCTATCCTGCCAAAGGATCAGAAGTTGAAGAGAAAAGTTACTGATGAAGAAAAGAAGCCCAAGAAATAGCAACCCTCACATTCCTAAAAGACTAACATTGCATGCACAATGTGTGGTCTGCAAAATCACATGGCAAAAGATTGTTATTACAATCCTGCAAACACACACTATGCAAATAATGTTAGAAATGAATAAGTTAGGGAAGGTTTCACATTTGAACCATCTCAAACGGTTCAAGTGATGAAGAAGGGAAAGCTAGTTTCGGAAGCAAGGTTGCTTTCGGAAGAAACTCTTTCTTCCGAAGGGAAAATGGCTTCGGAAGCAAAAGCTACTAAGGTTCAGTAGAACAAGAAAGATCCTTTGAAACCATCCCAGAAGAAGACTGCTTCGGAAGGAAAGGTGGTGAAGGCTTCTTCCGAAAAGAAAGAAGCTTCGGAAGATGGCCATGCAGCAAAAGCTTCAACAAGCTCATCCTCTAAGATCAACCAAAGGTGGACTAGAAGATCAAGGAAGATACTGCAGCCCAAATCTCTTCTTCAAAGATCTCTATTGATTCCCTATGCATATCTTTTGGTTCAATTATGTCATTATCTTTGGGAGAACCCAAAACCAATAAGGCTTGGGCTTCCAAACAAAAGTAACAAACTCATCTTATGTGTAGGGACATCCATATGACAAGAAGAACAATGTTTGGATTGTAGATAGTGGATGCTCCAGGCACATGACAGGGAAGAGATCTTTCCTTTAATAGTTTCAAAACTATGATGGAGGTCCTGTCCAATTTGGAGGATATATTTCTTGTAAAGGGAGTATATCCAATGGTAAATTAAAGGTCGACAAAGTTCACTTTTTCAAACATCTTGAACACAATTTGTTAAGTGTTCTCAATTCTGTGATCAAAAGCACCAAATGCTTTTCACAGAACATGAGTGCATTATCCTCAAACAAGGGATAACGATTCCTTCGGAATTGGTGCTTCTTAGATCTCCCAAGAAAGGGGATATGTACAAGCTTAGATCTCCCAAAAGTCGGATGATGCTATCTTTGTTGGATACTCTTCCAACTCCAAACCTTATAGAGTATACAACATTAAGAATCAACAATCTGAGGAGTCATCCAATATAGCTGTTTATGAGCACACTCCTTGTGTTTGGGGGAATGGCCCTAATCATATCTTTGATTTAGAATTGTTTCTAAAGTATTCTAAACCATCTTGTGAGAATGTTTCAATTGGAACAGATGCTCAAAATGATGCTGATGCTACTGCTAATGATCAATTGTTTGAGTTACCCAGGCCTAGTCCAAATTCTCCAAGTGTTGCAATACACCAAGCTTCCACCATTCACAGATCTGATATTTTAACTATATCAAGGAATAGTGAAGTTTCAACAAGTAAATCACTTACTTAGACTCAAAACTTATCAGGTGATCCACCATAACACCTGGTAGAAGGAAGTAGTGTTTTGAAGGAATAGGAAACTCTTAATACTACTTCACAGCCAACCATTGATGATGTTTCTCACTTATTCAATCAGTCCTCATTGAATGATTTTGAGACAGCAGCTTGACAAAGTGTTCCAGTTCCTGAGCAGAATATGTCCAACCTGGATCTATCTTTGCAACTGGAAGTGATTCCTTGCCTTAGGACTCATAACACTCATCCTACTGAGAACATCATAGGGGATGTCACTGAGGGTGTGAGAACAAGAGGACAGACTCATCATGGGAATGTCTTCTTGTACTCATGCTTTCTATCCCAGATGGAACCCAAAAAGGTTGAAGATGCCTTGAAAGATAGTAGATGGCTTGAATCGATGCAATGGAAGCTGCTTCAATTCAAGGGACAGAAGGTATGGAACCGATGTCTGCTACCATCTGGTCAAGTACCAGTAGCCACTAATGGGTTTTCAGAAACAAGAAAGATGATAGAGGCTTGATCATCAAGAATAAATCAAGACTTGTAGTTCAAGGATACACACAAGAGGAAGGAATTGATTAAACTGATGTCTTTGCCCAGTTGCAAGACTTGAGGTAGTTAGGATCTTCCTTGCATATGCTGCATCCAAGAACTTCACTGTCTATCAACTTGATGTCAAGTGTGCCTTTCTATATGGGGATATAGATAGGAAAGTCAATGTATGCCAACCTCCAGGATTTGAAGATCCATAGCACCCCAACTATGTGTGTAAATTGGATAAAGCTATATATGAGCTGCACCAAGCACCTAGGCTGTGGTATGAGACTCTGTCTCAGTTTCTTCTTAAGAATGGCTACACTAAAGGTACCATTGACAAGACTCTCTTCATCAGAAAGTCTGGAAAGGACATCTTGCTTTTTCAAGTCTATGTCGATGACATCATATTTGGTTCTTCAAATGACCAAATGTGTAAGGACTTTGAGAGCATTATGAACAAAAAGTTTGAGATGAGTTCCACGGGAAAAATGTACTTATTCCTTGGGATTCAGGTAAAGCAAATGAAGGAAGGGACTTTCATTAATCAATCTAAGTATGTCTCTGACATCATTAAAAGATTGGAAATGAAAGATTGCAAGCCTGTCAAGACACCCATACCCAGAAACCATAATCTTTGACCTGACCTTGAGGGGGAGGATACTGATCAACATCAGTATATGGCAGTTATCGGTTCACTGATGTATCTCACAAGCCAGTAGACCTGATATCATGTTTGCTACTTGCATTTGTGCAAGATATCAGGCTGCTCCAAAGGTGTCTCACCTAGTTGTTGTTAAGAGAATCCTTAGATACCTTAAAGGAGCACCAAAACTAGGTCTCTGGTATCCCAAAAACAAGGATTTTAATCTCTATGGATACTCTCATAGTGACTATGATGGTTGCAACATTGACAAGAAATCAATATCAGGAGGATGTCAATTTCTTGGTGGAAGGATCATCTCATGGCAATGCAAGAAACAATCCCATGTCTCTGCATCAACTGCTGAAGCTAAATACATTGCTGCTGCTAGGTGCTGTGCTCAACTAGTATGGATTCAGAATTAGATGTTAGACTATGGATTCAACCTTATGAGTACTCCTATCCATATTGACAACAACAGTGCTATCTCCATTACTGAAAATTCAGTGAAGCACTCCAAAACAAAACATATTGATATCAGGTAACATTTCATTAGAGATATTCATGAGAAAAATCTAATTAAGTTAATCAAAGTTGATTCAAATGTACAATATGCTGATCTGTTCACCAAATCTTTTGATGAGCAAAGATTTAAGTATCTAATAACAGCTATTGGGATGATAAGCATTGATTAACCTAAACACTTTTGGAAAACCTTTTTATTATGTAAGTTTTATGTCAATACAATTTAAGCCCTGTTACAAAAGATCTCTCTATAATTTTCTAAGTGTAATTTCCTTCCAAAGAAAAATTAACCCTCGAAAGTTATTTACATATCTTCCGAAGCAAAATTTCTCAAAGGATAATTTTCTTCTCAGAAGAGTTTTTGGTCTCGGAAGAAGCGATTGTTTACATATCAGATCTACTTCCGAGACATACACACTCTCCATTCGGAAAGCAATCCTAACCTTCGGCAACAAAGTTTTTGCCTCGGAAGTAAGAATTGCCTTCGGAAGACAAATTACCTTCGGAAATGTTTTACACTCGGAAAAGAGATTATATTGTGTAACGTAAATCTCTTGGGCCCCACACTGTAAAAAGCAAAGATTTTGTTAATGATGTTGGATTGTTTAACTGATTTTAACCTTACTGCCAGTATCAATTCATCCCATAAAACATCACATCAACTTATCCTAACCCCCATTACCACCTTCCCACCCTCTTTTAAATAATCTCGACTATTCAATTTCATCTTCTTACTTGCAATTTTTACTGTCCTAGAAAATTTTCTCCTCTCCAACTTTACCCGAGCTCAAAATCATCTACGTTCACCTTTCTCCAATGGCATTTAACCCTCAGCACAACCAAGTTGCACTTCTTGATTTATCAAGAGATGTTGACTTCTCTAAAATCATCTCCTTTCTCACCCAATCAACTTACTACACAACCCTTATCGTTAACCCCACTGTTTACTCCAACCAAATGGCCGAATATGGTGGAGACATAAGCACGTCGACAGTCTACAAGTTCAACTTCTCCTACAACTGGAAGTTCCTCCTGCATGTTGTCCTCCACTGCCTGTCAAACAAGTTTAGGGGATAGGATCAAATCTCATATGAACTAGGATGCTTAGTTCATGGATTGGTGAGAGGCCTGCGATTCAATTACTCAAGATTTGTGCTCACCAATCTTATTGGGAATCTACAAAGGGAAACATTCTTTATGTATCCCAAATTCATTCAACACATAATCAACTATGAGTTAGACTAGAGTATGCTTGTATGTGCAGCCGCTCTGACTGTTCCTCACATGAGGCCCACTATCTTGAAGACTTTGAAGAAGGTGTCCACCAACTTCACTGGAAGATACACTACTCTGCTTCCAGGTATGATTGAGCGCATAGCTCCTGGTGACATCCCTGTTCACCCCATAGGTGATGAACCCACACCAGCAACCTCCACCACAATGCCAACACTACCTTCTCCACCCATCACCATCACATACCAAAGACGCCCCAAACGAAGACTTGTTTAATCTACTCTGATTGAACAAGCCACTCCTGTTCAATACAAAAAGACTAGAGTGGAAACATGGGCTCCCACTTAGTCTAAGGTCTCTCCATCCTTCTCTTTTGACCTAAATATGGGTTTTGAGTCTCCTCAGTCCAAAACCCAGGAGCGCGACACCCAAACCAGCAACCTTCAGAATGTGTATTTACACTTTTCTAAGCAGCCAACTAGGGACGGCCCCACCAAAGGCTCAATGCCTGTAGACATTCACCAAGGTCCCGAATCAATAGGCTTAACCTGCTTATCTTTTACTGACCTTCTGTTCAAAATTGATGAAGAGATAACATCTCTCCATGGCAATGAAGTTGATCTACAACACCCTCTTCAAGATCAACAGAGCCTGGAGAAATCACTTATCTCTAGCGCCCATCAGCAACCTATAACTGAGGTGAGTCCCATTGATGTGGTGGGGACTTACGTAGATTCATCTGCCACTACAGAAGGTGCCTTACTGGACCTTATGGACAGTGGTAACATATCTCAAACTGAATCTGTGGCAACTGAACCTTTTGATGACTCTGAAAGAGACATCATTGAGCATGGGAAATCAGGGTTCCAAGAAACCACATTTGGTAGTGAGGCTGAACATACTAGGTATGTTACCTCATCTCCCTATGATTATTCAAAAAAAGATGAGGGAAGCATGCAACTCCTCATACAAGACCTTCTATCTAAAGTCTCAAACCTTGAACTCTTGGTTAAAACTTTAGAAGAAAGGTCCGCCACTCAGCAACTTGAGATTGACAATCTCAGGGCTAAACTAGCTGAGTAACAGACAGAGAGGTCTATTAGGCATGTACCTATTCAGGTCTCATTGACTTCTTCCACAAGCTCATCTAGCTCTCAAGCTGAAGTTAAAGCCTCGGAAGAACAAGCTGAATCTTGTGAAGCTAAAATGGAAGCTGCGGAAGGACTGTTCAAAATGTCCTAGGAACTGATCATCACAGATGCAATCCTTGAAATGGAATCTGAGGTGAACAGCGAGGAATTTCTGAATCTACCTCCATCCCAGACACCATCTCTGCCTCTCTCATAATCAAAATCCACTCTCCAAGAACCCCCACAGTTAGGCTCTTCAAAAGATAAAAGGAAAAGAAAGATGACTGCAAAAGAGCTTCAGGAAGAGGAGAAGATTGAGAAACTAAAGAAGAAAGGAAGACTTCCTACTGAGAAGTTGGTAGCTGCAAGTACAAAAGCAGCTGCAGCTAATCCGGAGGCTGTGAACAACAAGAAGAGACAAGAGATCATTGACCAGCTTGTCCAATTGGGAGCTGACAATGAAGAAACACTCCTTCTACCACTAGAGGAGTTGGTGAATCTGGAAAAGGCAACCCGACTGAAATTTGAAGAAGAAGCCTGGTTGGCCTTGGAGAAAGAAGAAGAAGAACAGAAAGAACCTGAATTGCAGCTAAGGAGAGGCAGGATAAATTTCCTAATCTCTAGAGGCTTTAATCTTCAAGAACTCTCTCCACACAATGATGAAACGATCCTTGGCTCTACAACAAAGTGCAGGATCAAATGGAGAAAGAAAGAAGAAAGGCTGCAAGAGAAAAGACAAAGAAGAAGAAGGAGGAAGAAGCTAGGGTCACTGCAACCAGGAAGCTTAGTGAAAAGGCCTGGATGAAAGACTATCTTCGAGCCCATGGCTTCTTTGGAAGGCAGGTGGGTCCCATGTCTGAGAAGACATTCCAACGGATTGTCAGTGAAATCAAGGCTGACATCTGGTTGGGAAAAAGAAAAGAGATGTACAGAAGGGTAAAGGGGATGACTTTCACTGCAACCTCTCAACCACAACCTGAATCCTCACCCTTACCATTCACCATCAAAACCGAGCCTTTCACCCCTGAACCCACATCATTACCCACATCCACTCGCTCACCTCAACCACCTAAAATTCCTATCCTTCAACCTAAAACACTCTCCAGAACCTCTCAACCTCAACCTACCCAAGTACCATCAAAACCATCCCCTCAGCCTTGTCAATATCCCTCTCTCGAGGAGTTCAAGGCAATCAAGATGAAGCTCGCCAACTGTACTACTCGGAGTGAAGTATCATGTGAAGAAGACTTTGTCAACATCACCTATGTTGATGGATCTTCATGTTCCCTCAAAAGAGATAAATTCCTTGATTTGCCTAGAGGAACATTGGACCAGGCTGCTAGACTTCTAGGACTCAACTCAGATTTATTAAATGATGAAAAGAAGAAACTTAGAAGGAAACTGGTGACTCTGCTGGATACCAAGAAAGAGGACCAGATTCCCAGTTAGTCTCTTGTGCCTAGATAGAAAATAATCTAGTGGAGGTTCGATGAAACTTCTCACAACTTTGTTGTGGAAAGGGAGAATGGCGAAGTCAACAGACTTAATGTAACCTCTTTGCTACACTCCAACAGGTTTGATATTGCTGAGTTAGCAGAGAAGCCATTCTCCAACCCCTCCAACTCTAAAACTACTGCACTCATCAGAAATCATCTCAGCATTCTTCATCTAGTCGAGCTAATTGTAAAAGCCAATATTGAAGAAGAGTTGAAGTTGAGAAGACAGGAAGACAAGGAAAGATCTCCCACCAAGGGCGCTGCCTTTCTACAGATGGTGGATGGTTCAGAATTGGACCTATAGTTAGATGGGAATACGATTACAGTTCCCATCAACTAACTCTTTTCAGAGGGCAACAACAGGGCGTACATGTCATCCAAGGTGACTGACTGGCCTTCCTGTCTACCAAGGATCTGTACAAACTTCTCAGCACCACATCAGGGAAGAACAAGGAAACTAACAAATAACTACTCTCCTTGGTGCTGAAAGTTTTGAGAAGTAGAGAGAAGTGAAGTTTTGGTAGCATCAGCCTAGGGGAGTTTGTTGGATCAAGAAGAAGGCTGGTGCAACCAAAACCAATTCACTTAGACAATTTTGGTACTGCATGCAAGGGCTTCCGAAGCTTAGCATCGAACTTCCGAAGGTTGTAGAGTTCTTCCGAAGACAAAGTGAAAGATCAACTTCCGAAGACAGAACTCTAATTCCGAAGCCAAAAGCATGCTTCCGAAGATTAAGTCTTAGAAGAAAAGCTTGAAGACTACTTCCGAAATATGATGAAAAGAAGAAGTCTCCAAACCTTGGAAGAAGCAGCCTGTTCCGAAGTATAAGTGGCTTCGAAAGTACTTACTCTTCCGAAGGCATTTAACCTTCAGAAGACACTACTATGAACCAGTGGACATAAGTATGGTCTCTAACACTCCGTTGCAGACCTCTGATACTCCATGTCTTCTTCCTAAAGAGCCATGTAGTTGACCATACTTTATTTCACTGTTCACCTTTTATGATAGTACAAGTTACTAACTTTAGTTGGTGACAAAAGGTAAGTTCGGGACATGTCCTGACTACCATATCTCAGATAAGACTTTATCCGAGATACCTTAAAATATAGTCTTATAGTATAGACTTTAGCTATAGGATCCCAGCTGGTATCAAACTATATCCGGTTGTAGATAGTATTATATATAGGTTCTCTTTGTAACTCATTCCACACTGCTTGTAAGAGTGTTGTATTATTCAGTTGAGAAGCAATATATAAAAGTACCTTGAAAATTACTTCTTGTGTTCTTTATTACTTTCTATATTGTGATCAACTCTTACTGATTCTATCTTTATCCGAGTGTTATTCTAAGTGAGTTTGAGAGAAAACATAGTGTTAAGTGACCAATATCGATCCTGCAGAAAATTTTACCCGTTTCACTTAAACTTTGGCGCTGATACCAACTTGTAATGCCTCATTCCTGGAACCCTTACAACTGGTCAATCAACGCACATAAAACATATAATTGGATTAACTTTAAAAAAAATTGCAGCAGAAACATTAAAATACCTTATCATTTCCTTTTAAAAGCTTTTGCAAGTTAATACGACATTCGTTACAAAACATCGTTTGTTCGCACTACAATGCAAAAACATTATACAAAATAATGCCATCCAAAATGAGCCAAGTAGCTGCCCTGTGCCATCCTCACCAGCCATTACCTGCCAACTGGAAAATACATAAAAGTTAGCATTGCTAAGTGAGTTCTAGTTTTACAAAAACATTATATTACCTTTCATTCGTTAAAGCATGTTCTTTATGATCGCACATGATCACACATCATACGTACATCAAGGTAATAGTTATTATCTTCATCATCGTTTATTTCGTACATTTAGCACATTTCACACATTTCGTACTTATCGCACTTTTCATACATTTATTATCTTTCACTTCCATCTAGGTCCTGTCATATGCTTAACCCCCTCTTTAGCACAAAGCTATATCATCTAGGGTTAAGGGATAAGGACCCCGTTTTGCACATATCGCACATATCGCGCGTATAGAGTAGTCACTAAGACTGACTCCCCTGTGTGTGTTTACTCTTATGGGTTAGCTAAAATCGCACGCTACATAATAATCAATAATTACCAAATTGCACATATATGAGCAGTCACCAAGACTAACTCCTACTGTGTGTATGAACCCTTATGAGTTAGCCAAAATCGCACGTTGTAAACACATAGTTGAGCTAACAACTCTCAATGAGTTGTGAACATCCTTTCTTTTGCTTGCAAGACTTTCATTCGTTTATTCATATGTTCTACTTTCATTAACATAAATCTTTCACTTCATAAGATAATACTTTACGTTCATTATCATAATCACACCATGTAAAGTCACATCATAATACGTAGTAAGGAACATAAGAAAACATATCATACATAAGCACAACATCACCACACATCATCATACATAACATATACCATCACACATCATCATAAACATCATGCATCATGCATCATACATTAACAAACATAAACATATGCACAACAAGCATAAGTAATCATAAAACATAACCGATAATCCGCGGGACAACGGGGTTGGGGGTGGGAGCCCCTGACAGCGGGGTCCTAGGGGCAGCAGCCCCTAGTGGGGTCCAAGGGGCAACGCCCCTGGCTGGCATCGCGCTGCCATGTCAGCGTGAAAATTTGTTATTTTAACACTTTTATATAGCGCATTTCCTTATAGAAAAATCGATCTTCCCGTTAAAAGCTCTTAAAATCTCGGTCATTTAAAACATATATTAGCATGCATTTCCAGCCCCAAACTAGTTTAAAACCTTTAAATAGGGGATCTAGAACTCACCTAAACTTGATGAGTAGCTTCTCAATCAAGCATTCAATGTAAGGATTGCAGTACATAGCCAACCAATAAGTTAACACTCAAAGGAGTTAATTTTTGCCTAATTTTCGCTGCTAAATTCACTGCAAGATCAGTAGTTTCGCTAGCAGTTCCGTTGCTAGTTTGGCCAACAATTTTGCTGAAGTTTCGCTTGCAGTCTCGCTGGCAGTCTCGCTGGCGTCTCGCTGGCAGTCTCGCTGGCAGTCTCGCTGGCAGTCTCGCTGGCAGTCTCGCTGGCAGTTCGCTGGCAGTCTCGCTGGCAGTCTCGCTGGCAGTCTCGCTGGCAGTCTCGCTGGCAGTCTCGCTGGCAGTCTCGCTGGCAGTCTCGCTGGCAGTCTCGCTGGCAGTCTCGCTGGCAGTCTCGCTGGCAGTCTCGCTGGCAGTCTCGCTGGCAGTCTCGCTGGCAGTCTCGCTGGCAGTCTCGCTGGCAGTCTCGCTGGCAGTCTCGTGGCAGTCTCGCTGGCAGTCTCGCTGGCAGTCTCGCTGGCAGTCTCGCTGGCAGTCTCGCTGGCAGTCTCGCTGGCAGTCTCGCTGGCAGTCTCGCTGGCAGTCTCGCTGGCAGTCTCGCTGGCAGTCTCGCGGCAGTCTCGCTGGCAGTCTCGCTGGCAGTCTCGCTGGCAGTCTCGCTGGCAGTCTCGCTGGCAGTCTCGCTGGCAGTCTCGCTGGCAGTCTCGCTGGCAGTCTCGCTGCAGTCTCGCTGGCAGTCTCGCTGGCAGTCTCGCTGGCAGTCTCGCTGGCAGTCTCGCTGGCAGTCTCGCTGGCATTCTCGCTGGCAGTCTCGCTGGCAGTCTCGCTGGCAGTCTCGCTGGCAGTCTCGCTGCAGTCTCGCTGGCAGTCTCGCTGCAGTCTCGCTGGCAGTCTCGCTGGCAGTCTCGCTGGCAGTCTCGCTGGCAGTCTCGCTGGCAGTCTCGCTGGCATCTCGCTGGCAGTCTCGCTGGCAGTCTCGCTGGCAGTCTCGCTGGCAGTCTCGCTGGCAGTCTCGCTGGCAGTCTCGCTGGCAGTCTCGCTGGCAGTCTCGCTGGCAGTCCTCGCTGGCAGTCTCGCTGGCAGTCTCGCTGGCAGTCTCGCTGGCAGTCTCGCTGGCAGGCTCGCTGGCAGGCTCGCTGGCAGGCTCGCTGGCAGTTTCGATAGCATCTTCACTGCTAGTTTCGCTGCTAGTTTCGCCCAACTTTCATTGGATAACCATGTCTATGAAACTACCTACCAAACTATAGTTTTGCATGAAGATCCATAGTTTCGCCGGACGACTACACAATTTCGCTTGATGAACCCTTAATTTCGCAGAACAGGCTGAAAAATATGAACCAACCCATTTTTGACCCAAAAATTCAATCTTTTAAATCCAAAACCTTAGTTTATCACCCAATAAGCTATATCTAAGCTTCTTACATGCTTTCTTACACAAAAACGTGAGTTTTGGGCGAATCTTTGCCACTTTCAAAAACCCCAAACCCTAGAATCCGGGTTTACATAAAAAAGAACGATTAAATGATGTTTCTTACCTCGATTCTTGGTGTTTTCTTGTTGTTTGGATGCCCACGAACACCGATCTTCAATCCCATGATCAACCGAGGCTTGAATCTTCAATTCTCTCCACTTTCTCTCTCTACACTTTCTCTTTAAAATTGGGGTGTTGAGTTGCAAATGAGAGTTGCTCAACCTGAACCATTTATATATACGGGCGTTCTCGGGACCTTTAACTCGCTGGACACATAACCCGAAAAGTTAACTCGGTCTATAACACATATCCATCTTATTTACATTAATAATCTCGTCTAGGCTTGTTATTATTATTTTGCTCACTTAGACTTTATTCGGTGTCGACTGCCACTACTTAGAATGTTAGAGGCAGGTTGGAATCAGCTAATATAGTTCGAGCAGCCTCAATAAGTTTCCTCTTCCTCCTCTCAGCAACACCATTTTGTTAAGGAGTTCTAGGAGCACTATATTGTCTAGCAATCCCTTTTGGGTTATAGAATGAGTCAAGAAAGAGGTTCTTAAACTTAGTCCCTTGATCACTTCTAATTATTATAACCTTGTGACAATTGATTTTTTATTTTAAGAATAAAAGATTTTAATGTTTTAGCAGTTTCATCTTTAGATCTTAAAAAGAATACCCATGTAAATCTTTTAAAATCATCAACAATCAGAAGGTAGTATGATTTTCTTCCAACGCTCATTATACTTGTAGGACCAAATAGATCCATGTGCAGTAGGTGTAATGGAGTGGTGATAGAGTTGACAACTTTGGATTTATGAGATGCTCTGTGTTGCTTCCCTTTCAAGCATGCAACACAGTTATCTTTGCAGAAAAATTCTTTTTTAGGCAAACCATGTACCTAAGTTATTTTTAGCCAATTCATCCATTGTCTTAAAAGTTACATCACACATTCGTTTATGTCATTGTGTTGACTATCACCATCAGCTTTGGAAAGAAAGCATGACACTTCACCCATTGGGGAAGCATTATTCATATCAAGCTTGTACATATCTCCTTTCATAGGAGATCTAAGAAGCATAAATTTCGAAGGAATTGTCATCCCGGGTTTGAGGATAATGCACTCATGTTCAGTGAAGAGCAGTTGATGCATTTGATTACAAAACTGAGAAACACTTAACATGTTATGTTCAAGCTGTTTGACAAAGTGAACTTTGTCAACTTTTATTTTACCATTGGATATACTCCTTCTGTCAGAAATATAATCTCTAGCTTCTCCTCCAAACTAGACATGTCCTTCATCATATTGTCAAAATTGTTGAAGGAGATATATGTTCCTTGTCATGTGCTTGGAGCATCCACTATCAACAAATCAAATATTTTTATTCTTGTCATATGGATGTCCCTACAC
The DNA here is from genome assembly GCA_025506515.1 of Flaveria trinervia. Classification (NCBI taxonomy): domain Eukaryota; kingdom Viridiplantae; phylum Streptophyta; class Magnoliopsida; order Asterales; family Asteraceae; genus Flaveria; species Flaveria trinervia. The sequence goes on along the minus strand of CM046450.1, from coordinate 30,802,989 downwards.
AAAAGATGAGATGATTAGTTTTGATTGGAAACCCAAGCCTTGTTGGTCTTGGTTCTTCCAATGATAGTGACATAATTGAACCAAAATTTAAACGTGGGGGTTTAATGGGTGTTGGAAGAAGAGGTTTGGGCTGCAATATCTTTCTTGATCTTCCAATCCATCTTTGGTTGATCATGGAGGGTGAGCTTGTTGAAGCATGGCATTCTTCTGAAGCTTCTTTCTTTTTGAAGAAGCCATCACCACTTTTTCTTTCGAAGTAGTCTTCTTCTGGGTGGTTTCAAGGGAAGTCTTTTGTTATTCTGATTCATGATAGCTTTAGCTTCCGAAGCCATTTTCCCTTTGGAAGAAGGAGTTTCTTCCGAAAGCTACCTTGCTTCAGAAACAAGCTTTCTCTTTTTCATCACTTGAACCGTTTGATAAGGTCCAAATGAGAAAACTTCCCTGACTCCTTCCTTTTTAACATTATTTGCATAATGTGTGCTAGCAGGATTGTTATAACAATCTTTGGCCATGTGGTTTTGCAGACCACACATTATGCATGCAATGTTAGTCTTCTAGGAAATTGAGGATTATTATTCTTGTTCCTTTTCTCTTCATCAGCAACCTTTCCTTTAGCTTTTGATCCTTTGGTAGCACAGGAGTGCTGGTACTATATCCTTTTCCTGAATCCAAGTTACCTACCAACAAGAATTCAGCTGAGATGAATACACCCTTTTGTTTTGGGTCTATCTTCAGCTTAGACTCAACGACTTTCTTTGCAGTTCTTCTTACTGCTTTAGCTCTGCTTCTTCTAGCTTTGGTCATTAGGATTTGGTCATCACTACTAGGAATAGGTTGATTTACCTGTTCCTTCCTTATGGTGGTTTCTATTATTGCATCATTCTTCAACTCAAGTGAAGATGGGTTAGCAGATGGGACCTCTTGCTTTTCAGTACCACACCTTGGTTGTCTTATGGACTCATAAGAGTGTGGTAGAGCAATTTCATTGGTCCCTAACCCTCTTGGTTTTGATAACAAATTTTGGAGTGCGAGGATGATGCAATACTTGCTTCGAAGTTTTGCTCTAAACTAGCATACTTCCTGGCTTGAGTCTCAGTATTGACAAGCTGGGCTTGAGCCTTAGACAATTTGGATATTAAATCCTTTATTTGAGTCTTATAGTTTGTGTGTTCATGTTTTAATAAGGACTAAGTTTTCTCTAACTCCTTAATTTTTCTTTGTTAGTCAGATTCAGCCCTTTTAAAATTAGATTTTAAAACATTTAGAGACTCAATATCAGATTTAATATCCATATTGTTGTCCTAATACAATATAACCTTAGCAATACACGCAGGAGTACAGAGATGTTCATATACCTTATTGTCATCTGTTCCGGCCGTGAGTGCTTGAGCAGGAGTCACATCCTGTACCATGAAGCTCCAGTCAACTTCTTGAGCAATTATAGCTGTCTCTGTTGACTTTCAAGAAGGATTTGATGTAGAGGGATGTGTGGAGGCCTGTGCGGTTCCCGGGTTTGACTTGGGAGCCTTGCATTCCCTTGCAAAATGACCAAGTTGGTTACAGTTATAAATTTGGCCTAGTTTTGTCAAACCTAAATTGCTATTGGTTCTGGGGAAATTGCCTTCCAGTTCTCTTGAGGAACTTCTTTGCTGTGTAGGTAAAGAGAGACATATGTTGGACTATGTCCACATATTCCACATCATCCGGACTGAAGCAGCCTAGATCATCAAAGCGATAATGATAGTCACTAGAATGTCCACTTCCTGAGACAAAGGAACATCTGTCCTAAAAGGAACTATGCTGAGCCTGTTGAGACCTTGAAGTCAGGATGGTTGTTAGGTGTATGTCAAGTATTGTTAAGGTTGGGTGGGTCCTAATCCTTCAACAACCATTAAGGCGTTGCTAGCACGAAGACTCAGGGATCTACTTGTCTGATGTCCTCTTTTGTTTTCCATTCCAAAAGTTATCCATCAAGGATGCCATATAGTTCAGTGATGGTGAGGGTGTTTAGATTTTCTGCCCTCTTGAGAGAGACACGATAGAGCGTCCACTCATTTGGGAGTGCATTCATGAACTTTCTTGTGAGATATCTAAGTTCAAGAGTAATTCCTACAGACTGAAAGGAAGAAATGAGGTCCATGTACATGAAGTATTGATGGTTGAGGGTCTCTCCAGCAATGTAGGTGAAGTTCTCGAACTACTACTTCAGTGAGTCCTTCTTGGAGTCATTGGAGCTGGAGTACATATTAGCAAGTGCATAAAATAGTTCTTTTGTTGACTTTCAATGCTCAAACCCTGCCATGATGGAGTTAGGTATTATAGTCATGAGAATATCATTGCATTACTGTCAATGTCCAGCTTCTTCCGGTCCTCATCAGAGTAGTCTTCAATAGCTCTCTCTATCATGGCACCACTTCCACCTGGTCCTGACACCTTAGGTTTATACGGGCCATTGACAATGGATTGCCACATCCTGCTGTCTTGATACCTGATGAAGCCTTCCAAGTGCTTGCTCCATGACCTAAAGTTTTCAGGGGTGATGATGGGTACTTTAGTCATCGTCCCTATTTCTGCTTCAGACTTGTTGAGGGCCATTTTGAGTGTGGTGTAAGGAGGAGGAAAAAACAGGTTGATTTTGATGGTAAGATCTCATAATCAAGAGCCTAAAATGCTCTGATACCAATTGCAAGATCGGTTTTTGTCACTTAACACTTGAATTTCTCTCAAACTCACCTACACTATACTTGAATCAGATGAAGTGGAGTCTCTATTAAGAATGATAATAATATAATAAGTAGCAAAGAACACAATGAAATAATTTTCAAGGTACTTGTATATATTACTTCTCAACTCAAAGTATTACAGAACTCTTACGAGCATATTAGATGAGTTACAATGAGAAACTATATATACTACTACCTACAACCAGATATACTTTGATACCAGTTGGAAATCTATGACTAAAGCATATAGTACAATGAAAAAGTTAAGGTATCTTAGATAAAGTACTACCTAAGATATGGTAGTCATGATAGGTTCATGACTTACATTTTGTCACCAACTAAAGGTGGCAACTGTACTAATTGATAAAGGTGAACAATGGAATAAAGTATTGTCAACAACATGGCTTTGAGAAAATGTCATGCAGTATCTCAGAAGTCTGCAACAGAGTGTCAAAGAGACCATACTTATGTCTATTGGCTCATATTAGTGTCTTCCGAAGGTTAGATGGCTTCGGAAGAACAAGCCACTTATACTTCGGAAGCGGCTACTTTTTCCGAGGCTTGAGCACTTCTTCTATTCTTCAAACTTCGGAAGCTAATTCTTATCTTTTCTTCTAAATCTTGATCTTCGGAAGTGAATACTTTGTCTTGGAAAGTTTGAGTTTTTCCTTCGGAAGTTGATCTTGCACTTTGTCTTTGGAAGAACTTCTTTTCCTTCGAAAGTCACACACTTAGCTTCAGAACTCCTTTCTTAGTTGTACCGAAATAGTTTATGTGATTTGGTTTTAGTTGCACTAGTCTTCTTCTTGATCCAACAAATGGCAAGTTAAGAGTTGACAAAGTAAACTTTATCAAACATCTTGAACACAATCTTTTAACTGTTACTCAGTTTTGTGATCAAAAGCACCAAATGCTTTTCACAGATAATGTGTGCATTATCCTCAATCCATTCGGAATTAGTGCTTTTGTAGATCGCTTAGAAAAGGGATATGTACAAGCTGGATATGAACAATGCTTCCCCATTGGGTGGAGTGTCATGCTTTCTTTCCAAAGCTGATGGGATAAGTCAACTTTATGGCATAAGCGAATATGTCATGTCAATTTCAAAACCATGAATAAATTAGGTTAAAAATAACTTGGTACATGATTTGCTTAAAAAGAGAAGCAACATAGAGCAAAATAACTTGGCCAATATGAATGTATTGCTTGTCTGAAAGGGAAACAACATAAAGCATCTCATAAATCCAATATAGTTAACTCTATCACCACTCTATGACACTTATTACACATGGATCTATTTGGTCCCATGAGTATAATGAGCTTTGGAAGGAAATTTTGCTGCCTTGTTATTGTTGATGATTTGACTAGATTCACATGGGTATTCTTTTTAAGAACTAAAGACAAAATTTCCGATCTTTAAAATCTTTTATTCTTAATATAGAAAATCAAATTGATCATAAGGTTAAGATAAATAGAAGCAATCAAGGGACTGAGTTTAAGAATCGAGTTCTTGACTCATTTTGTAACTCAAAAGGGATTGCCAGACAATATAGTGCTCCTAGAACTTCTCAACAAAATCGTGTTGCTGAGAGGAGAAATAAGACGCTTATTGAGGCTACTAGAACTATGTTAGCTGATTCAAAGTGCCTCTAACATAAGGTAGAGGCAACCAACATTGCATGCTATGTACAGAACAAGTTCTTGTAGTTATATCACATGGAAAAACCTATTATGAGCTATGGAACAAGAGGCCACTGTTCATTGGCTTTCTCAAGTCCTTTGGCAGCAGGTGTACCATACTTAATACAAAAAGACAATTTGGCAAAAAAATGTTGAAAAGTTGGATGATCCTATCTTTGTTAGATATTCTTCAAACTCTATTTCCTATTGAGTTTACAACATTAAAAATAAACAATTTGAGGAATCATCCAATATTGTGTCAATGAGTAGACTCGTTGTGTTATGGGGAATGGACCTGATCATATCTTTGATTTAGAATTGTTTTGAAACTATTGTAAACCTTCCAATGAGAATGTTTTAGCTAGAATAGGTACTTGAAGTGATATTGATGATGATCAACTGTTTCAGTTACCCAAACCTCTTCCAAGTTCTCCAAGAAATCAAGCTCCCACAATTGCTAGATCTAATAGCATAACTATCTCATGAAATAGTGGAGCTTCAACTACTTATCAGCTAAGTGAGCCTCAAAACTTATTGGTGACAATGCACAACAGCAAGCTGATAGAAGTAGCATCTTTATGGAACAGGCAACTGTTAATGCTGCTTCACAACCAACCAAAACTGATGTTTCACATTCAGTCAATTGGTCCTCATTGAATGAGTATGAAACAGATGTTGGTCCAAGTGTTCAAATTCTAGAGAAAAAAACATGTCTAAATTGGATGTATATTTGCAACAGGATGTGATCCCTAGCCTTAGGATTCACATCACTCATCCAGCAGAGAACATCATTGAAGATATCTCTAAAGGCGTGAGAACAAGGGGACAAACTCACAATAGGAACGTCTTCTTGTACTCATGCTTCTGATTTTAGATGGAACCTAAGAAATTAGAAGAACCCTTGAAAGATAGTAGCTGGGTTGAATCAATGCAAGAGGAATTGCTTCAATTCGAAAGACAAAAGGATTGGAACCTATCTCCGATACCATCGAGTCAACTAACAATAGGCACCAACTGGGTTTTTAGGAATAAGAAAGATGATAGATGCTTGATTATCAAGAACAAGGAAAGACTGGTAGTTCAAGGATATACTCAAGAGGAGGGAATTGATTACAGTGATGTCTTTGCACCTGTTGCAAGACTTGAGGCAGTGAGGATCTTTCTTGCTTATGCTGCATCCAAGAATTTTACTGTCTACCAACCTCATGTACAGTGTGCCTTTCTATATGGGAATATTGATAGGGAAGTCTATATGTGCCAGCCCCTAGGATTTAAAGACCCACAACACCCTAAATATGTGTGCAAACTGGATAAAGCTATCTATGGACTGCACCAAGAACCTAGGTTATGGTATGAGACTTTGTCTTAGTTTCTCCTAAAGAATTGTTACACCAGAGTTACCATTGACAAGACTTTATTCACAAGAAGTCTGGGAAAGACATCTTGCTCGTACAAGTTACGTTGAGATTCCTCAAATGACCAAATGTGCAAAGACTTTGAGAACATCATGAAGAAGAATTTGAAATGAGTTCCATGGGAAAGATGGACTTTTTTCTTGGAAATCAAGTAAAGCAAATGAAGGAAGGGTTCTTTATTAATCAATCTAAATATGTCACTAATATTTTAGAAAGATTTGATATGAATGATTGAAAGCCAACTAAGACTAATATACCCAAAAATCACAATCTTTGTCGTAACTCTAAGGGGTGGATATTGATCAATATCGGTATAGGGGTATCATTGGATCTTTGATGTGTCTCATAGCAAGTAGAACTGATATCATGTTCACAACATGTATCTATGCACAATATTAGATTGCTCTAAAGGTGTCTCACCTAGTTTCTAAGAGAATCCTTAGATATCTTAAAAGAGCACCTAAACTGGGTCTCTGTATCCAAGGAACACCAATTTCATTCTCTATGGCTACACTGATAGTGACTATGGTGGCTGTAACATTAACAAGACATCAACATCAAAAGATGTCAATTTCTTGGTGGAAGGATCATCTCATGGAAATGCAAGAAGCAATCCTGTGTCTTATCACCTACTGCTGAAGCTAAATACATTGCTGCTGCTAGTTGTTGTGCTCAGCTACTGTGGATTCAAAACAACTGATAGACTATGGATTCAACTTCATGAGTACTCCTATCCACATGGATAACAATAGTGCTATCTCCATTACTAGAAATTCCAATCAATCATTCTAAGACAAAGCACATTGAGCACTCCTATCCACGTTGATAACAACAGTGTTATCTCCATTATAGAAAATTCAATCAAGCACTCCAAGACAAAGCACATTGACATGAGGTATCATTTCACTAGAGATATCCATCAGAAAAATCTTATTAAACTAGTCAAAGTTGATTCAAATGAACAATATGTTTATTTGTTCACCAAAGCATTTGATGAACAAAGATTTAAGTATCTTATTAAGGCTATTGGGATGATAAACATTGATTATTTCATCTCATTTGAAAACCTTTTCAAAATATGTCTTGTCTTTGTTAATATATCTAAGCCTTGTTATAAAATGTTTTTCTTCAAAATTTCACTAAGTGCAAATTCTTCCAAAGAGGAATTAACCCTCGGAAGATGTCTTATATATCTTTCGAAGCAAAATTCCTCCAAGGGAATTCTTATCTTGGGAAGAGTTTTTAATCACAGAAGAAGCTTTTTGATATCTTAGTAAATCTACTTCCTAAACTGAATAAACTTTTTCACTCAGAACATTCTTACTCTTTGAAGTAAATCAAATAAATTTACCTTCGGAAGTAATATTGGCTGTAGAAGAACATTACCTTCGGAAAAATTTTATACGTGGAAGAAAGCTTTATTGTGTATCAAAAATCTTTTGGGCCCCACACTGTAAAAAGGTAAAGATATTCTTAATGATGTCGGTGTATTTTAAATGGATTTCATTTTACCACCGTTGTCACATCATACCAAAACCATCACTTCACCTTATCCATCCACCATTTTCACCAATTAAATACTTCAGACACACCCCCTTAATATTTTTACCAATTTCACTACCTAAAGCTTCCTTCGTGTTCAATTTACCCAAATTCAAGCTCATTTCTCTACAATTTCTCACAAAATGGCACTAAACCCTCAACATAACCAAGTCACACTCCCTAACTCTTCCAAGGATGTTGACTTCTCTGAAATAATATCTTTTATTAACCAATCTACCTGTTACACTGCCCTAACTGTTAAACGCATTGTCTACTCGAACCATATGGAAGAGTTTTGGGGTAACAGACTGATTGTAACCCCGAACGGAGTTAGGGTTCTTAGTTCAAGCATTTGTGGTTAGGAATTGATCATATCTGAACAAATCATCAGGGAGCATCTAGAGCTTCATGATGGGGGCTCTCCTACAGAGTTCTCCAAATTAGACCCGGATCACATGTATATCCAGATGGGATATGGTGGTGATGTGAGCAAGTGAACTGTGTACAAGTTCAAATTTTCCTACAACTGGAAATTCCTGCTTCACATAGTCCTTCACTGCCTGTCAAACAAGTCTGGGGATCCGATCAAATCCCTTATGAACTAGGATGCATAGATCATGGGTTGGTAAAAGGGCTCCGATTCAACCACTCAAAGTTTGTGCTGACCAATGTAATGGGGAACCTTCAAACGGAGACATTTTACATGTATACTTGGTTCATTCAACATAGCATCATTGTAAGTTGGACCAGAGTAAGCTTATCTATGTATGTGCTCTATCTATCCCTCACATGAGGCAGGGCATGTTCAAGGTTCTGAGAGGGTGTCCACTAACTTCACTAGAAGACACACTACGCTTCTTCCAGGTATGATTAAGCACATAGCTCCTGGTCATATCCCTGTTAACCCCATAGGTTGTGAACCCACACCAACAATGACCCTCACAATGCCAAATCAACCTTCCCACCCCATCAAAATTACATATCATAGATGATCCAAATGAACCCTTGTTTATTCTCCTCTGATTGAACAAGTTCCTCCTATTCAATCCAAAAATGCTATGGTGGAACATGGGCTTCCACTCAGTCTAAGGTCACACATTCCTTCACCTTTGACTTAAATATGGTTATTGAGTCTTCTCAGTCTCAATCTCATGAGCCCCAAACCCAAGCAAAAAAGACCTTAAGATGAGTCTTTATATTCTCTTAAGCAGCCAAAAAGGGACAACCCTATCATAAGCTCAATGGCATTTAGACATTGATCAAGGTCTTAGGTCATTAGGCATAACGTCATATCCTTTACTGACCTTTTAAATAAGAACGGATGAGGAAATCATGTATCTTCAAGGAAATGAAGTTAATCCATAACACCTCTCTAACGATCAACTGAGCCTAAAAAGATCTCTGATTTGTAGCCCCCATCCGCATGCCTAAACGGAGGTGAGTCCTAGTGACGTGTAGGGACTTATGTAGATTCAGTTGCCACTACAGGCCTTATTGGACCCTCAGGACAATGGTAACATCTCTGAGACTGAATCTACAAAAGTTGTGCCTTTTGATGATTCTGAAAGAGACGTCATTAAGCAAGAGAAACCAGGGCGCTAAGAAACCATATCTGGTAGTGACGATGCATATACAAGGTACATTACCTCATCTCCCTGTGATTCTTTAAAAGAAGATTAGGGAAGTATGCAACTCACTATCAAATACCTACTATCTAAAGTCTCAAATCTTGAGCTCTAGGTTAAGACTTTAGAGGATAGATCTACCACTCAGCAACTTGAGATTGAAAGTCTCAAGGCTCAACTAGCTAAGAAATAGATTGAGAGATCTGTTAGGAACGTAGTAGTTCAAGTCTCTTTGACTTCTTCCTCTAGCTTATCAAACTCGTACGATGATACTACCAAAAAGAGGGAGAATGATTAGAGACTAGCACATGTGGAGCCATAAGTCTTAGCTCTTTATACATTGTGTTCTAGATATCCTGCTCAACAATCAACTGTCTTCCTGGAGCCTCCTCCAATCATCCTTAAAATGGACCCAAGGATGCTCAAAGATCTAAGCAGGTTCTTAACCAAGTTCCTGATAAGACGTTCTATTGAACAACCGAGTCTGGATGTTGTTATGGCATACTTTGGGGCTGAAGAGCTTCAAAGGTTGAATGCACCATCACCACTATCAAGGACGTTAGTCAACCTAAGGTATACATTGAAACCAAGATTCATTTCGAAAGGGATATGGGGACTATTGTCCGAGCAACCAAAATAGTTAGGACAGATAGTGCAATCGCCCAAACTTCCAAAGCTAAAGTCAAAATTGTGAAAGAACCATTACAATCTTCAGAAATTGAGATGCAAGCTACAGAAGGGTTGTACTCTTTGTCTGATGATCTAGTTATCACAGATGCAATTCTTGAACTAGCATCTGAGGTAAATAGTGAGTACCTTCTCAACTTACCTCTCACTCAAACAACATCATCACCATATGCTCGAAGTCACCACCCACCAACATGAAACCTCTACACAAGAACCTCCAAACTCTCAACTTCCGAAGACATTAAAGAGAAGAGGAAGATGACTGCGGAAGAAATTCTGGAGGAGGAAATGTTGGAAAAAACTAAAAAGGAAAGATAGACCCCGCCCTTTGGGAAGCTACTAGCTACAAGTAGCAAAGCAGCTACAGCCAACCAGGAGGCTATCAATAATCAAAGGAGGGTTGAGATCACTGAGAGACTTGTCAATATTGGAGCTGCTAGTGAAGAGAGGCTTCTCTTACCACTTGAGGAGATTGAGTTATAAAAGGCAACCATGCTACAAAAAGAAGAGGAAGAAGCAACAAAGTTGTCCTAGAGGAAGAAAGGTTAAGAAAGAAGGAAGAAGCTAACTAGCAGCTTAGGAGTGAAATGATAGCTTTCCAAAGCTCGGGGGCATTCTTTCTTAAAGAATTAACTCCTCATAACAATGATATGATCTTGTAGGTTTTCAAGAAAGAACATGATCAAATGGGGAAAAGGAGAAAGGTGGCTGATAGGGAAAAGCTTAGAGAAAAGAAGAAGAAAGAGGAAGAAGCTAAACTTGTAGATGCCAAGAAGATGGGTGATAAAGATAGGATGAAAGATTATCTCAGGGCCATGGCATCTCCAACAGGCAAGTTGGCCCCATGTCTGAAAGGACCTTGTAGCGACATGTTAGTGACATTAAGGCTGACATACGCTTAGGAAGAAGGAATGAGATGTACAAAAGAGTATAGGAGATGACTTCTAAACCAACCTTAACCTAAACCTACTCCTTTCCCTTTTCTTTCCCATCAAAACGAGCCAACCTCTAAGCCATACACCCCTAACCCACTCCATCATCATTACCCTCTCCCACACCTATTCCATCAAAACAACCACCTCCTCTACTTATCCTTAAACCTAAAACACTCTCCAGAACCCAATCTCACCTACCGAACAACCACTAACTCATCCTCCCAACCATCAAAACCTCTTTCCTTAGAAAAATTCTAGGAGATCAAGAGGAAGCTCATCAACTGCATTACACAGACCGATATCCCTTGTGAGTAGGGGTTCATTAAACTAACCATCAATGATGGCTCCTCATGTTCCCTTATAAGAGAACAGTTTCTTGATCTGCCTAGAGGAACACTAGACCTTGAAACTCTTGGTAACCAACTCCAACTCCCTTATGGAAGAAGATAAGAAACTGAGAAGAAGACTGGTGACTCTACTGGATATTATGAAGGGAGACAAACTACCATCTCAACCTCTCATTCATAGAAAGAAAATAATCCAGTAGAGGTTTCAAGTCTCTTCTCATAACTTTGGAGTGGAAAGAGAGAATGGTGAGGTAAACAAGCTCAATGCCTCCTTGCTGCTACGCTCAAGCATATTTGACATTGATGAGTTAATAGAGAAACCATTCTCCAATCCCTCCAACTCTGAGCTAGCTTTTCATATTAGAAATTATCTAAGCAGTCTTCATCTGGCTAAGCTAACTACAAGAGTCAAGATTGAAGAAGATTTGAAGATAAGAGAGATGGATGAAAAGGAAGGGTCAACAACTAAAGGCATAGCCTTTCTTCAAATGGTTGAAGGCCCTGAATTAGAATCCAAAGTTAGATGGGAGTATAATTACAATTCCCATCAACTAACTCTCTTTAGAGGTCCACAACAAAGAGAACATATCATTTAATGTGACAGACTGATCTCCTGTCCATGAATAATTTGTACAAACTTCTCTGCATCACCTTTGGAAAGAACAAGGAGATAGATAAGTATCTCATATCCTTAGTAATACAAGTTTTGAGAAGCAGAAATAAGTGGAGTTTTAGTAGCATCAACCTATGGGAGAATGTTAGATCAAGTAAGGATAGTGCAACCAAAACAAACACTTAGAACATTTTGGTGCAACTGATGAAGAACTTCTGAAGGCAAAAGAAGAATTTCCGCAGGTCAAGTCTGAAAAAGCTTTTGAAGGAAAAATCCATCTTTCGAAGACAATGTCTTCTCTCTTGCAAAGTTTAACACTTAGAAGAATTCAAGACAATGACTTTCGAAGCATGAAGGCCTAAAGAATAACTCAAGCCTCAAAAGAAGTAGCATCTTCCAAAGAATAAGTATCTTTGGAAGAACTTGTTCTTTGGAAGCCAGCTCACATATGAAATAACCTACTATGGTCTAGTGGGCCTAAGTAACTCCCTTTTGACAGATCCACTGTAACCTCTGAGATACTGCATGGTGTGTTCCCATGCCAATGTTGTCGATCATATTTTATTCCAATGTTCATTTCTTATCAGTTAGTACAGTTACCAACTTTAGTTGGTGATAAAATGTAAGTCTTGGACATGTCATGACTACTAAATCTTATATATTATTTTTTCTAAGACACCTTACCTTTAGCAATGTAGTATTTTCTAAAGTCTAAGGATCCTAGCTGGTATCAAAGTATAACAGGTTATAGATAGCAGTATATATAGTTTCTCATTATAACTCTGTTAACATGCTTGTAAGAGTCTTGTAATATATACAAGTATCTTAAAAGTTATCTTCTTGTGCTTTGATTACTTAGTATATTATTATAAACTCTTAAGAAATTATGCATCATTAAACCGAGTATGATTAAGTGAGTTTGAGAGACAATATTAGTGTTGAGTGACCAAAACCGATCTAGCAATGAGCATGGCCTGAAGTATCCCGCAAGAACGACAATCAAGGGGCGTGCTTGAGGAGATTTCCTAGCAGAACCTCTATTTGCCTTGGTTATTGATGCAAGAATTAAAACATCAAGCCAATCCTTACGAGTGCACATATATACAAATGGAGCCTCAAGCACATAGAGCTTAAGATTCGGACTATCGTTAATCAATCCAGAAGGGATAGAGATGACATATGCCCTAGGCTTGAATTCCTAAGCACCAACAACGATGGAGAGTATTAATCTTTTCCTACACTGTTATGCCTGGCTGTGTAATTCAACGTGATACATTGCAAGTATTCTTCGACTAGTTGATGGACGCTAGTGAGGTCAATGGTCAATATGAAGCAAATGAGCCGATGATGAAGTTATATCATGCTCTAGAAATACAAGAGAATGCCAAGTTCAAGTAATGTGTTATAACCCAATTCTCGAGAACTCATACTAAAAAGGTAGATGCTTCACTAAAGCTAGCATCTCTTGCTTATGCTCACATTACAAAGAAAGGCCTTTTAGAAGTCATGGAAAAGAACTTTATCCAATAGCATAAGGTGCACGAGATAGTTAGTGAAGAAGATCCCACATGGATGATGCTCCTACTTAATTACTTGGCAACATGAATCCTACCAGAACATAAAGATGAGGTAAGGCACCTACAGTTGAAGGCCATGGAATTTGTGCTCGAAGAAGGGAAACTTTACAAAAATGCATATCTCTCTCCCATGTTACAATATGTGGGACCATCGTAAAGTAACTATATTATCAAGGAAGTCCATTTGGCAATCTGTGGTGCCCATGTAGGGCCATAAAAAATTGTGATAAAGATCTAAAACTTGAGAACAAAGACATTGTAAGGAAGTTCATGTCCTCACTTCCAAGGCAGTGGACACACTACTGTGTGGTCATCAAGAGGAGAGAAAATCTAAAAACTCTTACTCTGACAGAGTTATATGGGATTCTCAATGGCTACCAGATGGAGATGAATATGCAAGGTTCATCTGGAAACTAATCAATTGGGTTCAGCCCTAAACGTGGTTGAAAGGGATAGCATAGAACCCCAACATCATCTCATATGCTACCCTGACAACTCACCAAAGGGTCCTTTCAATACCTTCCCAGATACACCAAGGGGGAACTACACTCAAGGAAGCCCATTCTAAGAGACAAGCTCTTCTCAAGCTTTTATGTCTTCTAATGAAAGCTGTGGCAACTCTCTTTTCACTCTTGAAGACCTGGACTGTATCCATCCAGATGATCCGAAGAAAGGAATTCTTCTGAGGCACTGAAGTCTGCTGCAGTGTCTGCAGAATCTTCCGAAGGTTTAGTCATCAATACTTCCAAAGTCCCAAAATTTTTCGAAGTTTTGAAGGTCAAGTCCAAGACTCCAAGGTGGTGTGGAAGTCTAAGAAAGACCAAGTAACTGAAAATTCTCCATCAACAGCTGCTCAAGATCCTTCTAGTACAACTATAGGATTTATTACTCTTGTATTACCTTCTGTTTCACTAAGTGAGCTGAAGACAAGTAAGGCTTGGGTTTCCAAATATAACTAATCATTTTCTTTGTGCAGGGACAGCTCAAAACAAACAAGAATGTCTGGATCATTTACAGTGGCTGTTCTAGGCACATGACAGGCAATAGGTCACTACTCCAGAACTTTGAAAGGATTGATGGAGGACCAGTTGCTTTAGGAGGAGATGAAGGTGGTTATATTTCTGGAAGGGGCAAGGTCACAAATGGTAAGCTCAATATTGAAAAGGTAAACTTTGTCAAGGAGCTTGGATACAATCTTCTGAGTGTATCCCAATTTTGTGATCAGAGTCATAGAAGGCTCTTTACTTAGAATGAGTGCATTGTGCTCAAGCCTGGAGTGGTCATTCGTCATGAGCATATCATGCTTAGAGTCCCCAGAAAAGGGAACATGTACAAGATGGACTTGCAAGAAACATCTCCCTCTGGAGAAGTTTCATTCTTTCTATCTAAATCAAATAGTGACAAGTCTTTCCTATGGCATAAAAGAATGTGACATGTAAACTTTAAGAACATGAATAAACTTATTAAACATGATTTGGTAACTGGAATGCCAAAGAAAGAGTTTACAAGTGATGACCATTGTGTTGCACGCCTGAAAGGGAAGTAGCATAAGGAATCTTAGAAGCCTAAAGAAAGGAACTCTATCACTACACCCCTACACTTGTTACATATGGATCTCATTGGCCCCACCAGTGTAATGAGTCTAGGAAGGACCTCTTACTATTTAGTGATCACAAATGACTTTACAAGATTCACTTAGGTCTTCTTTCTTAGAACTAAGGATGAGACTCTTGGGATTCTGAAAAGCTTCATCTTGAAGATTGAGAATCAATCTGATCATAAGGTCAAGATCATAAGATGTGATCAAGGAACTAAATTTAAGAACCAAATCCTTGATACATTTTGTGATAAAAAGGGTATTAGAAGACAATACAGTGCTCCCAGGACTCCTCAGCAGAATGGTGTTGTTGAGAGGAGAAATAGGACACTAATTGAAGCTGCAAGAACCATGTTGTCTGACTCTAAGCTGCCCATCACCTCCTGGGCAGAGGCGGTCAACACTGCCTGCTATGTGCATAATAGAGTTTTAGTGGTTAAGACCCATGGCAAGACTTCTTATGAACTTTGGCACAGGTGGAAACCTTACATTGGTTTTCTCATGTCATTTGGATGTCCTTGCACGATCTTGAATAGCAAAGATCAAATTGCCAAATTTTCTAAGAAATCAGATGATGGACATTTCATTGGATACTATTCCCAGGCTAAGGCTTATAAAGTATACAATCTCAGAACAAGAATTGTAAAGGAGTCAGCCAATGTGACTTTCAATGAACACACACCCTATGTGGCTGGTTCTGGTCCTGATTGGCTATTTGATCTTGATTTAGTTACCAATTATTTTAACAAATCTTGTGAGAATGTTTTAGGATCTGCAAAAAATCTAAATATAGGTGTTGGTGATCCAAGATTTGAGCTAAAAAGGCCTTCAAGTCATACATCTTCAGCTCCAGTTGGAACGGCTTCTGCAAATGAGGTTTCTATCAGCACTACAATGAAAAACTCAGCTAATACATCTGGGGTGCCTCAAATTCTAGCTCAGAGGCTCCACAACCAGATAATGATACCTCAATTATGGAAGACAACAATGGTGATGGTGATAGTAATCAACAATTTCTTGATGCCAATAACCACACCATAGATGATAACATCAATGATGTCACACACTGCTTGGATCAAGTTTCTCTTGATAAGTGTGCTGATGTGGTGGGAGAAACATCTATGCCAGATCTAAATTTTTCTAATTTAGATCTTTCTCAACAACTTACTGTGATCCCTTAGCTTAGGATCCACAAGTCTCATCCCACCACAAACATCATCGGAGATGTTGTCACAAGGGTGAGAACAAGAGGACAAACCCATGAAGCAAATGTTGTCTTCACTCTTGTTTCCTATCCGAGATAGAGCCCAAGAAAGTTGATGAGGCTCTAAAGGATGGAAGTTGGTTTGAAGCTATGCAATAGGAGCTGCTTCAATTTAAAAGACAGAAAGTTTGGAACCTCTGTCCTCTTCCTCATGGGAAGACTACCATTGGAACCAAATGGGTGTTTAGGAATAAGAAGGATGATAGAGGCATTATCATCATGAACAAAGCTAGACTAGTTGTTCAAGGGTACACACAAGAAGAAGGGATTGACTACACTAATGTATTTGCTCCGGTAGCAAGACTAGAAGCTGTTAGGATATTCTTGGCATTTGCTGCATCCAAGAACTTCAAGGTTTTTCAACTTGATGTGTAGTGTGCTTTTCTCTATGGAGTGATTGATGAAGAGGTGTATGTCAAACAACCACCTGGTTTTGTAGATCCTGATCATCTTGATTATGTCTGAAATCTTGACAAAGCTCTTTATGGGCTACATCAGGCACCCAGGAAGTGGTATGAGACACTGTCTGAGTATCTTTGCCAACATGGATACAGGAGAGGTACTATAGATGGAACTCTCTTCATCAAAGGATAGGGAAATGACATATTGCTAGTTCAAGTGTATGTGGATGAAATCATCTCTGGTTCAACTAATCCAAATCTCTGCAAAGACTTTGAGAAGTTTATGAAAGACAAATTTGAAATGATTGCTATGGGAGAACTCAATTTCTTTCTGGGAATTCAAGTGAAGCAAGTTGAAGATGGCATCTTCATAAGTCAGTGAAAGTAAGTTTAGGACATACTCCAGAGGTTCAACATGACTGATTGTAGATGAACACTTATACAGGGCTATGATTGGGTCTCTTATGTATCTTACTGCTAGCAGGCCTAATATTATGTTTTCTACATGTATTTTTACAAGATATCAAGCCAATCCTAAGATGTCTCACCTCATCACTGTCAAGAGGATTCTAAGATACCTCAAAGGTTCTTCAACACATGGTTTATGTTACCCAAAGAATCCTGATTTCAATCTGTATGCTTATACAGATAGTCATTATGGTGGTTACAACATGACTGCAAAGTCTACATCTGGGGGATGTCAGTTCCTTGGTGGAAGGTTGTCTCATGGCAATGGAAGAAACAATCTTGTGTCTGTGCATCAACTGCTGAAGCTGAATACATTGCTGCTGCAAGCTGCTATGCTCAAGTTCTTTGGATTCAGAATTAGATGCTTGACTATGAGTTAAACTTTAAGGAGACTCTCATTCACATAGACAACAATATTGTTATCTCAATCACAGAGAATCCTATGCAACACTCAAGGACCAAACACATCAATATCAGGTATCATTTAATAAGACATAACAATGAAAAGGGATTAATTAAACTAGTCAAAGTTCACACAGATGAACAATATGTTTATCTGTTTACAAAAGATTTTGATGAACAGAGATTTAAATATCTAATATCAGCTATTGGGATGATTAACTTTGAGTAGGCTTTTTTTTAAAACTAATTCTTATTATTCTTATAATATGTGTGTCCTAAGTTGTCTAGTTGATAACTTTCATAAGATCTTGTTTTCTCTAGATGAAAATCCGTTTTGAAGACTTTCCTTAGATTCTTGAAAATTTTCTGATCCTTCGGAAGATATGTTTTTATCTTCGGAAACAAATCATGCCTTCAAAATAAATATATGTCTAAGAAATTTTACCTTCGAAAGAGGTTTCCAATCTATCTTCTAAAGCTTAAATACTTGTCTCAGACACTTATTTATTTTCAAGGACTATTTTCTTCCGAAGCAAAATTAACTCTTAGAAGCTTTGTTGTTTTATACACAAAGCATTCAAATCTTAATATCTCTTCCGAAGCAAAATTTTCAAAACTCTCAGCAAATTCTTCTGAAGTCATTTTAGCTTCGGAAGATTTTTCATTAAAACTTCCGAAGATTATTTACCTTCGAAAGTTTTTTTACATCCAAGAAAACTACTTTTTGAGCAAAGTAAACTACTTTTTCAGAGGTGGGACCGACATCCGGATTTCAAAGTTTATCCTCTTTCATTAAACTTTACCAAAAATCCTTTTCATATATAAACCCAACGGTTTCCCCCTCTTTCTATCATCTGTTCTTCCTCCAAACCTAAATTCCTAATTTCTCTCTGAAATTTCTTTCTTCTTTCTTTCTTCATCTTTAAGCTACCTCAAAATGGCCAACCTTGCTCACAGAAATGACCCACACTTTACCATGCAGCTACACAGGCAACATAATTCAAGTTGCTTTGTTAAGCTCTTAGATCCTCATTTCACCTCCTTAACCACTGATCCTCCACTCTATGAGGATTAACTGCTTGAATTTTGGAAGACCTGCCAAGAGGTTGTAATGGATGAGGAGAAGGCACTGTCTGCCACAGTGTAGGAGAGAACAGTCTTCATCACTCCGGCCATCATCAACATGCATCTTCAGTTGGATGGTGAGGTGTTCTTCCCAAAGGAAGTTGTTAATCATTCCTTTGAGCAGATGGGATATGAGGGAGATTTCTCTGTAAAGACCTTTAGGAAAGGGATGGTCTCAATCCAGTGGAGATTCCTGCTCCATGTGGTCATCCATAGCTCATCAAACAAGCATTGTGGATGGGACTAGATTCCCGAGGATCTCTCCTTCATCATCCATGGAATGATTCAGGGAATCAAGTTCAGGTATTCTCAGTTTGTTTATACCAACTTGCTTGCTAACTTAGACTCCTTAGAATATTACATGATTCCTAGATATGTCAAGTACATTCTAATTGTGAACTGGGCTCACAATTAAGGGAAACATGTAACATTTTAAACTGGGACAGATGATGCCTGACATCTTTAAAATAGTGAGAAAGCCCACTATTGGCTTCTCTAGGGTAGAAACAGCCCTAGTCCCAAAACTGTTAAAGCTCATTGCTCAAGGTGACAACCAAGCAGCACGAGCTACTGTTGAACCCACACCTGCTACATCCCAACCTCTCACATAGCCACAAATCACCCTCACTTACCAAAGAAAATCCAAACGAACCCCTGCATAGACTATTCAGTCTTTGGAGCCCCCCATACACTCACCCATATAGGCAGAAGTGGATACTGGAGCTCCCACTTCTCTTGAGGAGCAGACCACTCCCATCTTTTCAAGAATCAGTGCTGAGGTTCCTCATGCTCAGCCTGATGAGCTCATTAGCCAAACTGCCTTAAGCCATCACTCTGAGTCTCAACACTCAAGTGATCAACCTTCAGGGGACAGTTACCATCCCTAACCTATAGATCTCAACCAACCTATCCCCAACCTTGATTTCTACACTGATGAAGATCTATGTTTTAGTGAGTACCATCATACTCTCTTCTTTTCCCCTACTCAAAGAGAGATGAGTGCTGCCGAGGCTCTTATTTCTAGCCCCCATCAGTCACCTACCACTGAGGTGGAAACTTCTGAACCTGTTTAGGATGACCATATGGAAGAGGCTCTCACTTTTGAAAGTGATTACATAATTAAGACGTCAACCATGGCAACTCAGCCCACTAACATCTCAACTGAGATTGCCAGTGAGCAGAGGAAATCCAGTAGCCAAAAACCTAAAGCTGGTGGTGAGAGTGAGGACTTAAGTCCAATCATCTCATCCTCCAATGATTCTTCTGATGACGATAAGGGGAGCCTAAGACTGATGGTGCAAAAACTGTCAAGAACCTGCACCTATTTAGTTTCCAAGGTCAGTCACCTTGAATCTGAGGTGACTACCTTGCAAAACAGGGTCAATAATCAGCAACTTGAGATTTCTTATCTCAGGGAACAACTACTTACGAGACCTTAAGAGAAGCTCAACCAAGAATACGAGAATCTGTGGAGGTGATTGACCTAACTCCTAGCTTACCTATGCAAGAGGGTGATGCTACCAAAAAGGGGGAGAAAGTCATTACTACCATAGAACCTGGGAGTTCTTCAAGGTGTATGGACATTGAGGACTCACCATCCTCACTTGAAATTGTGCCTACTCAACAACTTCCTCAAGTTCACATTAATGTGGACTCTATAGATCCTTATTACAAAGTCTGTTTAAGGAAGGTATACCAAGGGCAATGTCATCTCCATCAACTTCCAATCATATCATTGGATGGAGATATGACAATAACAAGAGAGCCCTAATCATCATGAAAGTTCAAGGAGAGCAAGAGATCTTTAATTTTCAGACCTTGAACTATTATGGTAGTCTTGATCTAGTCAGCATGCTACTTGTCAATCCAAGCAAATCAAGACAAGCTTACAAGTTAGCTCAAAGAATCCAAGACAGGATCACTACAGAGTTTAGCCTTAGAAGGAGACTGTGGAAATCAGGCAATGTCATCAGTCAACTGGATGTTGAGGCAGACCCTAAGATTAGCTTCATAGGGGAAATCTTGACTGTAGGCCCAGTGACAGAACGTGAGAGCCCAGTCTTATCACCACTAACTGCTGCAGGGATCAATGCCCTTTTTGAGACACTTGCTAGTGAAGGTGATTCTTAACCTCTCGCTGACCAGAGCTTAGAAGTTGCATAAAGCATGAAGGCCAAAGCCCTCTCCACCCTGAGTCACAAAGGTTTGTGAGTGACAAAGGGAAAAGAAAGATGACATCTGACGAGATTGAGGAGGAGGAGAGAGAATGGAAAAGAAAGCTGAGGGGAGAAAGTTCCTTTGTTGGGTTTCAAGACTCATGGAGTCTGCTATCAAGGCTGCCCCCAGACCAGATACTCAGAATATGAGTTAAGGCCAGTCAGGATAAACTATTTGCAGACAAGGAACTATGACATAGACAGTGTCATTTCTCTCCCCTTTGAAGATTTAAATAAGCTCGTTGACCTGGAAAGGTCAAGTGCTAAGAAGAAGGAATCCAAAAGATGCAGAGCTTTTAGTACAAGTCAAAGAAGAGAGAAGAAAGAAAAGACTGTACAAGCATATGCCTACCCTCTCTCCCGTTCAAGAAAGTCCTGCATAAGAGGATGTGGTTCAACAAGAACCTCAGGTAGTCAAAGAAGAAGATAGGATCAAGATGATCAACTACTTGAGTGCCACAAGCCTTTATCAGGCAAAAGCACTTCTTCCCTTGTCCTATGACTATGTTGAGTTTGAGTATGTAAAACAACTTGAACTTGAGGTAGTCAAGTACAGAAAGACAACAAAGAGGAAGCTAAAGGAAGAAGTGCCAAATCAAGAGCCATCATCCAAAAGAGCATGAAGAAGTCTGCTGACAGGCAGAGGATGATGAGCTTGTTGAAGCTGTATGGGTTCTCCGGAAGGAGACTTGGTCCTATGTCTTTATCCACTATGCATGAGCATATCAGGGTGATCAAGCAGATGATCAAGGTTGGAGAGCTCATTGACTTACACTCCCCTCCAAGTCAAGCCCCACCTAAAGTGGAGGTTAAGGTTGAACAACCAGAGACAACACAACCTGGACCTCCTACTGAATCTCAGCAAGCTTCATCTTCTGATCCACAACAAAGTCAATCTCACCCACAATCTGAACCTGTAAGAGTAGAAGACCCAACTGAGAGATACAATGAAGATCAATCTAGTACTATAGGCCAGTCTTTTCAGTTAAAAGTTGTAAAGAGTAAGAAGAGGATGGCTTCTACACCAAAGCCAAAGAAGAAAAAGACTGCACCCTCTTCTAAACCTTAGGAAGAGTTAGAACATCCTGAGGATGTGTAGCCAGAGAATGCTACATCAACTCCAATTCAAATACTCCTCTAGCATCAGGAAGACCCATCTTATCTTGGACATACACCACAAATCCTGAAAGATGGCATGTCATTAGAGATCAAGGCACTAAAGACAGTTACACATGGCAAGATATGTTTCAGTTGCCTCTGCATGATCTCTTTGACATGAGAAGACATTTTGACAATCTGAAGGATCCTGATCACCTTATGAAGAAAGGAATGGTAATCATCCTAATGAGGACTATTGATATCTGAAGTCTACTAAGTGTTTTCGTAGCATCAACCTAGGGGGAGTTTATAGAGAATGAATGAAGAGGCTGATGCAACCCAAACATCCAAAGTCTATCCTGCATGCTGCAAAAGTGCATTGAGGAAGAATGCTTAGGAAGTTTCACACATGCAATAGAAAATTCTAAGTGTGAAATCTTCCGAAGCCAAGACCAATATCTTTCAAAGCCAAAGATGAAGTCTTCCAAAGCTTCAGAGACAAACTCTCTCAAGCCTCAACTCATGAAGACAGATTTCTTCCGAAGACTTTTAACACATGATTTATCTGATGTTCTTTTCGATAAAGCTGGACACCTTTCCGCTGCATCTCTATTAAGTCACCAACTTACACGAGTTGGTGAAAAGGTCCATGCTTTTGGTAACTGTACATTGAGGTCTTGAGTTTGTAAACTTTCTACTTCATGTACTTTATCCTTTTTGTAATAGATAAGGATATGAGCTATGGCATGTCATAGCCACTAGTCAAAAGGCAATCTACCTTTTGACTCTACAATTGATTTTGTTTGTGTCTAGTCAATTGTATCCAGCTGGCATTCAAAGTATAGCCGGCTGTAGGATGTAGTATAAGTATTTCTTGTTCTTGTATCTTTCCATTATGCTTTGTAACACTTGTAATAGAACTTGTGAAAGGAATATACTGCATCTTTGAAAACCAAACACTTATGTTCTCTTGTTCTGTCTCTTACTTATTACTTGTGTTCTTAGTGTCATACTTGTGGTTAATCTAGTTTACAGTTTGAGTAAGTTGGTTGATCTCCCTTTGTGTTGTTGTGTTGTAAGTGACCCACTTCACCGGTCCTGCACAATCGTAACATTAAGAAGAGGCAAGATTGACAATAAAACCAATGATTCTAAATCCCCATTAATTTAAATCTATTGGAGGAAGATAGAGACCAAGAAAGTATATTTGTGGCAAAATACAAATTACAAACTAGATAAGTATGACAACTCTAGGTTCAAATGGAGTTATAGGGGATTAACCTAGAGGCTTAGGTAATCAAATCAAGATGAAGATCAAGTACAAGTCAAGCGACATGTTTGAAGAAGTCATGCGACAACTAGGTTATCGCACGACAACAGCTTGTCTTGTGAGAACTGGTTTGTCACGTGAGAACTAGTTTAGTGTATATATATATGCATATATATATACGTACATATATATATATTTATATATACATATACATATATATATATATGTGTGTGTGTGTGTGTGTGTGTGAGTGTGTGTGTGTGTTTTGTAATGTAATTAGAAGAGCTTTTGATAGGTTCAAATGGATCGATCTGTGATATCGTAATGCAATGATCAATTATATTCACAAAGCAATCAAACACAAGCAAATACTTCAAAAATTCATAGCAATTTCATTGATAGTAAATGCAAAGTGGATACAATGTACAAAGTGAATAACAGAAGTTCTAATAGTTTTCGACCCCTACAAAATACATATAATATCCTATTTATACTTAAATAAAGAATAAGGAACATATATTTAAAGAATTAGTCCCTACACTATAAAAAAAAACTGAAACTTAGTTGTGGGCAGTTTCGCCTGTAATGGCCTTCTTTCCCACATTCAAAACAACCTTTGGGGGTTTCCTGAGGTTGTTGTGGCCTCCTTACCAGTTCACCACCACAATCCTTAGCAGCGTATCCAATTTTTCCACAACGTTGACACTTGAAGTTATCACACCTTCCCACATGATGGTAATTACACCGAGTGCACTTTGGATGTCTACCACCATACCCACTGGGTCCTTGATTATTTGTAGCCATTTGGTTGAAGTTACGGTTATTGTCGAACCTTCATTGCTGCTGAACTGGCTGTTGTTGCTATTGAGGTTGAGGTTGACCGCTAGAAGATGATGTTGATGATTTGGTGTTGTTTGCACTATCCCACTTTCTTTTGTTGTTTGGCACGCTCACCACAGCGCCCCGTTTGGTTAGACGTCCTTGCTCCACGACTTGGTCAGTTAGCTTATGAGCTAGCTAGATGGCTTGCTGAATGGTGGTGGATTGGAAGCAGTTACCATACTTTAGATTTCGGGTACTAATCCCCGTATGTAATGCTCTACCCTTTTATGCACCTCATTCACCATTCCCAGGCACAAAGTTGCTAGTTCATGGGTTCTAGTGGTATAGGCCTCGATTTCCGAGCCCTGCATCTTCAATTGCCAGAACTCCATCTCTAACTTCTGCACTTCATTGCGAGGACAGTACTCCTCAGTTATCATTGTTTTAAACTCATCCCATGGAAGCCCATTCACCATTGCTTGTCCTAGCATCTAGACTTGCACGTTCCACCAAGACAGAGCAGCACCCTCCAAAGTCCTGGTGGCATACTTCACTTGATCCGCAGGTGGACAGTTACATTTGGAGAAGACAAACTCAGTCTTCTCGAACCATCGTACAAGCCCTACAGCACCCTCTGTACCGATGTAGGTGTGTGGTTTACAGTCCATAAAGGACTTGTAGGTACACACTGGTGGTCCTGTTTTAACACAACACACATTAATCATACATCCCATACAGTTATGTAGGATATGAGATTTATCTTTCTATCATTGTTTACCTGCTGGCTGACCTGCGTGGGCAGCAGCCACTGCCGCCTGAACATGCTCATTAATTAGAGCAGCCAATTCTGCGGGGGTCATGTTAATAGCACCACCGCCCTGTTCTCCGGTGCCACGTCCACGTCCGCATCCACGACCACGTCCACGTCCACGTCCACGGACGTCCATTCTTTTCACTTTACATTCACAAATACAATAATGAGTAACATCAAACACATTTATCTCATTAAAGCACAGTAAATAGTAAATAAAAGAAATAATGAATCATCACAACCACAACATTCATACAAAAATAATAACCAAAGTAAGTAAATTATAAATGATCATAATGTATTTATCAATGTCAAAATTTAAGTTTGTCGTTCGTGTGGGGAAACAACCCTTCCCACATAGGTTTCAAAAAGAAAACACTACGTAGTCTAAGTCATATAAAGAAAATCAATCGACAAAATCTGACCCATCACTGTCATCCTCCATCTCCACTGCTTCCTCCTCCTCGGGTCCCTCCTCGGGATCCTCATCCTCAGGGTCTGCTGCAGGAGCAGGAGCTATAGCAATCTGAAGTGCCGCTAGTTGAGCTTCTAAAATAGCAATCCAATTATCGGCTACGGCGTCCTGCTGTTCACGAGCAGTCACACGCCCTCGGATTGCCATGAGACCATCTTGCATACGGTGACACCCATTTAGGGTATTCCCGTGTTGTTCCTCGAGTTCATCCAGTTGATGTCTTAGTTGTACACCTCTTGCTGCAGTGTACAAACATCACCCGTGAGCCGCCTGACTTGATGTTGCTCAGTGTCCAGTGCAGCCACCAGTGCAGCAATCAGTTGCTCGTTGGACTGCACCGTCCGTGGGAGTGAAGGCATTGGTTGGTCGGAATTGTTCCTAGTCCTGGGCCTCGGGACAGGTACGCGCTCCCTAAACATAATATGATCAACAAATCTAGGATAGAAACTCCAGTCTCGTGGAGGGTCACGCTTCATCAATACAAAAGGTTGATCCCAGTTAATCTCCTCTCGACGATAAGCTAGTCGGGGCCAATCGAATCCATTGTCAGGTACAGGTGTCGGAGGTGGGGATTCAGATCGTGAAGGTGATTCAGGTCGCTTACCCGGGGCTCTCGATGATGATACCATGCTATAAAGAGTGTGACGTGTATGCCAATGAGTATACAGTAGATGAGAATAAGGCACAGGTAACTAATTAACTGTGTGCGGTTATAGTCTAGTGTGTATGCAACCTAGTTCCCTATAACCAATGGCTCTGATACCAATCTGTCACACCCTCAAAATCCACGTGTGGAGTTTTACCGCGAGGCGTGTGAACAAACTAGGATCACAGTCAATAGTTACTCAAAACGACTCTATATGCCATAATTAAGATAAAATCAACCAAAGTATAAACTTTAAACTATGAGGAAGCGTTTTGTAAAAAAAACCAAATAAATAAAAGTGTATACTATGGCAAAACATGCGCCAACCCATAAGAGTAAACATTAACCATTAAATGATAAAAATGTCTTGACGACCGAGTCTTAGAATGCAAGTGAAACCATGTAGTGCTCCTAATGGCAAGCCAGCTAATGACCTGAGAATAGCATACTAAAATGTCAACACAATGGTTGATGAGTTCAAGAGTGATATTCAAACTAAACAGTTTAATAACATAGATATAAAAGTAGTGCATTGTAACAGATAGCTAGTCCATTAACAATAAATATTAATTCATAGTGATTTTGAAATTGAATTTGATTGTGTTACGTTGTTGCCTCCTGTCACGACTTAACAGGTCATGACAATGTTCAATAGGACAAATTTCACCCAGTTGACCTCGAGTCACACAGGTGGGGCTTGTCAGACCCAGTAGCACTACCCAAATTCCCCCGCTATTTAATATTAACAATTCGAAAGTGTGAGGACTTTTCCATGATATCAACACTATATTAATATTATACACAACTTGAATATATAAAGCATTTGTGATTTACCAGTATGCTATCTCCCCCAAAAGAGATTAAATAAAGAGTGGGGCATGAACTCACCTGATATGCGTGATAGACACTTAGAGTTTTACTTGACAGACAGAATGGACAGACAACTTTCAGAGGTTACCTAGATCATATAAGTACGTGAGTACGTGTAAATAGAGAACATGTGAAACCCTAAGTAAACTACAAACAAGGATTCAAATTTCAGAAAAACAGACACGTTTGACCCAGTTGACCTTTTTGACCCGTTGGTGACTTTATGTGTTGTAAACCATTCAAGCAATCATACACATATATTGTTGGACCAAAAGAACCAATGAGCTTGATCAGAAAAACCTCTAAGTCCCACAGACATCACAACAACTGCTGAAGACTTGATCAGTTGTTTGACAAAGTCTGAAGAAGCAACAGCTGAAGAACAAAGTACTGAAGACTTCAACAGCTGAAGACCAAAGTCTGAAGATCAACAGCTGAAGACTAAAGTACTGAAGACTTCAAAATCTAAAGACTAAAGTACTGAAGACTTCAACAGGTGAAGTACAAAGACTGAAGACAACAGCTGAAGACATCAGCTGATGACAACAGCTAAAGTTCAAGTACAAGTACTGAAGCCTTCAGAGTTTGTTACAACAGCTGAAGAAGCATTCTTCAGTTGTTGTGATGGTTTCCTTCAGTAGTTTTCTTTTCTATTTTAGTACTTGTAAAACGACTGAAGAGCATGTTCTTCAGTCGTTGTAGTTTCAGTAGTTTCTTTTCAGTAGTTGTACTGATAGTTAACACTTAGTATTTTTGTAAGAAGATGTCGGCTATTTTGACATCTTCAGTAGTTGTGTTAACTATTAGTAGTTTGAATAATTCTGTTAGATGTCACTATCAAGTGACATCAGCAGACGTCACATCTCTATATAAGAGATGTTGACCTAATTGTACGCGTGACATTCTGTTACCACGAAAGCGCATATTGAATGAAATATCTTTTGCAGAATTCTCTCTCTCTATAACCGTATACTTTTATATTGAATATCAATTGTGTTCTTGTGAATTGTTTAATTCATTGTTTGATTTCCGCTGCAATACTCTCTAATCAATCAAACGTAGATCATTGATCCTAACAAATGGTATCAGAGCAGGTTAATCATTGATCGATCTAACAATTGATCATTGAAACTGCTATTCGATATCTATGTTTGATTGAATTAGCATATTTGCAAAAGAATTGGTTATAGATTATTGAATTTCTGCTGCTTTCGTTTATTCACTTTGAGCTCTCTCTTGGTTCAATTTGGTTTGTTGTGTTTTCGTTCTAAATCTGCTAAAGCTTAATTGAATTTGGTTGAATCTGAGAATGACTACTCCTTCTAATGACCCTCACAATACCAGTTCCTCAACCAAGCCTCCGATGCTGGTTAGGACTGAGTATAACATATGGCAACGAAGGATGCTTCATCACCTGTCTGTTAACAGTTTAGGTTGTTGGACATATGTGGTACATGGTCCAAACAAGCCTGTGGTGAACAATCCAGAAACCAACCAAATGGTTCCGAAGAAGAAGGAACAATACTCAGATGAGGATCGGAAACTGTTTGAGATTGATGCTAAAGCGCATGGTATTATGGCCATGGCTTTGCCTAATGAAATCTATTCAGGCTTATGCATCATGAAACTGCTCATGACCTCTGGAATGCACTGAAGGAACAATTCGGTGGAACAGATGAGGTTTTAGCAAACAACAGAGAAATCCTTGCCCAACAATATGAGATATTCTCTCATAGAAAGGGTGAGACACTGACTCAACAGTTTGAGCGTTTTTCTTGTTTGATCTCTGAGCTGAAAATGGTCAAACAGGAATACACCAATAGCCAGATGAATAACAGATTCCTCAGATCACTGCCTGACAGATGGGACACATACACTATTGTCCTACGCTCCAGTGCAAATCTGGATAGCCTATCTCTCACCCAACTTCATGAGAAACTGCTTACATTTGAGAGAGAGATAGAGCAGAAAAGGAAACTGGCATCATTAGGAAAGCTCACTGATGACTTTGTACCAGGGAACACTGCCTTGGTTGGTCATGAGTCAGAATATGCCCATCTGAAAGCAATTATGATGAGCATATAGATTTCTCTTCAAACAGTTCTGATCATGCATTTGTTGGTGTTGATAGTGAATCAAGCTGTAATAGTGACAATTTATGCTTCATCATGGATGATCTGAAGGGTATTGCTGATGATGATTTAGAGGAGATGGATATTCTAAGCCAAATGGCCTTAGTTAATATCATATCTCAAAAATTCTACAAGAGAACTGGCAGGAAATTTCTTGGACTCTCTGGCAAATCCAAAGTTGGTTTTGACAAGAGTAAGTTGAGGTGTCACAAATGCCAAAGGCTTGGACACTTTGCAAGAGAGTGTACATCAACTGGATCTAACTCGTCTGCACCCTTTGTGACTTTTCCAAGCACTAGTCCATAAAATAGAGGGCAACATCTTGCGAGTTCTGGTCATCATTCACACCCTATATCTCCTGCATACTTTGTCCCTCAGGGTCCAATGTCATATCCATATCCCTGCTATTACATGCCTCAGCCAAATTCGGTTCAAGCTCCTATTGCACAACAACCACAAGCATTACCTGAACCACAAATTCCCAATCTCATCAACAATCTCAACCTCAACAACACAGCTTTTTCACCCTAGGAGTTGTTGACTGGGGCAGTTTACTAGATGATATGTCTGGTCATGAACAACTGTTCTCTGGTGCTGGTCAACATGGCGATGACAGTCCTTTTGGAAACCTTGCTCTGATGGCTCTGGAGTCTGCTGATACCTCATCCTCTAATGCCTCCACACCAGAGGTATCACAGGTATCCTCTAAGGCCAAAGCCAAGCTATGTTCTGAAACATGCATAGCTGCATTTGCATCTATTAGAGAAGCAAATGTAGCTTTAATTAACAAGAACATTGAGCTAGAACAAATAATTTCCAAAAGAAAAGCTGAATTTGAGTTTGTGCTTAATGATAAGAATGATGAGATTTACAAACTTAAATGACAAATCACTGATGATAAGGCTAGGGAAGAGGTACTTCTAGAGAAGTACAGAGACCTCAAGGAAACACTTGCAACTACCCAGGTAGAGTGTGATCGATGGGTACATTCTTGCAAGGGTTTTGAAATGCTTCTTAGTAAGCAGTCTGCTTCCAACGTGAAGTTTGGCATTGGTTATAATCACACTGCTCCTCCTACAGATTTTACTCCCAGAGCAGAGATAAAATCTGATGGAGAAAGCAATAACAATCCTTTTCATCATGTGATCTACTATCTGATACAGCACCATCAGGGGTTGAAGTCAGCATTAATTCCTCTCAGAACCTATCAGCTGATGTTGATGGTTCAAATGCTGACACTCACATGATCAAAAAGTTGATCACTCCAGGTGGTATTTCACAAAGTACTGAAAGTACCAAGAGTTTGTCATAACACCTGGAGAACAAACCCAAACTACTGCAAGTAGAAAGGGTGGGAAAACTACTGAAGAAGATATCAAGAAAGCATGTACTAAAGGGAAGAAAAAGCCTTGTGAAATATGTGGCTTATTCAATCATCTTACTGATGATTGCTGGTATAAAAAGGGCTCCAAACTCAAACATAATGAGAACATTAAAAAGAAATGGATAAAATAAAAACTGAGTTTGAAACCAAATTTGTACTAGCAACATCAAAACCTGTGACCCCAAAATCCAAAAAGAAATCCAAAAAGCAAGGGATTAATCAGGCAACAGCTGAGGTTGCTCAAAGGGAGATGGT
The DNA here is from genome assembly GCA_025506515.1 of Flaveria trinervia. Lineage (NCBI taxonomy): Eukaryota > Viridiplantae > Streptophyta > Magnoliopsida > Asterales > Asteraceae > Flaveria > Flaveria trinervia. The sequence goes on along the minus strand of CM046450.1, from coordinate 30,772,609 downwards.
ACAACACAGGAATCCATCAATCTCAAGCACTAATGTGTCTGATGAGCTGAAGGCTTTATCACAGAATCAGACACAACTTGTTATGATGGTTCAACATCTATTGGGGAGAGTCAACCAATTAGATGCTCCTGTGCTGAAACCACAGAGAAGAAAATCCATGCCAAAGGATTCTTCTTCTTCACCATCTCCATCCCCTCAGGCTGTTATTCATAGCAAATATGTTAGTTTACCATCTGTTGATGTGAATAGACCCAAAACCAAAAAGGTTTGGGTCTCAAAAACTAACTAATTGTTTATGATTGCAGGGTTCTTCAGCATGCCAAAGTAGCATCGGTATGTAGACAGTGGAGGATCTATGCATATGACAGGGAACAGCTCTCTTCTTCATGACTACTCTCAAGGAAAGAAGGGGTTTGTTTCTTTTGGCAATGATGCTAAGGGTTAGATCATTGGCAAAGGCTTTGTCTCCAATGGGGAAATAAAGTTTGATGATGTTAATCAAGTGGAAAATCTCAAATACAATCTCTTGAGTGTCAGTCAAATGTGTGATAAAGGCCATGTTGCTATTTTCACCAATCAGAACTGTAGGATTCTATCATCCAAAGTTCTGCTTTTGATTGATAAGGTGTTGGATGATCACACTCTCTTGTGGGCCAACAGGACATGAAGAGTGTATGCCTTAGATCTTTCCAAGAAAATAGCTCTCAAAGGCCATCCTTGCCTATTTTCCAAAGCCTCTCCTCAGGAATCTAAACTGTGGCACAGAAGGCTGGGTCATGTTAATATCAAAAACATGAATCAGCTTATCCACAATAGTTTAGTAAGAGGTTAACAAAAAGGAGTTCCACTGTGAGAAACCTGTACTGCTTGTTTAAAAGGAAAACAACACAAAGTCTCATTCCCTCCTATTGAAGCCCTAAGTCCACTGCCTGCTTGCAGTTACTGCACATGGATCTATTTGGTCTTGTGAGAGTGATGAGCATGACAAAGAAGAAATGTCTGGTAATTCTGGATGATTACTCCAGATTTGTATGGACTTTCTTTCTGCATTCGAAGGATGAGGTTGCTTAGAAGATTATAAACTTTGTGTTGTATGTTGAGAAGCAGTATTCCCTATCAGTCAAGTGTATAAGGCATGACAATGGACTGAATTCAGAACCATACACTTGATGATTTTTATCTTTCAAGGAAATCAAAAGGCAGTTTAGCATCCCAGGACTCCAGAACAAAATGGAGTAGTAGAGAGAAAGAACAGCACCCTAATTGAAGCTGCAAGGTCTATGTTGGCTGACTCCGGTTTGCCACTGACCTTTTGGGCTGAAGCTGTTAACACAGCTTGCTATGTGCAGAATAGAGTCTTAGTAAATCAGAGGTTGATGAAGACTTCATATGAAGTTCTACATCACTTGGCTCCTCTAATTTCATTTTTCAGAGCCTTTGGGTGTCCCTGTTTCTTCTCAACACAAAGGATCAACTCCACAAATTTGATCCTAAGGTGGATGCAGGGTATTTTGTTGGTTATTCATCTACTTGCAATGCATACAAAGTCTTCAACTGCTGAACAAAGATAGTTGAAGAGACTCTGCATGTGAAGTTTAATGAACCTCCAAAGGACAAATTCCACAAAACCCTGGAGGTTTTGATCTGGACATACTGCAATATGTTCCTTATCAACCTAGAGCTGTTACAGATCATGTGGATAAATCATCTTCTGCAGCATGTCTTCCACCTGGTGGTATTGATGATGATGATATATCAATACTCACCTATTCAAGTTTAGTGATCAACTGCCTGAGTCTGCTACACTTGATGTTCCTGTAGCTTCAGTAGTTCCATCCACAATAAATGCTGATGAGATATCTGATTCCTCTACATCTTTTGATTTACCATCTAATTCTTGGTTTCAAGAGTTGTATCACCATCTGCTGCTGCTGAAGGTTCTACAAACACTTGCACAGATCTCGTTGTTTATCAAGCGCCAAAGAATCACCCAATGTCTCAAATCATTGGTGATATCAATGTTGGAGTTTCAACAAGAAGTCAATTGTCTAACTTCTGCTTCTATGCTCTCTTCATCAGTCAGCTAGAGCCAAAGAACTATCATATTTCTTTGAGAGACAATGGATGGGTTGAAGCCATGCAGCTTGAGCTACTTCAGTTCAAGAAACAACAAGTGTGGGAACTAGTTCCTCTAACCCCAGGTAAGTGTGCAATAGGCACTAAATGGGTGTTTAGGAATAAAACTGATGAAAATGGGCTTATTGTTAAGAACAAGGCTAGACTGGTTGTACAAGGGTTTTCACAAGAAGAAGGTATTGATTATGATGAAACCTTTGCCCCTGTAGCCAGACTAGAGGCAATTAGATTGTTCTTAGCCTATGCTGCATTCTACAATCTTAAAGTTTTTCAAATGGATGTCAAAAGTGCATTTTTATATGGTAAAATAAAAGAAGAGATTATGTGTGTCAACCACCAGGTTTTGAGGATAATAAACATCCTGATTGGGTGTATAAACTTGATAAGGCTCTTTTTGGGTTGAAGCAAGCTCCTAGAGCCTGGTATGAAACACTTTCCAATTTTCTTCTTACAAATAATTTCACTAGAGGCTCCATAGATAAAACTTTGTTTATTAAGAAGGTGAATCAGCATAAGCTACTTGTTCAAATTTATGTTGATGATATTATTTTTGCATCCTTTGATCCCTAGTTGTGTGATGATTTTACATGTTTAATGAAACAAAGGTTTGAAATGAGTGCAATGGGAGAATTAGAGTTCTTTCTAGGCTTGCAAATCAAACGAAAGGCTGATGGAACCTTTATTCATCAGTCAAAATATACAAAAGATCTTTTGAATAAGTTTGATTTACAAAATTGTAAGCCATGTTCTACTCCTATGTGCAACACCACACAACTGGATGCGGATCAGAAAGGTAAAGCTATTGATGTAACACTTTCAAATGTATGATTGGGTCCTTGATGTACCTAACAGCTTCTAGACCAATTATCATGTTTGCAACTTGTGTTTGTGCTAGATTTCAGGCTGCTCCTAAAGAGTCTCATTTGATTGCAGTCAAGAGGATCTTTAGATATTTGCAAGGTACACAATCTCTAGGTTTATGGTATTCCACTAGACGCTCATGCAAATTAGTTGCTTTCTCTGATAGTGACTATGCAGGGTGTAAGTTAACCAGAAAGTCACTTCTGGTGGATGTCAATTCCTAGGAAACTGTTTGATTTCTTGGCAGAGTAAGAAACAAACATCTGTTGCTACATCCACTGCTGAAGCAGAGTACATTGTAGCTGCAAGTTGTACTTCTCAGGTACTCTGGCTTCAGAACCAACTTTTGGATTATGGCATTACAGAAACTAAGACTCCATTATTAATGGATAGTGCTTCAGCTCTATGCATTGTCAAAAATCCAGTCCATTACTCTAGGACCAAACATATAGGGATCAGACATCATTTTATTAGGGACTGTTTTGAAAAAGTCTGATTGATCCAAAGTTTGTGCCTAGTGCTGATGAGCTTGCATAGATTTTTACTAAGCCTTTGGATAGTTCAACTTTCCAAAACCTAGTGTTAAGGCTTGGTATGCTGCAGCTAGAATAAGTGATAACTACTAATGATCTCAGTAAATAAGTACTGATGATCATTAGTAATCATATCACATATAGTACTGATTCTATTAAAACAACTGATCAAGTTACAACTACTGATGTAGTTATAACTACTGATATCAGTAAAAGCAGATCAAGTACTGATGTCCTATGAAACAACTGAAAACAGCAAAAAGACTAATGAGTAAGTGTTGAGGACAATATGAAACAGCTGAAAGGCTAAGATTTGACGAAAACTACTGATGAGAATTTTCTCTTCAGTTGTTTCTACAACTGCTGTTTTACCCTAAATAGTTGATGACAAAACCATGTCCTCAGTAGTTTCACAACTACTGATGACTAACACCAAGTCCTCAGCTGTTTACAACAACTGATGACAAAACCATGTCTTCAGTAGTTTTACAACTACTGCTGACTAAAACCAAGTTATCAGTTGTTTACAACACCTGAAGACAAAACCAAGGTTTTCAGTAGTTTCACAACTACTGATGACTAAGTCCAAGTCATAAGTTGTTTTCAAACATCTGAAGCCAAAACCATGGTTTTCAGTAGTTTTCTAACTGGTGATGCCTAAAACCAAGACTTCAGTTGTTTCAACCTCTGACCCTTCAGTTGTTTTCTAACCCTTACCCTATAAATACCTAATCTTACAGAGCTTCATTATCTCAAAACCTAACGTTCAAAACCTCCAAATCTTCTCTCACATTAATGGCGACCATGAAGCTTAAACCAAGACACAACTGTGTTGCCTACCTTACCAAATCACCCTTCTGGACAAAGTTTGATAATGCCATTGATCTAATGGTCCATTCTTCCTACAAAACGGCCTTCCTTCTAAATCCTACTATTTATGCCGAATCCTTACATCAGTTCTGGACGAACGTCACCCTCATCACTGGGGAGAATGTCACCGACTCTCTCCAGTCGTTCGTCAACAACCGACAGGTGGTCATCACTCCAGCAATCCTTCGCCAAACCCTACAACTGGATGGTGCCACTTTTCCCGCTGGGTACCCAAAGGGCACCACTGATCTATCCTTTGCCCACCATGGATACCACGGTAACCTCAGCGCCTCAACCATCCTAAAGAAGCATTTCCATGATGCAGAACGCCTTATTTTTCATATGGTGAATGTATGCTTAGCTCCTAAGACTTCTTCTTGGGATCAAATGTCGACCAGGTGGCAGCAGGTATTATTCTCTATCCTTGAGCAACAAAACTTAAATTTTTCTGAAATAATATTTCTTAAACTAAGGATATGGCCTCAAAACCTATTGCTAACCGATGGATATTATATCCTCGGTTCGTCATGGCCATTATAGAGAACCAGCTGAAAGCTGAGGGACTTATTGTCCTTGGAGTCCCTGCCCTGGATGTATTGCCTGAGGTATACTCGAGGCACAACTCAGACAAATCACTCAAATAGGCTGCCAAGCTGTGAAAACCCACGCAGCTGGAACCCACAGCCACTACCTCCAAATCCAAAGTCCCCACCAAACCCAAATCCAAAAAGCCAAAAAAGGCTACTCAGGGAGATGAGTCCCCTAAGGATGCCCCTGTACCACAAACACAGGACACACATACTGGTATTAACCCCCCAGTTATGTCAAAGACTCAACCTGCCAAAGCCGCATAGGTTTCGTCTCAACAAGATCTTGTTGCAACCAATATTGGGATCCCACATTGCTGGAACCTATCTCAATGAGAGGGTTACCATTGAAGCGCACCACTCACCCCGGGTGCAATCTGCTTCTACCCAATCTCCACATGTAACTGCCCCTCCAAGTCCTACACTTATTGTTGCACAAGTGCTGAGTCAGTTGCACTCCTCACCCCCACCCCAGAAACCAATTCCAACTGGGAATACCTCAACCATTGAGGAGGAGGACCAAAGTGCTTCTGATAACCCACAGCACAGGGGTTACAATGTTCCATCACTAAGTGTAGAAAAGGAGATTGGAACTTCTGGTGAGACTGCCACTTCTCCTGCTTCAGCATATGATCAGGATGAAGTTGGTAACATCCATAAGACCTCACCAGAGGCAACTGCTGATGAAGGACATAGTCCTGAGGCAGGAAGTCCCTAGTACCAAGACCAAGGGGCACATGCTACTACTGATCTACACTCAGAGCGTGTTCATCCTCATTCTATCAGGAGGTCAGGTGATTCAGTAAACACTGATGATGACCTGGGCTTCTTTTATGATGTTTTAGCCCAAAACACCATCCTCGAGGATGTGGTGAGCAGACTGAAAGAGCTGGTTGCCAAAATTTCTCAGGATCAAAGACCATCTATCCCTCAAACCCCACAGATGGCACATTCCTCTGAACGTCTCCCATACACAGCGCCACTCCAAAACACTCAGCCACCTGCCTCTGCTTCTCGCACTATTTCTCAGGGACAGAACCCCCCTGAGCGCATAGCTGCTATCTTTCAAAAATCCTTACCTCTCATCACACCAATTATCACTGATATAGTAATTAAAACCCTTGATGAGAGGCTTCCCTCAGTTATACAACCCTTTATAGAGGATGTTGTGAGCAAAAGGCTTTCTCACAATCAAACCCTTGCAACCAATGCAACCAAAAAGGGGGAGATTCAGTCAGTGAAAGCAAAAAGAAAAAGGATTGCACATAGGAAAGAGACTGAGAAGGAGAAGGAGAAGGAAGCTAACATGGAGAAAGTGACTGAAAGTACTAAATACTTTCATGTCACATACAAGAAAAGGAAGAATGAAAAGGAGACTGACTTGGAGACAATGGTGAAAGAGGCTGATGCCGAACACAACCGATCAATGGATAACATTATTGATCAGTTGTTTAGGCAAGGTCATGACACTGAAAAACTTGACTCATAAATCAGAAGATTGGAGATTGAAGAAATCCAAGCTAGATGGGCAAGTTATGATGTGTTGGAAAGGGAAAGGCTAGAAATAATGATCAGGTTTATAGCTAAGTATCTTGGTAGATCATTGATTGAAATCAAGGCATGGTCCAGGGATAGCATCTTGGCAATAACCACCAAGATCTGTTCATCTGAAGTATATACCAAAGGATTGGTTATTGAAGCCTTAAATGAAGCTGGTGCTGGGAGCAGGACTGAACTAGTCAAGCAATCTAAAGCCGCACTCACATCCAAAATGCTAGAACAGCCTGTCAAAATTCCCACACCAAAATCACCAAAACAAAAACCCACTAAAACAATCCCTTTACCTCAAAAACCACCACAACCATAACCCACCAAACCAATTCCCTTACCCTCAAAACCAATAGCCGATGATGTACCCCAGAAGAGGAAGAGAAGGGTACTGAGGCTAGAAGAAGATGAAGAAGATAATGATGAAGATGAAGATAGGCTGCCAATCTCAGCTATTATACAGTTGCCTAAGGCCACAAGTCACCCTCCAACAGTTACTCCTGAGTCTCAAAGGCAAACTGTGAAAGTGAAGTTAGAAAAAGAAGAGCTTCACAAACAACATGATGAGAAACTGTTGAGAAGAGTTGACAAAGCATATGCTGCCACATCTTCAATCATCAACATGAAGAAGCATGCTCTCAGGTTATACACTCTCAAACATACCTTTCAATATCAAAAGGAGAGAATGAGGATTTGGCCTGATCCCAGGGTGTCTCATAGGATTCAAAAAAAAACATTCCACAGAGATACATTGGCCAAGTAAAAAAGATTGTAGATGAAATTATCTCACTGGTCTTTGTAGTATCATCCTGGGAAATCCTAGATGACTTCAAGAAAGCCTATAAAGCTAAACTGACCCCACAAAAGATGCTGGAGAATAAAATGGTGAAAAAGGGGTTAGTATATAGGAGGCTTGAGGAAGTTAGAAAGAATGAGCTCCAGTTGTTCTTAGAGGGTAATCACCCAGATGAATTGCTTATAGAGTAATAACAACTGTGGAACATAAAAATGGGAAGCAGGTCAAATACCTATCTGAGTATTATGGGCCAGAATCACTTTTTGAAGGAGGAGCAGAAGAGCATACCATGGAGGAACAAGTAACCTTCCTTCAGGCCTATACAAGGGAGTCATACAGACTCATAGTTGGGAAGTAGATCTCATGGATGGGGTAACAGCTCTGTGTCCAGTTCCCCAAGACAGAGTTCCCATTCATCCTTTTCCAAACAGATGACTGAGACTTCTTCCCAGGCCTGTGCTTACAGGGGTCACTTCTGAGCTGATCTAGAAGACAAAAAGACCAATCATTCTGCCATAATAACTGGGACATCTTCAATAAGTTTAGAGGTTTTGGCTGCATTGGTTCAAGGGGAGTTTGTTGGACCAAAAGAACCAATGAGCCAGATCAGAAAAACCTCTAAGTCCCACAGACATCACAACAACTGCTGAAGACTTGATCAGTTGTTTGACAAAGTCTGAAGAAGCAATAGCTGAAGAACAAAGTACTGAAGACTTCAACAGCTGAAGACCAAAGTGTGAAGATCAACAGCTGAAGACTAAAGTACTGAAGTCTTCAAAATCTGAAGACTAAAGTACTGAAGACTTCAACAGCTGAAGTACAAAGACTGAAGACAACAGCTGAAGACACCAGCTGATGACAACAGCTGAAGTTCAAGTACAAGTACTGAAGCCTTCAGAGTTTGTTACAACAGCTAAAGAAGCATTCTTCAGTTGTTGTGATGGTTCCTTTCAGTAATTTTCTTTTCTATTTCAGTACTTGTAAAATGACTGAAGAGCATGTTCTTCAGTCGTTGTAGTTTCAGTAGTTTCTTTTCAGTAGTTGTAGTGATAGTTAACACTTAGTATTTTTGTATGAAGATGTCAGCTGTTTTGACATCTTCAGTAGTTGTGTTAACTATGAGTAGTTTGAATAATTCTGTTAGATGTCACTATCAAGTGACATCAGCAGACGTCACATCTCCTATATAAGAGATGTTGACCTAATTGTACGCGTGACATTCTGTTACCACGAAAGCGCATATTGAATGAAATATCTTTTGCAGAATTCTCTCTCTCTATAACCGTTTACTTTTATATTGAATATCAATTGTGTTCTTGTGAATTGTTTAATTCATTTTTTGATTTCCGCTGCAATACTCTCTAATCAATCAAACGTAGATCACTGATCCTAACATATATCATACATGGTTAACATTCAAATAGATCATATGTATGCTATACTATCCAGGTGTATCACTTAGATCATCATACAACCAAGTATCATACAAGTCGTGCGAATCTAGCACATTAACATGTCCACTAGTTATAACACAACTAACATGCCACATAAAGATCAAATCACGCACCACATGCCATGTGAAGCCACTCACGACTTCACATCCTAAACCCTGCCAATCCTACTAAGTAGGGGCCTCAGATTCGCACGCGTGTATGATGATCATAATCATATTCATTAACCATGTTCATTGCATTCAACAAACATCACAACAATCAATTTCCAGTCCCAAACATGATGTCCTAACTACTAACCAACATCAACATCATACATGATCATCAAAGTCCAAACATCACCCATGATTATCCAAGCATCCCATACAACTAATTTAACATGTTCTATCATATTAGAATTCATCCATGAACTTACTAACATGCTCCTAACATCCCAAACATGTTCAAACTATCATCCTTCAAACTTTGTGCAAATAAAGTTTCCCTTTTAGGAAAGTACATTCCAACATCTATCAAACACTCAATGTATTCATGAATTCCTTACAATTATACTATCTCAAGCTCATAACAACATCTAGACATGATTAACAATACCTAATCATCATAATCTATTAATCATCATGAACAAAAGTTTCTACTTTTGGCAAGATATGAACAACAACATTCATTCTAAGATTTCTAGCATTCATACCAACAATCTAACATCTAATCATAATCATGAACACATCAAAAACATCAATCCATCACTAGATCATCATGTCATGAAAATAAAGTTACTATTATTAGTAACCTATGAACACCAACTTCAATTCATCGATTTCTTGCAAGATCAATGTATCCTAACATTCATACAACCTACTAATCAACATACATTCATCAAACAATCATCCATCATGCATAATCTCACCAATTTCGAATTAGGGTTTGCTTAAAATCAAAGTTCATGATCAATCCCCTAAATACATACAATTCATACATAATCAATGTTAAAAACATGTATTCAATCCAACTAACATATTAACATCATCAAACAACATCAATTCGACCCCATGAACACCCATTCATGAATTTAGGTTCGGCCCTAACAATAATTCCATAAAAACTTGTAAAATCTAACCTTTAAACATGTGTTAACTTGCAATTGATGATTCCTACGTGTTGTAATCCTTAAAATCGAACAAAATCGAGGCTTGGAGGCTTGTTCTAGGTTGAAATCGCAAGGGAGGGGGTGTGAAAGGTGTTTGCGGCCGATTTGGGGAGAGAATTAGGGTTTTTGTGTTTTGTTTAATTTAATTTCCCATATTTACCCTTTAAACCCTTATGTTTTGGTATTTTATAAAAAACTAGACTTTAAACTCTTTGTAATATGTTTTTAACTTAATAATATAAAGATATAAACTAATGAAAATCAATATATATTTTATCTTTATAAAAACATAAGACATACGACTAAATAGGCATGTTTCTGCGTTACGCGATTAATTTCCTAATTAACATTTAAAACATGCAAACACATAAGCATAACACAATAATCACCTAATCTATTAGATTATCAATAATGTACATTTTTAATTATTATTAGGTCACCAACATTAAACGACAACTAGTGTGTGTTTACGACACGTGTATGCAAGACTTAACGGAACTAACGGAGTTTGATAATGGAAATTTACCGGATGTCACAAAACTCTTTAGTTTGCATTGATACATCTTGAATTTGCTTTAGTAAAGACTTGTCAACAGTTATAACTTGTTTCTCTCTTTGAATTGGAGATTTCACAACATGAGATACACTTTGAATAAATGGATCTGACACAATTACATCTGTTTTATCAACATCAAGGTATGTTGCTGGTCCAATCCTTCCTTTACTTATTCATAATCATCATCAACAACAACATTCTCTTCTTGATTCTCATCATCATTTACATTATCTTCAGTCTCAGCATCATCATTAGTTTCATTCATATTCTCTGATAGTGTTTCTTCACTTTTATATCTTATTCTGTTTCCATCATATTTCTACGAGTAGCATTATCATCATCATCATCATCATCATCATCATCATATTTAGATGAACATTCATCATTATCATTTTCACCTTCAATTCATCCTTAACTTCTTTAACTTCTGACTTAGACACCTCTTGAACAACATCTTCTATCAGTCATTTGGATCAAGAGGTTCATCCTCAATCAGATTAAAGTGAACTTGATCAATATTCGCCTCATCCCTTATTATAGCCCTCATGTAATCAAACATTGGAACATTTTGGGCTCTAGTTACAATAACAACTCTTTTGTACTTTGTTTCAGACATGTGTTCAAGTTCCAATCTTTCTCCACTAACTCCATGAACATTTAAGTCAAGTTATTCTTCATTCATTATCAATTGAAGGAACCTTGGATACATCAAGTATTTGTTCCTTATCCCTTTCTCCAAGTTATAAGTGAATCCATTAAAGATCCATTTAGCCATATTAAATCTTTAGTTTGTGGCCACAACAACTATAGGTGAAGTTATATCAATAGGGATAGAGTTCCAACCAACACTCCTCTTTGACATACAATGTTAGAAAATATAGCATAACAACTTCCAGTGATTAAACACTCTTACTATGAAAAATTTATTTTTGGGAAAGTTATCAGGATGATCCATCAACATGAATGTCTCTTTGCATTCATTAAATGTAAGCTCAGATAAATCTCATGCTTTATTTTCACCCAGTCTAAGAGCAAATCGGATTGACTGCTCTGAAACTTCTATCATCCTTTGCTCAGTAATGAATCCCCTCATAACTTTTCTTCATTCATCATCTCTTTCAATTTTAGTTGTTCTTCAGAACTTCTTGATCAGTCATGCATATATAATAGGATGTGCAAACAAGGCATATACATATCTGGTTCACAACAGGAATTTGATCATTTCTTCATATCCAACAGCTTTTCTTGCATCTATATTGAGAAAAGCTACAACATTAGGCTTTGGCTCAAACTTAAAATTAGCTATATGCTAACACAAAACAAAGTGTAAGTATGAATGAATTACATTGATGTAAATCTCATTATTGAACCAATAACATGTAGAAAACTTTATAAGTCATTTATACACTAAGAAATTATAATGTAGTGGATACAAAATCAATTCACACTTTGAGATTAATACCAATTAAGAGATAAAAAAAATATTCATCTTTGTTAATTTTTGAAATTTTCTTAGTAAATTTTAATTTTTGAAAACTTACCAATTTCACTTAAATTTTTTTCTACGTGTTGAATACAATTTCTATAAACAAAAAATATTTAAAATCAAGTTTCAAAATTTAGAAAACACTAAGTCATTAACAAACTTTTCAAAATTAGTATAATGTGAGAATTATGATGATTTACAATTTAACTTTGATCGAAACTTTAAAGTGACTTTTAATTTCTTCTTTATTATAGTTAACTGATGAACACCAAAGTCATTAATAACAAGTTATGATAAAATTTGGTTTTGAATGTCCTAGTCTAATTGAAAACATGTGTTAAGAACATGTTAATGTCCAATTTATGATTTTATTAGAAATTTAAGTATCAGATTTTGAGTACTAAAACCTTAGGGTTCGAATGCCTGAATAGCATTCAAACATCCTTTCAAATTTTCAATTATTTTTCTGAAATTTGATGTTATACAATCAACATGATGTTTTGAATCAATGATTTTACCTATATATCATAATGATTCAGAGAATCAATCCAACTTAGGTAAATGGAAAGTATCGGATATGGATGAGAGTAAACAGAGAGCTTGAGAGTGAATGAACTAGTGAAGTTGAAAAATTTTGTCACCTGTAGAATATATGTAAGTGTAAAAACCCTTAGGCGCATCATGTTAGGATCGTGTACTAGACGATGTACTAACTGATTAATGTGTAAACCGAATCAAATAGTGTGGAATCCTATTTGATTGACGATCCAATCAGTGAGAACGCATGTAGAAACAATTATGTAATTGAATCTAACGTTAAGAATCGATTGGGAATCGATGTACTGCGATCTATGAACTTGGAGTATGATCTTAGAGGTCTCTGGATGGCTAGGGTACGTCTAGAGTTGAAGTGTGTTTAATGCTTACGTTTTTCCACGAATTAGGTGGTATTTATAGGTTAGGGTTGCTCATTCGGGCGATTGAATCATTAGCATGGTTCAGTAGTGCGATTGAGTCATGCGGTTGATCCATTCGCACGACTAAGTGTTCAGTCGTTCAACTGAGCCAATCCTATGTTACAATCATATGACTGATCCGGCCTCCTGGTTCAGTTGTGCGACTGAGTCATTCGCATGAAGTTGTTCATACGTATGGTCCATTAGCATGGGCCATTCGCATGATAACTTCATGTTATTAAGTTTGAATGTGTTAATTGTCATTACATTATTTATATTAGTTCGATCAACCACAAACCTATATAATCAAGTCAATATGCGTTAAACAACTCATTAATGAAATATTAAACATCATAAACACAACCAAAGATTTACATTTCATTAAGTACCCAACTATTACAAAAGTGTAAGACATTAAAGACATATTACATTAAGTATAGAAACTAAGGACACATGTACCTAGAAACTCCCCCTTGGACCTAGTTTCATCTAATGTCTTACCATCTTCACAGCATCTTCATACTTCTTGTACTTCTCTTCTCTTGTGACTCCTACGTGTATCTCAAATGCAAAGCAGAGTCGTATGACGTTCTAAAACTGTAGAGCTTGTACAATATCTTGAGAGTCATAGAACAGTGGCCACTTGTGTAATGTGTATACATCATCTGCTGACAATTTTGTGAGCCACATCGGGTCAAATACCCTGATACTATCCATTTTACCCTCTTTGTTCAAGACTATGACTGCCTCTCCTATCCTCCAATCTAGTACCACCGTTTGAAGTGTGGAGTGAAGTCCTGTGGTATTTCCCGTAGTGGGATCTTAGACATGGTGCACGGAGGACTCGACTTTAGCACTATTCTTAGTTTTCCAGTTATGGCATAAACCTCCGACCCTCTGATATATACCTCGTTGCTTGTTGAGGTTTGAAGTTGACTCATCTGGTGTGGTACTCTCTCTTTAGTGCTGCTTCAAACTAGCCAGACATCTTGCGTGGATTAGCGTATAGCAATTTCAGCTTCGCTAACTGGTTAATCTCGAATCCAGGGAGAGTCTTGAGGTCATGTGGGAACCTGAAGTACTCGATCCCTTTCTCACGTTTTACTGCATAAACATTGAGATCTTCAAAATGTTCCCACGCGATGATTCTGCCCGACACCTTGTGATGTTTCTTCACTTTGTACAGTTTGTTGTAGATAGTCGACTTGACACACTGTGTTGGGCTCTTATCTCTTCAAAGCATGCAGTCCACTCAACGTTTTTGAAATTAACTTCAGCATCTGAGGCTTGGGCCTTATCTTCCATCTTGTCCGACTCTTGTTCCTGTTTATCCAGAGTCTCAAAGGTTTCACTGACTAGATTGTCTCCCAGATTAGGAATGACATTACCCTTATTGTCAGTGTACTCTGGATAATGCTAGTTAGTGACATCTTCAATCTCGATTTCATCAACATCGTTGAGCTCATCGTCACTTTCCACATGGACAGTTGGAGTGTCTTTCACAATCTCACCGACAATGTGTTTGAACATTTGTGCTATTTGCTCGTCAGTGAGATTGTGAATGATCTCTCCTTCTTCAGGAGTGTACATCACCGATCTCCTAACTATACCCTACAGAGCAAGAATCAATGTGAGCTGAGTCTTGATCTGTTGGAGGGCAGCAACAACATATTCATTCCTCTGAAAGTTTGGATCCGCTTGATTTAGACATTCAGCACAACAATCATTAGTTAATAATCAAAACAGAAACATCAACATTAAATATAAACATTCGTTTCATTATGTGATACAATATTCAAATACATATGGTTTAAATAACAAAACAGCTAAGTATTACTCTTATCCTGGATCATATGCTCTTCTGCTGACGGGGCGGATGTTGAGGCACCTTGATCTTGTGCTTTCTTCATCTTCCTTTCACTTGCAGGTGTGGCACCTGCAGCAGATGTGTCTTCTTCATCATCATCAACATCATCATCACCAGCATCATAACCAACATAGGTATCATCCTCAATGTCATCACTATCATCATCATCATCACTGTCATCATCTCCATCTCCTTCCTTGATCTTTAAGGTCTCGTCCTTTGATCCCTTGAGCCGCAGCATGATGGTCTTGTTGGTGGTCTCCAACTCCTCTATCCTTTTAGCTGCTTGGGCATGCTGCTCCAGAAGTTGGGACATCTCTACATGTTGTGCATCCATCAGTTGGGCCTGCTGCTCTATCTGTTATTCCTGCTGAGATATCTATATAGATTGGGTAGCTGTAAGGTCTACTAGTTGTCGAATCTGAGCAGTCTTCTTGTCATCAGCAGCTAATAGCTTCAGCACCATACGGTTAAGTGCCGCGATCTGTTCCTCTACCCAACTAGGAGGTAGAGAGAGTCCAGATGGGTAGGAAGGATATGACGATGGTCCGGCATGGTAGCTAGTCGTTGTGGTGGCTGTGGTGAAGATTGGTGGTGGTATAGATGAAGGTGGTGGTGGAGTGGGTGTGGTAGATATGGTGGTAGATGGGATAGCAGTAGTGGTGGTAGCAAGTGGATGGATGGATGTAGGTGGAGTGGTGGTAGTAGGTGGAGTGGTGGTACTGGGTGGAGTGATGGAAGTGGTGGTAGAAGTGGTGGTGGTAATGAAGGTCATCCTCCTCTTCTTGCTCTCTAACCCGTGGGGCTGAGCCATCCTTTTCTTCCTCGATCCCCTCGAGGTGATGCTCCCCCCTGGAACCCTGCTGGACTGATCGGGATCATAAGTAGGATCAGTGTCAACCTCCCCAGATTCGCCAGGGCGTCCACCAACCTCCCGAATCCCTCGGTCGGTGGCAACCACCCGGCTCCTCACAGTGCAAGTTAGGGGCTCCTCATCACTATCCTCCTCCTCATCAGGTTAGAAATCCGGATGGAATCCTGCAGCCTCTACTCCATCATAGGTGGATGTTGGAGATGTTATGTTAGTAGTGGGGGCCCTCGGTTGAGTGGGCCCTGCATCTCCACCATCACCATTGTCGTCGTCGTCGGAGTAATCCTCCGGGAGCTCTAACTGCTCAACCTCCGAATCACTGTCTATGTGACGCCATTTACGCCTCCCGGGCATCACGTAGTCCACCTTGGCCAGATGGCCTATAAGTCTCTTGACCGGGGGCCTATAGTCCACCTAGCGCCATGTAGTCCACCGCAGCGGTGATCTCTATGTCCATACCAAATATAGAACTCCGTATGCTGTACGGCTCACGTGACTGGTCAACCGATGCACCTCCCAGAAGGCCTGTTGTATAGACCTGTAAGGGGTGCATGGTGTAGAGATAGCCCGGTGGATCCTGGATCGCTTTAGGAAAGCGATAATCCCTTCAAACTCGGCACCATTCCGAGTCGTCGAATCTAGGTGAGCACAGATGTTGTGCTTGGGGTTGATAGACCATCTATCCGCCATCAATCTGTAACACAAGACACATAAATGTTAGACAATCACATGACACAAATCAGTTTTAATTAACTTGGTGGAATTCATTCTGGTTCATTCATGCGATTGAACAATGCGACTGTGTTCAGTTGGTTGTCCTGTCATGCGATTGGATTCAGGCGGGTGACTAAGCAGGCGACTGAGTTCAATGGGTTGACTGAGCCTGCGATTGGTTCAGTCGGCTGACTGAGCTCATTCATATGGTCCATTCGGCCAATTGAGCCATTCGACCAGCTCAATCGTGCGATTAGATTTCATCCTGGCGACCAGTCGCGTGACCCTCTGTTTGGTCGACTGAGGTTCGAATCTTGACCAATTCGTGAAATTAAATGTTGTGTAATGGCTCTATAGACTCGTAGTCACTTAACTAATAACCTAATAACTTTATTTTTAACATTTTTCTTGATTTATTTAGGTTATTTGTCCAATCAGTGCTTTGGTTCTTGTTTGGGTCAAGAATCTTGTTAGGACCTGGTATTTGACCGAAATACCTAGAGATTAACGTGTAAACCAGATCAAATAGTGCGGAATCCTATTTGATTGGCGATCCAATCAGTGAGAACACACGAAGAATCAATCAAGAATTGAAACTAACATTAGAAATCAATTGGGAATCGATCTAATGTGTTCTATGAACTTGGAGAACGAATTGAGAGGTTTCTGGACGGCTAGGGTACGTCTGGAATCGTAATTAATCGAGAGTATTCTTTTTCACGTGTAAACCAGATCAAATAGTGCGGAATCCTATTTGATTGGCGATCCAATCAGTGAGAACACACGAAGAATCAATCAAGAATTGAAACTAACATTAGAAATCAATTGGGAATCGATCTAATGTGTTCTATGAACTTGGAGAACGAATTGAGAGGTTTCTGGACGGCTAGGGTACGTCTGGAATCGTAATTAATCGAGAGTATTTCTTTTTCACGGATTGAGTTGTATTTATAGGTTGGTATTATTCAATCGCGCGACTGAACCATTAGTTTGGTTCAGTCGTGCGATTGAACCATGCGGTTGATTCGTTCGTACGACTGAGTGTTCAGTCGTGCGACTGAGCCAATTTTATGTTACAATCGTACGACTAATCCAGTCTCCTGGTTCAGTCATGCGACTGAGTCATTCGTATGAAGGTGTTCATGCTTATGGTCCATTCACATGGGCCATTGGCATGATGACTTCATTATATTATGTTTGAATGTATTAATTAGTAAACATTATATGTAATCAATCAAGCAATCACCACCTAATTAAGCAATTCAATGTCGACACATTAATGAAACATTAAACATCATAACTAACAAACTATTAGTATCATTTCATTAATCATACCAAATAAGATCTATTACATCACATATCATGATCTAGGGACATACATGTATCAACAAATCTTACAATTAGGTCACCATTTTGTCATATTTCAGTGAGATAGCGTCGCATTGTACCTGTATATCAATCCACAATCGTCAGAATGTCAATAGGAGTCAGATATTTCGATCTAAAGAATTTTGGGAAGGGTAACGACAGTCTATGGAAATAAGGGCAATTAGGGGGTGATGAGTCGAATGCGATCGACTGTGGCCCTATTTATACTAAATCTGATTTCAATCGGCCGACTGACCCATTCACTTAGTTCATT
This sequence comes from Flaveria trinervia, assembly GCA_025506515.1. NCBI lineage: Eukaryota > Viridiplantae > Streptophyta > Magnoliopsida > Asterales > Asteraceae > Flaveria > Flaveria trinervia. The sequence goes on along the minus strand of CM046450.1, from coordinate 30,754,588 downwards.
CGGGCGAATGGACCTCAGTCGTGCGATTGGCTCAGTCGTTCACATTTAGTCGGCCGACTGGAGTCAGTCGGGTGACTGACTCATTCGCACAACTCTCATTCAGTTGAATGGCTCATTCTGATAATCCATTCGGTTGAATGGTTCATACTCATGTCCATTCGGCTGTTTAGTGCATGAGTATGGTCAATTCGCACGGTTGGTCCATACTGATGGTCTAGTCGTGCGATTGGAACATATTCATGATTTTGACTTTATGACCATTTTTCACTTAGACCCATTTTAACTATTGATTTTACATTATGAACATTTGATCATCTCAGACATGATCATTTTAACTTGAAAGACTTTTGACTACCTCAGACGTGATCCTTTTAAACCAATTTGTCACCTCAGACATGACTGATTTTACCGTTGAAAAGTATGTGTGGTCACCTCAGACGTGACCCTTTTTGGCGATTAAATTCCCTATTGAATTCCATGAGGTAGTCCGATATTAAACAAACTGAATTGACTAAATTGAAATAAAATAAAAGACTTAAACTGAAATACAAAACTAAACTTGTTTTTGACTTTTTGTGTGAGGTGTAAATCCTATGGATTCGGATCTAGAATTGGCAACTTCAATTTATTTTGTCCATAACTGGACCAATTCAATTTGGAATCATACAGGCAAGTCAAATCATTTGGGACATTTTATCAACACCTTTTGATACTCAATTCTTTTTTTTCATCTAGAGTCGTTAGCAAGTTTAGGAAGTCATACTAGTACTATTAGATCCCCATATTGATTTGGACTTTCAAGAATTGTAGCCACAATGATTGTCAGTATACATGTCCACTTAAATCCATACACAGACTTTTGACATAGATTGGTGATAGTTTATGGTTTAATTATTTCAACCAACATTGTGGATCCCACACTTATGTGGTAATCAACATTCCTCAGGAGATTTTTGAGCGGTCTACGGGTATTTTGACAAGAAGAAACTATTGTAGAGCTTTCAAAGAGAAGCCAAGCCTTAGGTCAGTGCCATCGCACAGTAGAGAGGAGGCAAACAACAATGAATTCTAGAATATCTAGGTTGTGCTTATCTTCAGGTCAGTGCCATTGCACAGCAGAGAGGCACACAACCTATCTTCTTGTTTGTGCATCTTTATTTTTGTTTTGCACATAACACACCAAAAACATAAGTTATTAGCTTGATAGCATTTGCTTTTCATTGTTTTTCGTGCTTTGCTCTATTTATGATCATCCACACACATTCGTGGCGTTTCTTTGCTCGTCACCCCTTATTGGAATTTTGTTGATTGTGTTAACCAGTGATAAGATGGGAACCCACAGTCAGTTGAACAACTTAGTTTGATCTTGAGATCACCAACCAGGTCTAATCATCTATTGTGTTGAATCTACCGACATGTCATCTGTAGTCTAGAAACCTCTAGGTCTACTTTCTTTGTGTTACCTTAGTAGTAACGAGTTTTGCTATCATTTTTCCTTTTATATTGGTCAGACTACACAGACTTATACTTTGAATTTGGCATCTTATACAATTTAAAATTTTAAAGTACCAATTGATTTGTTCCTGTGTACTATCATTTTCCATAGTCATTGAATCGATATCACAGATACGATCTACTTTCTATCAGTTAGCCTCTCCATCTCCTCGTTTATTTTATTTTATTTATCTTTTTTTATTGTTACTAACTGACCTATTCTGCCCCTAAAATTCTAAAACCGTAACCGATTTACGCTTTTTAGGATTCTAATAGGCACCAAAATAACATGAATTTAATTTAACTACTAAAACTAAAATAGATAAATAAATAAAAAGAACAAAAAAAAGAAAATTTGACTATACACATCGGATTACACATGATCATCATCGGGAATTACATCACTTTTCTTTTTAACATCGTTGACCTCTAACAAATAAGAAAACGTGGTTTGTCAAAAGCCTTTGTATAGAGGTCAGCGCATTGAAAATCCTTATTTATTTTAATCACATCGATTAAGTTCTTTTCAACACAATCACATATAAAGTGATATTTTATTCCGATATGTTTGGTCTTAGGGTGTTGGACCGGATTTTTAGTTATGGCAATTGTAGTTGAGTTATCAACAAAAATAGAAGTAGAAGAGTATTTCAAACTGTAATCCTGCATATGCTGTTGAATCCATATGATTTGTGAACACCAGCTTGCAGCAGCAACATATTCAGCTCACAGGTTGACAACACAACCGAGGTCTGCTTCTTACACTGCCAGGTGAGTAATCTTCTCCCAAGAATTGACATCCCACTAATGTAGACTTTCATTTTGCCGCCATCGTAATCCGAGTCACTATACGTTGTGAGCTCAAAGTCATCATCATCAGATACCACAATCCAAGTGTGGGAGTACCCTTCAGATAACAAAAATCCTTTTGACCCCTATCAGATGGTTTACTTTTGGCTTAGCCTGATATCTTGAACATAAGCATGTAGCGTATAAAATATAAGGTCTTGAGGCAGTTAGGTACATGAGAGATCCAATCATTCCACGGTACATGGTGGCGTTGACCAGATCACCATTCTCGTCAGGTGCTACATCATGGTTTGTAACAAGTGGATTTCCAGCTGCGGAAGCATTCCCCATGTCAAACTAACTGAGAATATCTCCTACATACTTGGTCTGATGTAGGAAGATCGCCTTAGGTGTCTGATCCACCTGTAACCTGAGAAAGAATTTCATCTCTCCCATTGCACTCATTTCAAACTTAGGCAACATTACTGCTTCAAACTCTTCGTATAGATCTTCGTTCTTTGAGCCAAAGATTATGTCATCAACATAGATTTGCACAAGCAGTAAATCTCCATCTTTTTCTTTTATGAACAGTGTACAATCAATATCACTTCTGCAAAAGCCGTGTTTCACAAGGTGAGTCGAGAGTTTCTCATACCAGCTCTGGGAGCTTGATGAAGCCCATATAAAGCCTTGTCAAGTTTGTAAACTCTGTCCTGATGATAAGGATCCTCAAATCCCTCGAATTCACTGACGTACACTGTCTCACGGATTTCACCATGAAGGAATGCACTCTTCACATCAAGTTGATAAACTTTAATTTTCATGTATGAGGCACAAGCAAGAAAGATACGGATTGCTTCCATTCTTGCCACTGGTGCAAACACTTCATTTTAGTCTATTTTACTTGTTGAAATCCTTGAACAACAAGTTAGGCCTTGTTTCTGATGATCACGCCTTGATCATCTTTCTTTCATTTCAAGACCCATTTGGTGCTAATGACCTTAGCACCTTTAGGTCTATCCACTATAGTCCATACACCTAACTTCTTGAATTGAAGAAGTTCTTCTTACATGGCACTCACCCATGCCTCATCATCCAGGGCTTCACTCACATACTTTGGCTCAAACTGAGACACAAAGCAACGATATGCGCCATCGTGAAGGTATCCCTTTTCCATTACCGAGGCATAATCAACTGAGTATAGCTAATTTCTAGTCTGAACTCCTGACCTCACATCCCCAATGACATTATCCAAAGGATGATAAACATTCAGGCATGATCCAGGAGTGGTTGGAATAACTACCTCAGAATCAAGATTATGAACATTTGGTTCAGTATCAGAGGTAGTAGGAGTCTGAGGTTCCGAAGATGCATAGGCATCACTGTTAGATGCTTGTGGACTTGTAGGAATAGGAACCTATTCCTTCTGGTTGTTCTTATTAGTCTCCACAGCTTCTTCATCAAAGGAGGAGTCACTATTGTCAAGTGCTAACCCTGAGTTGTTAGATGAGCTATTTTGTGAACCAGTTGATGTTGAATCTGGAGCCTGTGGGTTCAAGACATCATATATCATCTTGGTTGCCAACTCGTTGTCAGAAGTGGAGAGTGGGATGTTGAAGGACTTGAAGAATCCATCATAGTCAAAAAGAAGGCGGGTCCTTTTCTATCAGGTGGTGTGGTGTATCTCTGAACATAAATGTTACACCACACTTCTACTAGACACGTTGAGTTGTAAACTCTCTTGTTTGGTATGTTGTATCCTAGAAAGATGCCTTCATCTGCCTTCTCACTGAATTTTCCCTCTAGATTCTTCTTTAGAAGAATGCACGGAGCACCAAACGGCTCAAGATACTCTAAGTTAGGTTTACGTCGCTGTAGTAACTCGTAACATGTTTTTCCATGACGCTTAACTACTAGAACTCTATTGAGCGTGTAACAAGCATTAGCAACTGCCTCATTCCAGAACTGGATAGGCAGTTTCGAGTCTGCTAGCATAGTCCGTGCTGTCTCTATCAAGCTGCGATTCTTCCGTTCAGCAACACCATTCATCTGAGAAGTGTATGCAGAGGTAAATTGATGCACAATTACTTTTTCCTTGCAGTAGGTTTCCATCCACTGATTCTTGAATTTGGTTTTGTTGTCTGAGTGCACTTGACGTACCTTCAGCTGGTATAGGGACTCCAGAGTAGTTACTAATTCCTTGAAGGATTCAATGTTTTTGATTTGGACTTCAGAAACATCACCCAAGAGAATCTTGAGTAGTCATCAATAACTACGTAGCAGTACAAATCACATGCTATGCTTCTTGTATTGACTGGACCAAACAAATCCATGTGAAGAAGTTCAAGAGGAAGTTCAATGGAATGAACTTTCTTTTCCTTATGAGGCTTCTTCGTTTGTTTGCCCTCCTCGCATGCAACATAGAAATCCGGAAGTTGGAAGTTTTTTACATTGAGTCCCCTCACTAGATCATTATGGATCAAGTGATTCATCTTCCGAGGATTTATGTGTCCCATTCTCCTATGCCAAGAGATGGAATCTTTTTCAGTAGCTTTTGATATAAAGCACTAAACTTCATGGTCCATTGTGGAGGCCGTTGAAAGGTTCAATACATAAAGATCATTATATCTTGAAGCTGTCATTAGGACTTGGTCCTCCGGGATCACGTAGTCCTTTTTCAGAACCTAGCACTTCTTGTTGTCAAAGACTACTTTGAAGCCTTTATCGCATATTTGAGAAACATAATGTAAGTTATTCTGCAGTTGTTGGACATAGTTTACCTTGTCAAACTTCACTTTCTGATTTCCCACTTCCCCTTGGGCTGTGATGTACCCACCATTGTTTCCTGTGAATGAAACATGCCCTCCTTTGACTTGTTTGACGTTTGATAAGAGAGCCCTATTCCCCGTCATGTGCCTGGATGCTCCGCTATCTACAATCCACATGTCAGTTTCAACACTATAGCGAACACCCTACACATACAATAAGAACGTTAGTTCAGGTTAGGAACCCAAGCCTTCACTGGCTTGGGTTTCCCCGAGGCATCACACATCATAAACTCAACCCATTGACCATTCAAGGGTGAGGGAACCTCAGATGTCTATTTGTTCTCATTTTCATATATGGAGGTGGATATTTCCTTCCATAAGCCAGATTTGTATAAGGCATGTTTGTGATAAACAGACGACTGGCTGTTGTGTTGAACTTTAATATTCACTATCTCTTTTAGGAGGCGTCACTGAGTTCCTCTTAAAAGAGCTAGGTTTTGGTTCAGGAAGTTCAACTTTCCTCCTTGGTGTTTGATAATAAGGACAACGAGACGCAACGTGTCCGTACTCTCCACAATTGTAGCAGGATCTGCTTTCAACTTTACGATTTGTTTGTTTTTATGGAGATGTAGGTGACACACGGGTAACCTTATTCTATTTGGATTGAGTCACTTCTTGGTTAGATGTATATTTTGGTTTTACAAATTTAATTCCATTACCTGGTTTTACATCTTTAACATTTTGTTTACTCGGGCTTTGACATGATGCACGTGATTTGTTAACATTAAGGTTCCTTTTAGGTTTAGATTTGACTTTGTTTGAACCAAACTTAATATTAACTTTTTCAAATTCCTTTTCCAGGTTAACACAAGGCATTTTCCCTTTTGCCTTTGAAGTGGCCTCCTTTAGTGTAGTGCTAGATTCAGTTGATTTACTTATGGAATCTGGGTCACTAACTAGAGGAGTGGACACCACGTGATGCTTCATTGGATTATTATTAGTTGGTTTAAATTTTGTGTTAATCAAGGCCTCATGTGGTGGTGGAACCACTTTATAGCCCAATCTCTCCCCGTTGTTTCTTTCTCTCACTAAGTTTTGGACTATGTGTGAAGAACTAGTCCAACTATGCAGTTTTTGTTTTAGGGAATTAACTTCTACTTCCAAAACTACTTTTTCCTTATTAGTGTCCTCTAGGGAGTTAAGATAGTACCTAATGTCATTAGCTTGGTTAAATGCAACTACATCTGTTTCCCTAAGCTGTTTGTTCAATAGGTCTATCTTTTCCTTGTAACTATGCTCATTTTGCTTTAATACCCTATTAGCTTTAGTGCATAGTTGCAAGTCCTTTACTAGGCTATCATTATGGTCTAATAACCTAGTAAATTTTAAATCTTTCCTTTCCCTAAATTTATTGCAATCAGAACAAGCATGATTATTAAATAGTTGGTCAGTAGTACTTTCCTGAGGAGGTGTTGATGAATCAGCCATGAGTGCAGAGTCTGTTGTCTTTGGTTCTGGTGATTCTGACGTTGTTGCAGATTTTCCTTCTTCAGGCAGGTAGGTGACCACTGGTGTAGATTCTTCAAAGTTGGACATCATGATCTCTACTGCTATGTTTCCTTCACTAGCGGAATCATCATCTATATCTTCCACACTAGCGATGTTGGATTCTCCCGGTGAGACAAACCGAAAGCTCCAGTCCTGTCCTTCATCCTCGTTAGCAGTCAAGGCTTTAGGATCCTTGTTTGATGAAGTAGGACCTTTAGTGGGTTTCTCCTGACGATTGAAAGAGGAGAAAGGATTCCCATTGCCAGTCTTCTTGGCTTTACGCACTCCTGTTTGAAGTGCCCTTTCTCACCACAGTTGAAACAGGTTACCTTTGACTTGTCGAAGCCAAAAGTTGTGTCCTTAGTTGCAACCAAGTTCTGTCCTGTCTTCTTGACAAACTTCCTAGCTCGTCGAACAACACTTGCTAAGGCCCACATGATATCCATTCATTCCAACTCAGTCTCGTCCACCTGCTCATAGCCATCATCAGCCAGGTGGCAGTTCCCAATCTTTCCAGCAATCAGTCCATCATAAGAATGGACTACATCATCCAAAAGATCCATGTGCTCTTTAGCAACCTTAACTGTCACATTACCAAAATTTTCAGTCTTCAGCTTTGCTGCATTGGCTTCGGGTATCATTTGTTTGGTACCAGACGAACGTGACGTTTCTGACCACAAAGTAGAAGCTTGAGCTGGACCAGTTGAGCTTGACACAAAGGTAGTCTGCAATGGTGCTCCAGATGTCTTGGCCTAAGGAGTCGCATTTTAAAGCGCAAGATTCTGATCATAGTTCGACTTTTGAGCTCTATACTTCATCCTTAACTCTTCTTCTCTTAGTTTCAGAATGAAATCATTGATATCTAACTTCGTTCGCATACCTGTCTGAGATTTGAGATGAAGGAAGCCTATTTCTCCAGTAATCCAGCGACAAAGTTGCACACTTTATCTTCCATCGATGTCATTACCCCATGAGTGTGCATCTCACTCATCAAGTGATAGAACCTATCGATCACATTATCTAGGCTTTCTTTTCCCATCGAGGAGAAATTGTCAAACTCCTTCTTTAAAGCCTTAGCCTTTATGGCTTTCAATGATGCGTTTCTGTCATACCTTTTCTCCAATGCATCCCATAGTTTCTTTGCTTGCGTATACACCGAGTATTGATGGAAAATATCTTTCGGAATAGACTTTGTAAGCAAAGCATATACTTTCTTTTCAGCATTGTGTTTTGCCTTTTGTCTAGCCGTCATGCCACTTAGTGTAAGTTTGACACCGTCAGCTCCAACTCGCATGTTGTACCCCGACTCTATAGCCTCCCACAGGTTCGTATCAACTCCATTAAAGTAGATTTCGAAACGTTGCTTCCATTGTGGGTATTCGTCTAACGTAATAAGATTTGGGGGTTTATTATGATTCCCCACTTGGTTCTCTAATAGCAGGAGATTCTGTATACGTGAGTCTCTTCCTGCTGTGTATGATGAAAACTAGTCCTCCATTTCACTTAACTTTCATTTTAAAACAAACTATTTAATTGTATGCGAATGAAGGTAGGCGACTGAACTATTCAGGTGACTGAACTATTTAGGCGATTGAACTATTCGGATGAGTCAGTCGGCCAAATGAACTAATGCAGTTGAACAGTCCGAATAGATTTCTCAGTCGTACGAATAGGAGTACGAATGAGTCCAGTCGGGCGTATGGGGATGCGAATGGGTTCAGTCATGCGATTGAGTCAATCGGGTGACTGAAGCTGCTGGATTTCGAAAATTTCTAGGTTTAACGTGGTTTGGCTGCAAAAACTCGAATTTTCCCCAAACCTATTTGTCGTATGCCGGAAAAACTAAACATTATGACCAGGAGACGTCTAAGACACCGTTTAACACAAAAGGATTGCGTTTCTAGTGAAAAAACACAATTTTTGTATCAAAAACGATTGAATCACCCGCAATCAAGAGTCAAAGCTCTCATACCACTTGTTAGGATCGTGTACTAGACGATGTACTAACTGATTAACGTGTAAACCAAATCAAATAGTGCAGAATCCTATCTGATTGACAATCCAATTAGTGAGAACGCACGTAGAAACAATTATGTAATTGAATCTAACCTTAAGAATCGATTGGGCATCGATTATTATGATCTATGAACTTGGAGTATGATCTTAGAGGTCTCTGGATGGCTAGGATACGTCTGGAGTCGAAGTGTGTTAATGATTACGTTTTTCCATGAATTAGGTGGTATTTATAGGTTAGGGTTGCTCATTCGGGCGACTGAACCATTAGCATGGTTCAGTCGTGCGATTGAGTCATGTGATTGATCCATTCGCACGACTGAGTGTTTAGTTGTGCGACTAAGCCAATCTTATGTTACAATCATATGACTGATCCAGTCTCCTGGTTTAGTCGTGCGACTGAGTGATTCGCATGAAGTTGTTCATGCGTATGGTCCATTAGCATGGCCATTCGCATGATAACTTCATGTTATTAAGTTTGAATGTATTAATTGTCATTACATTATTTATATTAGTTCAATCAACCACAAAACTATATAATCAAGTCAATATGCGTTAAAAAACTCATTATTGAAATATTAAACATGATAAACACAACCAAACATTTACATTTCATTAAGTACCCAACTATTACAAAAGTGTAAGACATTAAAGACATATTACATTAAGTTTAGAAACTAGGGACGCATGTACCTACACATGACCACTATGAAAGCGTATCACCACTGTTGAGATGCATGAGACTTAGACATATAAGCTTACTTGGTCACATTTCTTTAAAATGTCCAAGAGGCATGACCACTATTTAGGTGCATGGACACTGTTCAGGCGCATGGGTACTATTCCAGAGTATGACTTAGCCTCAAACGCCTAACACTTGGACATTTTCATGAACCGTTAATCCACATGAGACTTGTTTAGGCACATGATCCTTTCAAAGCATCTACACTTGTAATATTTTCAACATTGTAAAGTCTGGTACTGTTCAGGTGCATGAGCTTGACTTGAAACGCCAAGCACTTAACCAACTTTTCAGCAACATGACAATTGTTTAGGCGCATGAGGTTGACCAAACGCCCAACTCATGAACAAATTTCTGAAAAACTATCATACTCCTGAAATAGACTTTTGAACATTGTTCCAGCGTATGAGAACCATTCCATACGTCTAACACTTGGAATTTTCTACAAAGTTCATCCAACCCCTACTTATGCACATTAGCACCGTTCCTCAGAAAAATTTCAACACTTAGTCAAATTTTGACTTTAATCACTAATCAAACACATTCTGACTTTTTAACTTTAAATATCAAAAAAAATTATTTTTCTTTTTCACATATTTTCCTGTTATTTTAATCTTAAATTTTGAAATTTTTAAAAAATACAAATGATCTCAATTATTTATTTTCATTGCAAAAAGTTTCTCCACTTGATCTGATATGTTTTCAGGCTCATTTATTCTTCATATCAAACACACACATGCTTGTAAATTTTTAGCTTCATCCTTTTCATCCAAATATTTTGATTATTTCGTTTTCAATCTTTACTCCCCCAAAACATTTAAGTTCACAAACTTATAAGTTTATTTTATGTTTAAAAAATAAAGAAAACCAATCATTATCAACATGCCTGCACGCAAAAGGTCATGCAAAATCAAAATAAAGAAGAATAAAACGCTACTATATACATATTAAATCAAAATCCTGCAGTGAGATCATATCAGTTTAAAATCATCACATTAAAACAAAAAAAATTATGGATAGTCATAAACAATGACTAAATCTTTATCACGTGTGTTCCAGGTCAGCATTCACGTATCAGAGGAGACACTAAATCTATGGACAGACAATAAGTTCTTTGCCAAAGTATCTGAACACTTACTCTTTCCATTCTTGGATTAATTAAGGTTTGATTTGATATGACATTATCTAATCCACACTTAGACATAGAGAGCTCGCCCTCGTCAAGGTATGCAGGAAAGTAGTTTTACTCAACATAGAAACCTGACATATATGTATAACAATATCTCATGTTTAGGTCAATGAGAGAATCATCATGGTTGAACCATTAGATAATTTCTGAGAAAACCACCATGGACGAACCATTAGGTAATCTCTGAATTTGTTTCATAAATAAATAATAGATATGATTCACTTACAACAGAGGATACCTTGTCATTTCAGGTCTATGATGACTCATAACAAAGAAGTGAACAGATGTTGTAACATATCTCCTGGTTATTCATATCACCTTCAAGTGTGAGGTTATGAGTTTATAAGAAATCAATCAGATAAGCCACCACTACTCATTAGTACTAAGATGGACACACACAAATACTTAACTGATTTAGTTTAATCATAAGAATTTACTTTTTCTGTATAACTACATGAGTTTACCTGCACATCATATCTGATTACGTCATAATTTATTAACGAGAGAAGTATGCAACTGATTTAAAACCAATGTACTATCATTTATCAAATATTGCATCATCAGATCCAATCCTAATATAAGAAATGACAACTTGACTATATTTTTGTATTCATTCTATAATTTTCTCTTTTGATTTTACAATTTTCTATGTGTTTTTACTTTCCTTTTCTCTTTAATAAATTATGACAATTTCTCTTTTAATTGATTTTGACAATTTCTCTTTTAATTTTCTGATTCAATGGGGGGTTCTTTTCATTTTGATGATTGAAAACCATTTTTCAAATATAGTTAATAAATCCAATGGACTTCATAAAAAACTCAAACCTTCCTGTAAAAAGGCTTTGGTAAAGAGATCAGCCAACTATTTTTCAGTTGCTATTTGAATCAATATGATTAAACCTTTTTTAGAGTTATCTCTGAGAAAGTGATATCAAATCTCGATACGCTTTGTTTTTGAATGTTGGATAGGATTATCTTTATAAACATTGCAACAATGTTATCAATGTAAATAGAGGTTTTAAGAAAGTTGAACCCGTAATCCAGCAATTGGTTTTGTAACCAAAGGATTTAAGAACATCCTACTGATGCAACTATGTACTTAGCTTCTGCAGTTGTAACAGAGACATTTGTTTGTTTCTTACATCACCACAAGACTAATTAGGGGCCCAAAAACTAAACCACCCATCATAGATTTACCATCTTGACAATATCCCCCATAATCACTATGAGTATATCCATGTAAGTCGAAGTTATTGATACATGTTTGTCCTAGATCATGATATGTGATGTAATAGATCTTGTTTGGTATGATTAATGAACTGATATTGATAGTCTGTTGGTTATAATGTTTAATAGTTCATTAATGAGTCGTGACTGAATTGATTGGGTTTATGATTACTTGAATGAATACATATAATATTATGTTATTTAATTAGAACATTCAAATTTAACTTAATGAAGTTCTCATGTGAATGGCTCATGCGAATGAACCATAAGCATGAAGAACTTCACACGATTGACTCAGTCGCACGACTGAACCAGGAGACTGGATCAGTCATACGACTGTAACATAAGATTGGCTCAGTCGCACGACTGAACACTCAGTCGCACGAATGAACCAACCGCATGGTTCAATCGCACGACTGAACCAAACTAATGGTTCAGTCGCACGATTGAATAGTGCCAACCTATAAATACAACTCAATTCGTGAAAAACAGGACACTCGATCAAGTACGATTCCAGACGAACCCTAGCCATCCAGAAACCTTCCAAATCGTTCTCCAAGTTCATAGAACACATTAGATCGATTCCTTATCGATTTCTAACGTTAGTTTCAATCCTTGATTGATTCTTCGTGTGTTCTCACTGATTGGATCGCCAATCAAATAGGATTCCGCACTATTTGATCTGGTTTACACGTGATCTCTAGGTATTTACGTCAAATACCAGGTCCTAACAAGTGCTATCAAAGCTATTGGCTCTTGATTACGTGTTGATTACATCAAGATTGCATAAAAGGTTGTGTTTTTGCACTAAAAACGCAATCTTTGGCATCAAAAGTGATCTTGGAAGTTCCCTGCTCATCGACGTTTGGTTTCGACGTTTGGTTTCTACGAACGTTTGCACTAAAAGGTTGTGTTTTAGAACTTGTGAAATTTCGAATTTTTACAGCTAAAACCGGTCAAACCTAGAAATTTTCGCAAAACAACAGCTTCAGTCGCACGAGTGACTCATTCGCACGACTGGACTCCATTTGCATTGCTCACACGCACGATTGGACCTAGTCGCACCCTCATTCGGCCAACTGAACCGTTCGTTCGCATAGCTCATACGCACCAGATTCATTCGCACGACTGAACCAATCGCCCAGTTCATTCGCACGATTGAACCAATCGCAGAGCTTATACGCACGATTAGCTCATTCGCATCCTTCAGTTGCATCAGTGAAAGTTTGTTTGATTAGATTATAAGTTTATTCGTCATGGAAGATCAGATGTCAGCCTTTACTGCTAGGAAGGACTCAAGGATACAGAACCTGCTGTTGCTTGAGAGTGAGTGGGGAATCACAATAAACCACCAAAGCTTTTGACTTTAGATGAGTTTCCCCACTGGAAACAACGTTTTGAGATCTACCTAATCGAGTAGATCCTAATCTGTGGGAAGCCATTGAGATAGGTTATAGTACACCGTGGGAGCTGATGGAGTTAAACTAACATTAAGCGGGATGACAGACGCACAGTAAAGTACAATGCAGAGAAAAGAGTTTATGCATTGATCACTTAGTCTATCCCCAAAGACATATTCCACCAGTATTCAGAAAACAAGCAGTCCAAGAAACTGTGGGATGCGCTAGAGAAAAGATATGATGGTAATGCATCATTGAAGGCAATCAAGGCAAAGGAGTTAAAGAAGGATTCGATAACTTCTCATCAATTGGTAATGAAAGTTTGGACGAAGTCATAGACAGATTCTACCACTTGATGAGCGAATTGCATACACATGGAGTGGCTACTACCATGGAAGAGAAAGTAAGCAACTTCGCAGACAGGTTGCCTGATAAGTGGGCTACATTCGTGTCTAACCTGAGACTGAATGGAATCCTTGTAAAGCTGGATATAAATGACTTCATTCTTAAGTTGCGAGAAGAAGCACTAAGGATGAAGTATAGAGCTCAGAAGTCTTCGTACACACAAAATCCAGCTTTATACAACGCCACGCCTCAAGCTAAGACATCTGGAGCACCCCACCAGACTGCTTTTGTGTCTAGCTCGTCAGGTCCTTCACATGCTTCTCCTTGTGGATCAGACACGTCTGGGTCATCATGTACCCATCATATTGGATCAGAAGCAAACGCTACCAAACTGAAGATCGAGAACCTCGGTAATTTGACCGTGGAAGTAGCGCGAGAGCATATGGATCTTTTAGCAGCAGTGGTTCATTCATATGATGGACTTGTTGCCGGGAAGATTGGAAACTGCCATCTGGCAGATGAGGACTACGAGCAGGTGGATGAGATGGAACTTGAAAGAATGGATATAATGTGGGCCTTAGCATGTGTTGTTCGGAGGGCGAAGAAGTTTGTGAAAAAGACTGGGCAGAACTTGGTTGCTACTAAGGACACCACCTTTGGCTTCGACAAGAGTAAAGTGACCTGCTTTAACTGTGGTGAGAAGGGGCACTTCAAACGAGAATGTGTCAAGCCAAAGAAGACAGGGAATGGGAACCCGTTCTCATCCTTTACTCGCCAACAAGCAAGCCTCTAGTTCTACTTCATCAAACAAGGATCCAAACGCCTTAACTGCTCATGATGATGAAGGACAGGATTGGAGTTTCAGGTTTGTCTCACTAGGAGAATCTAACATTGCCAGTGTTGAGGATATTGACGATGATTCTGTGAGTGAAGGTGATATAGCAGTTGAGATTGCAATGTCACATAGTGAAGAAACAACTGCAGCCGAGGTCAGTTACAAACCAAATGAGGAAGCTTCCACGTTAGAGACTAGAAAAGCCAGAATCACCAGAACCAGAATCATCTAATGCTGCAATGATGGCTAACTCTTCTGAACCAACTCAGGTAAGTACCACTGACCAAATTTTTAATAACCATGCTTGTTCTGATTGTGACCCTTTTAGAATAGCATAGATGAAAATTTGCTAGGTTATTAGATCATAATGATAACTTAGTAAAAGTTTTACTTCTGTGCACTGAGGCTAATAGAGTACTAAAACAAAATGAGCATAGTTATAAAAAAAGATAGACCTATTGACTAAACAACTTAGGGAAACCGAAGTAGTGGCCTTTAACAAGCAAATGACATTAGGTACTATCTAAACTCCCTAGAAGTCACTAAGAAACAAAAGGCAGTTCTAGAAGTCGAAGTTAATTCATTAAAACAGAAACTGCATAGTTGGACTAGTTCTTCACATATAGTCCAACACTTAGTGAGAGAAAGGAATAACAGGGAGGGATTAGGTTACAAAGTGGTTCCACCACCACCTGAGACCTTGATGAACACTAAGTCTAGACCAGTAAATAATAACCCCATCAAGGATCATGTGGTGACCACTCCTCTTGTTACTGATCCAGACACATCATGTTCATCTACTAAATCTGGTCAGAAACAAAAGGAGTCCACTTCAAAGGCAAAGGGTAAACTGCCTTGCGTTAATCTGGAAAATGAATTTGAAAAAGTTAACTCAAAGTCAGGGTCAAACAAAGTGAAATCAGAACCTAAAAGGGCTTCAAATGCTACTTTTTCACATGCTTCAAGTCAAAAACCAGTTAACCAAAAAGCGAAACAGGTTAAAACAGTAATTTTGTACACCAGAGAAAACATCAACATCCAGAGTCAAAAACTAAAGTGATTGATGTTACTAGAGTGTCATGCACTTCTCCACAAAGAAAGTTTAATCATAAAGTTGATAGCAGAGCGTGCTACAACTGTGGAGAATACGGACACATTACTTCCTACTGTAATTTTTATCAGACACCCAGGAAGAAGATTGAACTTCAGGACTCAAAACCTAATTCTTCTAAGAGGAGCTCTTTGACTCCACCTAGAAAGAGCAGTGAACCTAAAGTCCAACCTGTAAGCCAGACGACTGTTTATCATAAACAGGCATTGGACAAATCTGGCTTATGGAAAGAAAAGTCAACCCTCGTGTCTGATACTGATAACAAGAAGGAACCTGAGCTACCCCACCCTCTAAGGGTCAATGGGTGGAGTTTATGATGTGTGATGCCTCTGGGAAACCCAAGACAGTCAAAGCTTGGGTTCCTAACCTAAACTGATTCATTTACTTTGTATGTGCAGGGTGTTCGATATAGTGCTGAGACTAACACGTGGATTATAAACAGCGGAGCATCCAGGCACATGACAGGAAATAGAGCCCTTTTATCTAACGTCAAACAAATAAAAGGAGGGCATGTTTCCTTTGCAGGAAACAAAGGAGGCTATATCACAGCTCAGGGAGAAGTGGGAAATCAGAAAGTTAAGTTTGATAATGAACTACGTTCAAAAACTTCAGAACAACTTACTTTCTGTTTCCCAAATCTGTGATAAAGGATTTAAAGTCATCTTCGATAACCAGAAGTGCTATGTGCTGAAGAAAGAATATATGATCCCAGAGGACCAAGTTCTGATGACTGCTTCAAGATATAAAGACCTTTATGTCTTGGATCTGTCAACAGCTACCACAACGAATCATGAGGTTCAGTGTTTTTTATCTAAAGCTCCTGAGAAGGATTCAATCTCATGGCATCGGAGAATGGGACACATTAGTCAAAGGAAGATGAATCATTTCATTCAGAAGGATTTAGTGAGAGGAGTGAATGTCAAGAACTTCCAACTTCCTGACTTTTGTGTAGCGCCAAGAAAGGCAAACAGACAAAGAAGGCTCATATGGAAAAGAAAGTTCATTCAATAGAACTTCCTCTTGAGCTTCTTCACATGGATCTGTTGGGTCCAGTTAGTACAAGGAGCATTGCAGGCGACGTGTACTGTTATGTGTCACTGATGACTACTCAAGGTCACTTGGGTAATGTTTCTGAAATCCAAATCAGAAACTTTGGAGACATTCAAGGAATTAGTAACCACACTGGAATCACTCTACAAGCTAAAAGTTCGACAAATACGCTCAGACAACGGAACAGAATTCAAGATTAAGGGATGGAGGCATACTGCAAGGAAAAGGGAATTGTGCATCAATTCACTTCTGCCTACACACCTCAGATGAATGGCGTTGCTGAGAGAAAGAACATGAGTTTGATAGAGACAGCCGAACTATGCTGGCAGACTCGAAACTGCCTATCCAATTCTGGAATGAGGCAGTGGCAAATGCGTGTTATATACAATCGAGTCCTAATAGTCAAGCGCCACGGAAAGACATGTTATGAGCTACTTCAAAGACACAAACGAATTTGGAGTATCTTGAACCTTTTGGCGCACCGTGTACACTTCTGAAGAAGACACAAGAAGGAAAATTCAGCGAGAAGGCAGTTGAAGGATTTTTCTAGGATACAACATACCGAACAAGCGAGTTTACAATAACTCAACGGGTCTTGTAGAAGTGTGGTGTAATGTCGACGTTCAGAGATATACACACCACCTACAGGCAAAGGACCTGCATACTTCTTCGATTATGATGGATTCTTCAAATCCTCAACATCCCTCTCTCTCCCTCGGATGATGAGTTAGCTAGTAGGATGATGTATGATATTCTAAATACACATCTAGCACACAGGGAGAATCATCTACTCAGTCAGAAGGGGTAGTCGATGACAGTGACTCCTTCTGAAGATGGAACTGAAGCAGATGACCAGAACAGTCAGGAGGACCAGGTTCCAGTTCCGGAAAGTCCACAAGCATCCATAAGTGATGCAGCCTCAACTTCGGAACCTCAAACTCCAATCCCTTAGATGCAGAACAAAATGTTCACAATCTTGGTTCGGAGGTGACTGTGCCGACTACTCCAGGATCATGACTAAACGTCTATCATCCCCTTGACAATGTTATTGGAGATGTCCAATCAGGAGTACAAACCCGAAATCAGCTATACTCAGCTGATTACGCCTCAGTTATGGAGAAGGGTTACATTCATGATGGTGCTTATCGATGTTTTGTTTCGCAGGTTGAGCCAAAATATGTCAGTGAAGCACTAATGATGAGGCGTGGGTGAGTGCCATGCAAGAAGAACTTCTGCAGTTTAAGAAGCTAGGTGTATGGACTCTGGTTGATAGACCGAAAGGTGCTAAAGTCATTGGCACCAAGTGGGTACTAAAATGCAAGAAGGATGACCAAGGAGTCATTATCAGGAACAAAGCTCGACTGGTGGTTCAAGGTTTTCGTCAAGTCGAGGGGATTGACTATAATGAGGTGTTTGCACCCGTGGCAGGATGGAAGCTATTCGTATCTTCCTTGCCTATGCATGTACATGAAGATTAAAGTCTACCAATTAGATGTGAAAGAGTGCATTCCTTCATGGGGAAATCAGGGAAACAGTCTATGTAAGTCAACCCGAGGGATTTGAAGACCCTTATCATCGGGATAGATTTACAAGCTCGACAAAGCTTTATATGGGCTTCATGAAGCTCCTCAAGCTTGGTATGAGAAACTCTCGACTCATCTTGTGAAACACGGCTTTCGCAGGGGAGTCATTGACTGTACT
Source organism: Flaveria trinervia (assembly GCA_025506515.1). Taxonomy (NCBI): domain Eukaryota; kingdom Viridiplantae; phylum Streptophyta; class Magnoliopsida; order Asterales; family Asteraceae; genus Flaveria; species Flaveria trinervia. Next base: position 30,736,376 of record CM046450.1, on the reverse strand, counting down.
GTTTATTAAAGAAAAGGATGGCGACCTACTGCTTGTACAGATATATGTTGATGACATAATCTTTGGGTCAAAGAACGAAAAGTTATGCAACAAGTTTGAAGCAGTGATGAGAAAGAGTTTGAGATGAGTGCTATGGGGGAGATGAAGTTCTTTCTCGGGTTACAGGTAGATCAAACACGAATGGGATTCCTACATCAGACCAAGTATGTAGGAGACATTCTCAGTCGCTTTGACATGGAGAATACTTCTGCTGCTAGGACTCACTTGCTACGAATCATGATATAGCACCTGATGAGAATGGAGATCTTGTAGATGCCACCATGTACCGAGAATGATTGGATCCCTCATGTATCTCACTGCCTCAAGACCTGATATCATGTATGCTACATGTTTATGTTCCAGATATCAGGCTAAACCTAAGGTCAATCATCTGATTGGGGTCAAAAGGATCTTTCGCTATCTAAAGGGTACACCCACACTGGGGTTGTGGTATCCTCATGATGACGATTTTGAGCTCACAGCGTATAGTGACTCGGACTATGGAGGCTGCAAAATGAACTACAAGTCTACATCAGCGGGGTGTCAATTCTTTGAGGGAAGATTAGTTACATGGCAGTGTAAGAAGCAGACATCGGTTGCATTGTCAAACCTGTGAAGCTGAATATGTTGCTGCTGCAAGTTGCTGTTCACAAATCATTGGATTCAACAGCAATGCGGGGATTACGGTTTGAAATTCTCATCTACTCCTATTTTGTTGATAACTCTGCTGCAATTGTAGTAACCAAAAATCCGGTTCAACATCCTAAGACCAAACACATCGGTATTAAATACCACTTCATAAGAGACTGTTTTGAAAAGAACTTAATTGATGTGGTTAAAATAATACTGATTTCAACGTGCTGACCTCTATACTAAAGCCTTTGATAAACCACGTTTTCAATATTTGCTAGAGGTCAACGGCGTTAAAAGAAAAGTGAGGTAATTCTGATGAGAATAATGTCTAGTCTGATGTACTTTCGTTAAAGTTTATTTTATTTTATGTTCTCTGTTTTTTTCTTTTTGTCTGTTATATTTAAACTCATGTTATTTTGTTGTTTATTAAAATCCAAAAAAATAAATCCGAAATGATTTTAGTATTTTAGGGGGAGAATAGGTCAGCAAGTTAACATTAAAAAATATTTTTAAAAAATAAAAAAAAATAATGAGGGAGAAGGGGTAACTAGCTGAAATAAGGTAGATTGTGTCTGTGATACCGATTCAATACCTTTGGAATATGATAGTACACAGAAACAAATCAAGAGGGATTTTAAAAATTTAAGTTTTGAAAAGATGCACAAGTTCAAAGTATAAGTCAGTGTAATCTAAGAAATATAAAAAGGGAGAATGATAGAAAACTGGCAACTCCAAAGGTGACACAAAGAAAGTAGACTTAGAGGTGCTAGACCACAAATTATATGTTGGTAGATTCAAACAATAGACAATTAGACCTGATTGGTGATCTCAAGATCAAAAAGTGTTCAAATGACTGTGGGCTTCCATCTTATCACTGGTTAACACAATCAAATATTCCAATAAGGGGTATTGAGCATTTAAATGCCACAAAAGTGTGCGGATGACCATAATTAGAGCAAAGCTAAAAAAATGAAAGACAAATGCGATAAAGCTAATGACGTATGTTGTTGGTGCATATGGTGTCAAATAAAATAAGCTGCTCTAACAAGGAGATAGGTTGTGTGCCTCTCTGTTGTGCGATGGCACTGACCTAAGGATAAGCATAACCTAGATGTTCTAGAATTCATTGTCGTTTGCCGCCTCTGCTGTGCGGTGGCACTGACCTGAGGACAGGCTTCTCTTTGAAAGCTCTAAGAATAGTCTCTTCTTGTAATATACCTGTAGACCGCTCAAAACCTCTGAGGAATGTTGATTACCATATAAGTGTGGGATCCACAAATGTTAGCTGAAATAATTAAACCTAAATCAGTCACCAGTCTGCATCAAAAGTCTGTGTATGGATTTAAGTGGACAAACATACTGACAATCTTAGTGGCTACATTCTCAAGAGTTCAAATCAATGTGAAAATCTAAGAGTTTCAGTATGATTTCCTTAAGTTGCTAACGACTCTGGATGAACACCGAGAATGTAAGCATCAAAGAGTTTAATAACAAGTCCCAAATGATTTGATATTCCTATATGATTCCAAAATTGAGTTGGTCCAGATATGATCAATCTAAGTTGAAGTTGTCTACTCCTAATCAAATCCTTAGATTTCCATCTTAGGGCTTTATCTCTCACAAATGGTCATGTCTGAAGTGACTGAATTGGTTAAGAGCTTACAATGTTATTATCAAAAGTGAAAAGGGTCTGAATAGTAAATGTTCAAAATGACTGTAAATCACAAAGTGTGACCCATTCGCACTAGTGGATCATGGTTATCGACCAACTATGCGAATGGCTTCCAATCGGCCGAATGGACATGAAAATGATCCATTCGACCGAATAGAAGGGGGAGAATGAAATAGGAGACCGACTGAGGCTCAGTCGGTCAACTAAAGTGGCGAATGAAGGAGACCGAATGAGTCAGTCGACCGACTAAGACTCAGTCGGCCTCCTCAATGCGATTGACTAGGCCAATCGTACGACTGGACCTCAGTCGCCCGAATGAACTGTGCGAATGAGGCCAGTCGGCCGATTGAATTAGGGTCAGTATTTAAGGGCCTCAGTCGATCGCATCTCACTCATCACTCCCAATAGCACCCCAATCGTGCTCTTTACCGTTACTCTGTCAAAATTGCCACAGATTCTGATATACATTGCTGTTAAGTTTCTTACATTCGAGTGACGTTTTACAGGTACACTACTCTTTGAATCCTACCAAAATCAGCACATTACCGACCTACAATAGCGACACTGGATTGAATCAAGAACCGAACTGTGAAATGACCTAATCACCTATGTAAATGAAGCAAAATGTTAAAATTGAGTTTAATAGGTTATTAGTGACAAGTAGACGAGGCTAATGGACCATTAAACACTGTTAAATGACTTAGATTGGTCAAGATTCGACCCACAGGCGATCGAACAGTGGGGCAAGCGACTGGTCGTTCGAATGAACTCCAATCGCACGATTGAACCTTACGATTGGATCATTCGACCGACTGAACCACCCGAATGAGTCCAGTCGGCAGATTGAACTCAATCGCATGTCTCAATCAGCCGATTGAACTCAATCACATGCTCAATCAGCCGATTGAACTCAATCGCATGCCTCAATCACCGATTGAACTCAATCGCATGTCTCATCACCGATTGAACTCAATCGCATGTTTCAAACAACGAATGACTCTAGTCGCATGACTCATTCCCATGAATGAATCTGAATGGAAGTGAAACACTACACTTAGAACTGAATTCCAATGTATTATGTACTAATGATCAGGTGTTTGGTGTTTCAGGAAAAATGACTGACCGATGGTCTCTTAATCCAAAGCACAACATATGTGCCCATTTGGACCACACGACACGGAACGGGGCCAAGTTCTCCGATATTATAGCCTTCCTCAAACGTTCACGGATACATAAGGCTATATCTACGCCCTGCACACCTTACAAATCACTACACCAGGCATTCTGGGAGAATGCCTCAGGGATCGTTCTCGTGAGCCATACAGCATCAGAAGCACCATTTTGGGTCAAGCTATCGACATCACTGCCATGGACATCCAAAGAATCCTTGAGTTTGGGGATGACTCTACTCACCCCACTAAGTTACATCCATTGACTGTGAGAGGGTGTTTTCTCTCGAATCAAGTATGCGGGGGACATTAACTCAGGGGTGCTAAATAAGAGCAACCTGTGCCCACAATACAAATATCTGGCACATGTGATTCTTAAGTGCATCGCTTCGAGAAGGGGTGGCTTCGATGACCTATCAGATCAGATACAGAATGCCTTCGTGGCTCTGGTGCTGAACCACCCTTTCAGCTTCTCAATATGATCTTTGCTTTTTTGTAGAGAACATTGAAACAAAAGGGAAAGAAGGTTTTTGTATGTATCCACGATTTCTTCAGATGATATTCAATGAAGCTGCCTCAGCTCCCCAAGGAAAGTCACGATGCAGTGACTTTGGAACTTATGGATGACACTACTTTGGGTAGGATGGTGGTGTACCGGGGCAAGCAGTTAAGCCCTAGGAAAAGAGGCCGATTGGCCACTTAGTAGATGAAAGTTATGTGGCACCGGGGAGACGCCAATGGCGTCACGAGGACAGTGACTCCGACGTGGAGCCAATTGTCCTCCCTACTGATGATTCAGAGGAGGATGACAGTGGGGATGATGCTATTCCATCCAGAGGCACTGTGTCTGACTCTGTTCCCTTTGTGTCTGTCTCACCTGCTGAAGTAACTAAGTCAGCAGGATTTCATCAAGATTTTGTTCTTAACGATGAAGATGAGGATGAATCTGATGAGGAGCCACTGACCCGAACTGTGGAAGGAAAGTTGTTCCCACAGAACATGGGTTAAGAGTTGTTGGTGAACAACCGAGAGGCTCCGGAGATACAGAAGCTGACCCAACTTATGCTCCGGGGTCCTCAGGTGGGATTGTAGGGGGAGCATCCACCTCGAAGGGAACGAGGAGAAAACGGATGGCTCAACCCCATGGCCAGAAATAGAAGAAGCATAGGGTAACCTTTATCACTACCACCTCCACCATACCTTCCACCACTACCACCTCTTCAGACACACCATCCACCACCATACCTTCCCCTACAGCAACCACAGACACCACCATACCGACCACCACAAGCCAGACCCCAGCCACCACTACATCATTCACCCCACACTCACCACCACTATCATCCAACCTGACCCGATATTCACCACCACCACCACCACCACTAGCCACCAACCGAGCCCTCAGCCTACCCCTCACACACCTATAGATCTCTTCTACCTCCAATCGGGGTAGAGGAACAGCTGTCAGCTTTAAATAGAATGGTGTTGCGATTGCTGGCGGCTGATGAGGAAAAGACCACTCAGATCCTCCAGCTTACCGACCTGACTGCTGCACAATCGCATAAAATTGCAGAGCAGGATCTAGTAATTGAGGAGCAGGCCCAGCAATTGGCTGCTCAGAACACTCAGATGGACCAACTCCGAGCTCAAAGTGTCGCAGCAGGTAAGCAAATAGAGGAGTTGGAAAAAGCTAAGAGGACCATTTTGCTAAAATTGAAAGGATCAAAGGAGGAACCTCTAAAGATAAGGGATAGAGACAAAGATAATGAAGAAGAAGATGATGATGATGATGACAGTGATACTGATGAAGAGAAAACCAAAGAGTGGTGTGCAGATGAAGACACTGAAGTAGGAGAAGCAGCTGAATCTGTCTCAGCTCCAGGGCAAGAGAAGAGAACAAAGAACAGACAGGATCAGTCAGTTTCTGCTTCTGCACCTTCATATGAAGAGTCTAGCATTCAGGATAAAAGTAAATAGTAGATGTTTGTGTATTTATTTACTTTTGTATTCTGTATTGAAAAACCATGTACTAAATGTTTATATTAAGTTAATGCATTTTGTTTGATAAATTACTAATGATTTGAGTGTGAAATGTTTAAATCAAACAGATCCAAAGTACCACAGAGATGAGTTTGATATTGCTCCCCTTCAACAGGTCAAGTCTCAACTCACAATGATTCTTGATCTGCAAGGGATTGTCAGAAGGTCAGTGAGTTATACCCCTAAAGAAGGTGAAATAATTCACGACCTATCTAACGAGCAACTGGCAGAGATGTTCAGACTCAATCCTGATGACATTGTCAAGGATGCTCCAACAGTTGATTCAACCAGTGACGACGAACTACATGACGTTGATGAAGTTGAGGTTGAAGATTTGCTGCTGAAGAGTACCCTCAGTACGCTGACAACGAGGGTAATATGGTCCCCAATCTGGGTGAGTCCCTAGTCAGTGATATGTTTGAGGTACTAGACAAGATGGAGCAGGAAGCTGGAAAGCGAAGGAACAGCCCAAGCCTCAAACGATGACGTATACATTCGAAAGGCTGAGTGGGCTGAATGTTTTAAAGAAGTCAAAGCCCAACGTGCTGCACCGAAGAGGGAAGCCTACACCAAGTTCTACAGCGTCAAGAAACATCTTATGGTGTCAGGCAGGATTATAGCATGGGCATATTTTGATGATCTTAACGTTTATGCCGTTAAGAGGGAAAAGGGCATAGAGTACTTAGATTTCCACATGATCTAAAGACTCTACCATGATTTGAGCTCAACCAGCTGGCCAAATTGAAGCTGTTGTATGCTGACCCGAGAAAGATGTCAGGCTGGTTTGAGGCTGCCCTAAAGAAAGAGTACCACACCAGGTGGATTAACTTCAGACCTCAACAACCTACAAGGTATATTAGAAGTCTGAGATGGATGCCATTACTGGAAAACCAAAGATTGTGTTGAAGTGGAGTCCTCCGCGCACTATGTCGAGAATCCCTCTCAGGGAAATGCCACATGACTTCACTCCACACTTCAAATGGTGGTACTATGATTGGAGAACTGCTGAAGCTGTCATAGTTCTAAACAAAGGGGATCAAATGGATACTGTCAGGGTATTCGACCCAATGTGGCTAACCAACTTGTCTGCTAATGATGTCTATACATTATACAAGTGGCCACTGTTCTATGACACACAAGACATTGTACAAGCCCTCCAGTTCCAAAATATTATACGACTTGCTTCGCGTTTGATATTCACGCGGGAGTCACAAGAGGACAAGTACAAGAAATATGAGGAGGTAATGAAGAAAACAAGACATTAGAGAGATCTAGGTCCAAGGGGGAGTTTGTTGATACATGTTTGTCCCTAGATCATGATATGTGATGTAATAGATCTTGTTTGGTATGATTAATGAACTGATATTGATAGTCTGTTGGTTATAATGTTTAATAGTTCATTAATGAGTCGTGACTGAATTGATTGGGTTTATGATTACTTGAATGATTACATATAATATTATGTTATTTAATTAGAACATTCAAATTTAACTTAATGAAGTTCTCATGCGAATGGCTCATGCGAATGAACCATAAGCATGAAGAACTTCACACGATTGACTCAGTCGCACGACTAAACCAGGAGACTGGATCAGTCGTACGACTGTAACATAAGATTGGCTCAGTCGCACGACTGAACACATAGTCCACACGAATGAACCAACCGCATGGTTAATCGCACGACTGAACCAAACTAATGGTTCAGTCGCACGATTGAATAGTGCCAACCTATAAATACAACTCAATTCGTGAAAAATAGGACACTCGATCAAGTACGATTCCAGACGAACCCTAGCCGTCCAGAAACCTTCCAAATCGTTCTCCAAGTTCATAGAACACATTAGATCGATTCCTTATCGATTTCTAACGTTAGTTTCAATCCTTGATTGATCCTTTGTGTGTTCTCACTGATTGGATCGCCAATCAAATAGGATTCCACACTATTTGATCTGGGTTACACGTGATCTCTTGGTATTTACGTCAAATACCAGTCCTAACAGAAGTTTTCTTCATAAGGATACCATAACCTAGAGCCGGATTTCCTTTGAGATATCTGAATATGTGTGTGACAACGATAAGATCAGATTCCTTTGGGTCAGATTAGTACCTGGCATAGACACAAACAACATATATTATATCAGGTCTAGATGCAGTAAGATACATCAAAGATCCAATCATAGATCTATATAAAGTTTGGTCAATTCATTTTCCTTTCAGATCAAATTCAATATTGGTATTGATGTTAGTTAGAGTTTGATGGATGTAACGCCCTGAATAATGTCTAAACGAGCCAAATAATAATAATAGGCTTAAACGAGATCATTTAATGAAAATAAGATGGATATGGGTTATAGACCGAGTTAACCCTTCCGGTTATGTGTTTGGCGAGTTTATGGTGTCGGGAACATCTGGTATATGTAAACGGATCAGCTTGAGCAGCTCTCATTTGCAACTCAACACTCTAGTTCTAGAGAGAGAGTAGAGAGAGAAAGTAGAGAGAATAGAAGATTCAAGGCTCGGTTGATCTCGGGATTGAAGATTGGTGTTCGTGGGCATCCAAACAACAAGAAAACACCACGACTCCAAGTAAGAAACATCATTTAGTCATTCATTTTGATGTAAAACTGGATTCTAGGTTTGGGGTTTCTGAAAGTGGCAAAGTTTCGCTCAAAACTCACGTTTTTATGTAAGAAAACATGTAAGAAACTTAGATATAGCTTATTGGGTGGTAAACCAAGGTTTTGGATGTAAAAGATTGAAGTTTTGGGTAAAAATTGGATTGGTTCGTATTTTTCAGCCCGTTCTGCGAAACTGGGTGTTCATCTAGCGGAATTAGTTATTCGTCCAGCGAAACTGTGGATCTTCTTGTGAAACTATAGTTTCGCAGGTAGTTTCGCAGACATGGTTTTCCAATGAAAGTTGGGCGAAACTGGTAGTGAAGATGCCAGCGAAACTGCTAGCGAAACTGCTGGCAAAACTAGCAGCGAAACAGCCGATGAAACTAGCAACAAAACTAGCGCGACCCCAGCCAGGGGTGTTGCCCCTTGGACCCCACTAGGGGCTGCTTCCCCTAGGACCCCGCTGTTAGGGGCTGCCGCCCCCGAACCCCCGCTGTCCCGCGGTGGTCAGCTATGTGTTATGATGACGTATGCTTGTGGTGCATATGTTTATGTATGTGAGCGTATGATGTGTGATGATGATGTGTGATGGTTTATGTGATGCATGATTGGTGATGATGGATGGGCATGATGAGCATGATTAGTATTATGTATGCATGCTGGTACGTATGATGATTGGTATGATCTTGTTGGTGTTCCTGTTTATATATGTATTTTTCCGTGGCTTTGCGTTGCTGGTTAATGAATGAAACAAAAAGTATTATATAACGTAAAGTGGAAAGTAATGAAAAGAGGAACATAACGATGGTATGCATGCATTAATGAATGATGAAACATAACGAAAGTCTTGCAAGCCCTGTATGTCGGGACACGCCATTAAAAGGTGTTAGCCCAACGGTGTGCGAGTTCGCTACCCCAGGAGGATGCACATTGGGGTCTTTCTTTGTGATTGACCATTTGTATGGAACCATTGTTGCTTGCCTTTGGTACTGTGACCAAAGGTGCTTGGCACTATGAATGAAGGTCTATGATAGGCTTAGGTCCAGTACCATGAGCATGAAGGGCATAGCACATGACAATGGTATACCTGAACTTTATCTTAGGTATTGTGGCCAGAGGTGCTGGCATCATGAATGAAGGTCTATGATAGGCTTAGGCCTAGTACCATGAGAATGAAGGGTAAATTTCATGGTTTTGATGGAAAGAAAAGATGTAATGATAACGAACGAATGAAAGTAAGAAAGTATGAACGAATGAAGAAGATAATAACTATTATCTATGTGTATGTATGATGTATGATTGCATGAAAGAAAAGAACGAATTTAACGAAAAAAAGTATGTTTTATTATAAAACTAGAACTCACTCAGCAACGCTGACTTTTATGTGTTTCCAGTTGGCAGGTAATGATTGCTGATGATGGCACGAGGCGGCTACTCAGCTCTTTTGGGATGGCATCCATTTATATAATGCTTTTGTGACGTAATGCAACAATGTATTTTGTAACTGATTAATGATGTATTATTTGGCATAGGTTCTTATATTGAAATGAGATGTCATTTTTGAATGTTTCCGTTGCAAAAATTTTGTAAGATAAATGAAAATGTATGTTTTATGCGCAATGATTTACCAGTTGTAACCGTCCCAGAAACGGGGCCTTACAATGGATTGACAATCTTGTTGATAGATGTATGTCCCTAGATCATGATATGAATGTAATAGATCTTGTTTGTCTGATTCTGATATAATGTTTGGAATGATTAATGAAATGATATTGATTGTTTGTTATTTATAATGTATAATATTTCATTAATGAATCGATGTTGAATTGGTTAATTAGGTTTGTGGTTGTTTGAATTGTTACACATAATGTTATATTGATTAATACATTTAAAATTAACAAAATGAAGTTCTCATGTGAATGGCCCGTGCGAATGGACCATACGCATGAATAACTTCATACGAATGACTCAGTCGCTCTACTGAACCAGGAGACTGGATCAGTCGTATGATTATAACATAAGATTGGCTCAGTCGCACGACTGAACACTCAGTCATGTGGATGAATCAACCGCATGGTTCAATCGCACAACTGAATCATACTAATGTTTCAGTCGCACAAATGAACATGACTAATCTATAAATACAACCCAATTCGTGGAAAAACTAGAGCATTCATTCTGTTTCGACTCCAGACGTACCCTAGCCGTCCAGAAGCCTCCAAGTTGATACTCCAAGTTCATAGAACGTTGTAGATTGATTCCTAATCGATTCTTAATGTTTGATTCAATACTTTATTGATTTTACGTGCGTTCTCACTGATTGGATTGCCAATCAATAGGATTCCGCACTATTTGGTTTGGTTTACACGTTAATCATTCGGTATTTCATTCAAATACCAGGTCCTAACAAGTGGTATCAGAGCTTTGGCCCTTGATTACGTGTGATTCAATGAAGATTGATAAAAGGTTTGTGTTTTTACACTAAAAAACGCAATCTTTTGTGTCAAAATTTGTCTTGGATGTTCCCTGCTCATCAAGTTTTGGTTTCTACGGCCTTAGGCAATTAGGGTTTGCGAAATTTCGAATTTTTACGCCTAAAACACGTTTGACCTAGAAATTTTCGCACAACAGAAGTTTCAGTCGCACGAGTGAGCCATTCGCACGACTGGACATTATTCGCATACACGACGCACGATTGGACTGAGTCGCATCTCCATTCGTACGATGAACCATGCGTTCGCAGTGTTCATACGCATCAGCTTCATTCGCACGACTGAACCAATCACTTAGTTTAGCCGCACGATTGAACCAATCGCATAGTTCATTCGCACGGATAGCCCATTCGCATCACCCAGTCACACCAGTTTGACAGTTTGTTTAGTACACTTAAAAGTTAATCGTGATGGAAGATCAGATGTTAGCATTTACTGCCGGCAAGGACTCAAGGATCCAGAACTTACTGTTGCTTGAGAGTGAGGTGGGGAATCATAATAAACCACCAAAACTCTTAACGTGAGATGAGTTTCCCCACTGGAAACAATGTTTTGAGATCTACCTCAATGGAGTGGATCCAAATTTGTGGGAAGCTATCGAGACTGGGTATAGTATGCCTGTGGAAGCAGATGGGGTAAAGCTTACTTTGGGAGGGATGACTGATGCTCAGAAAGTTAAGTATAATGTAGAGAAGAGAGTTTATGCATTGATTACACAGTATATCCTAAAGATATTTTCCACCAATACTCGGAGAATAAGCAGGCCAAGAAATTATGGGATGAGCTGGAAAAGAGATATGACGGGAATGCTTCGCTGAAGGAAATTAAAGCTAAGGAACTGAAAAAAGAATTTGAGAACTTCTCATCGATGGGAAACGAGAGTTTGGACGATGTTATTGATCCATCTGATGAGTGAAATGCATACACATGGTGTTGCTACTACCATGGAAGAAAAGGTGTCAAATTTCGCAGACGGATTGCCGGAAAAGTGGGCTTCATTTGTGTCAAATCTGAGACAGAATGAGATGTTGGCAAAGTTGGATATCAATGACTTCATTCTAAAGCTGCGAGAAGAAGCACTTAGGATGAAGTACAGAGCTCAGAACTCTTCGCACACTCAGAATCCAGCTTTATACAATGCCACGCCTCAAGCTAAGACGTCTAGAGCACCTCTTCAGACTGCATTTGTGTCTAGCTCATCGGCTCCTTCACAAGCTTCTCCTTCAGATTCAGAAACGTCAGGGTCTTCTTGTACCCATTACATTGGAACTGAAGCGAATGCTACTAGACTGAAGATCGAGAACCTCGGTAATGTGACTGTGGAAGTAGCTCGAGAGCACATGGATCTTTTGGCAGCAATGGTTCATTCTTATGATGGACTTGTTGCTGGGAAGATTGGAAACTGCCATCTGGCAGATGAGGACTACGAGCCGGTGGATGAAATGGAGCTGGAGAGAATGGACATTATGTGGGCCTTAGCTAGTGCTGTCCGGAGGGCGAAGAAGTTTGTGAAAAAGACCAGTCAGAACTTGGTTGTTACTAAGGATACCACATTTGGCTTTGACAAGAGTAAAGTGACCTGCTTTAACTGTGGAGAAAAGGGGCACTTCAAGAGAGAATTGTGAAACGGGAACCCATTCTCGTCTTTACTCATCAAGACAAGCAAGCTAGCAGTTCTACTTCATTAAGCAAGGATCCAAAAGCCTTGACTACTCATGATGATGAAGGACAGGACTGGAGCTTTCGGTTTGTCTCTCCAGGGGAATCTAATATTGTCAGTGTAGAAGATTTCGATGATGATTCCACGAGTGAGGGAGATATTGCAGTTAGATAGCGATGCCAAATATTGAAGAGACAACTGCAACTGAGGTCAGCTACAAGCCTGAAGAAGGATTTCAACAACAAAGACAGAATCACCAGAACCAGAGACATCTGATGCTGCGTTGATGGCTAACTCTTCTGAACCTCCTCAGGTAAGCACCACTAACCAACTGTTTAAAAATCATGCTTGTTCTGATTGTGATACTTTTAGAGATAGCATAGATGAGAAATTTGCTAGGTTATTAGATCATAATGATAACTTAGTAAAGGATTTGCAACTGTGCACTGAGGCTAATAGAGTTTTAAAACAAAATGAGCATAGTTACAAAGAAAAGATAGACCTTTTGACCAAACAACATAGGGAAACTGAAGTAGTTGCATTTAACCAAACTAATGACATTAGGTACTATCTTAACTCCCTAGAAGACACTAAGAAGCAAAAGGCAGTCTTAGAAGTAGAAGTAAACTCATTAAAGCAAAAACTGCACAGTTGGACAAGTTCATCACACATTGTCCAACACTTAGTGAGAGAAAGAAACAACGGGGAGGGTTTGGGTTATAAAGTGGTTCCACCACCACCTGAGACCTTGATGAACACTAAGTGTAGACCAATAAATAACAACCCATCAAGGATCATGTGGTGTCTACTCCTCTGTTAGTGATCCAGATTCCTCATGTTCATCAATTGAATCTGGAACAAAACAAAAGAAGGCCACTTCAAAGGCAAAGGGTAAAATGCCTTGTGTTAATCTGGAAAAAGAATTTGAAAAGTTTAAATAAAGTCCGAGTCAAACAAAGTCAAATCTGAATCTAAAAGGACTGCTAATGTTAATCTTTCACAAGCTTCATGTCAAAAACTAGTTAACCAAAAGGAAAAAGATGTTAAAAATGTTAAAACAATTGATTTTGTTAAACAGAAGAAAACATCAAAAGAAACAGAGTCAAAACCCGAACTAAATGATATTACTACGGTGTCACACACATCTCCACAAAGAAAGTTTAATCATAAAGTTAATAGCAGGTCATGCTACAACTGTGGAGAGTGTGGACAGATTGCTTCCTTTTGTCCTTACTATCATACATCTAGGAAGAAGATTGAACTTCAGAATTCAAAACCTAGGTATTCTAAGAGGAGTTCTTTAACTCCACCTAGAAGAACTAGTGAACCTAATGTTCAACCCATTAGCCAGTCGACTGTTTATCACAAACAGGCATTACACAAATCAGGCTTATGGAAAGAGAAGTCATCCTCTGTGTCTGATAATGATGGCAAGAAGGAACCTGAGCTACCCTCACCCTCTAAGGGTCGATGGGTTGAATTCATGATGTGTGATGCCTCTGGGAAACCCAAGCCAGTAAAGGCTTGGGTTCCTAACCTAAACTAATGTTTTACATTGAATGTGCAGGGTGTTTGCTACAGTGCTGAAACCAACACGTGGATAGTAGACAGCGGAGCATCCAGGCACATGATAGGAAACAAGGCTCTTTTATCAAACGTCAAGCAAATAAAAGGAGGACATGTTTCATTTGCTCGAAACAAGGGAGGCTATATCACAACTCAGGGAGAAGTTCGAAATCAGAAAGTTAAGTTTGATAAGGTGAACTACGTTCAACAACTTCAAAACAACTTACTTTATGTTTCCCAAATCTGTGATAAAGGTTTTAAAGTCATATTCGACAACAAGAAGTGTTACGTCCTAAAGAAAGACTACGTGATTTCGGAAGACCAAGTTCTGATGACAGCTTCAAGATATAAAGACCTTTATGTTTTGGATCTCTCAACAGCTTCTACAACGGATCATGAAGTTTAGTGCTTTCTATCAAAAGCCACTGAGAAGGACTCCATCTCCTGGCATAGGAGAATGGGACACATCAATCAACAGAAGATGAATCACTTGTTCAAGAAGGATCTTGTGAGAGGAGTTAATGTCAAGAATTTCCAACTTCTTGATATTTGTGTAGCTTGCAAGAAAGGCAAATAGACGAAGAAATCTCATAAGGAAAAGAAAGTTCATTCAATAGAACTTCCTCTTGAACTTCTTCACATGGATCTGTATGGTCCAGTCAGTACAAAGAGCATTGCAGGCGACTTGTACTGTTTTGTGGTTACTGATGATTACACAAGATTCTCTTGGGTAATGTTTTTGAAGTCCAAATCAGAAACATTTGAGTCATTCAAGGAGTTAGTAACCATAATGGAATCTCTCTACAAGCTGAAGGCGAGACAAGTACGCTCAGACAACAGGACTGAATTCAAGAATCAGTGGATGGAGGCTTACTGCAAGGAAAAGGGAATTGTGCATCAATTCACTTCTACCTACACGCCTCAGATGAATGGTGTTGCTGAGAGAAAGAACAGAAGCTTGATAGAGACAGCACGGACAATGTTGGCAGACTTGAAACTGCCTATCCAATTTTGGAATGAGGCAGTGGCTAATGCGTGTTATACATTGAATCGAGTTCTGATAGTCAAGCGCCACGAAAAGACATGTTACGAGCTACTACAATGACGTAAACCGAATCTGGAGTATCTCGAACCATTTGGCGCGCTGTGTACACTTCTGAAGAAGACTCAAGAAGGTAAATTTAGCGAGAAGGCTGATGAAGAAATCTTCCTAGGATACAACATACCGAACAAGAGAGTTTACCACAACTCAACGGGTCTAGTAGAAGTGTGGTGTCATGTTGATGTTCAGAGATATACCACACCACCTACTGGCAAAGGACCCGCCTACTTTTTCGACTATGATGGATTCTTTAAGTCCTTCAACATCCCTATCTCTCCTTCTAATGATGAGTTAGCTACTCGAATGATGTATGATATCTTGAATACACCATCTATTGATTCAACATCATCGAGTTCACAGGGAGAATCATCTACGCAATCAGGGGGAGTAGTCGACGACAGTGACTCCTCCTCTGAAGATGAAGCTGAAGAAGATGACCAGAACAGTCAGGAGGAATAGGTTCCAGTCCCTGAAAGTCCACAAGCATCTAACGGTGATGCACCTTCGAATTCGGAACCTCAAACTCCTTCTACCTCAGATGTAGAACCAAATGTTCATAATCGTGGCTCTGAGGTAGCTGTTCCTACTACTCCAGGATCATGTCTACACGTCTATCATCCCTTAGACAATGTCATTAGGGATGTCAGATCAGGAGTACAAACCCAAAATCAGCTATACTCAGCTGATTATGCGTCTGTTATGGAAAAGGGATACATTCATGATGGTGCTTATCAGTGTTTTGTCTCGTAGTTTGAGCCAAAATACGTCAGTGATGCACTAAACGATGAGGCATGGGTGAGTGCCATGCAAGAAGAACTTCTTCAGTTCAAGAAGTTAGGATTATGGACTCTGGTAGATAGACCTAAAGGTGCTAAGGTCATCGGCACCAAATGGGTCTTGAAATGCAAGAAGGATGACCAAGGGGTCATTATCAGGAACAAGGCTCGACTGGTTGTTTAGGGATTTCGCCAAGTCGAGGGGATTGACTACAATGAAGTATTTGCACCCGTGCCAAGGATGGAAGCTATCTGTATCTTCCTTCCCTATGCATCGTATATGAAGATTAAAGTCTATCAATTAGATGTGAAGAGTGCATTCCTTCATAGGAAATTCGAGAAACAGTGTATGTCAGTCAACCCGAGGGATTTGAAGATCCTTATCATCGGGACAGAGTTTACCATCTCAATAAGGCCTTATACGGGCTTCATCAAGCTCCAAGGGCCTGGTATGAGAAACTCTCAACTCATCTTGTGAAACATGGCTTTTGCAGGGGAGTCATTGACTGCATACTGTTCATCAAAGAAAAAGATGGAGACCTACTACTAGTACAAATCTATCTCGATGACATAATCTTCAGTTCAAAGAATGAAGAATTATGCAAAGAGTTTGAAGTAGTTATGAAGAAAGAGTTTGAGATGAGTGCTATGGGGGAGATGAAATTCTTTCTCAGGTTACATGTGGATCAGACACCAAATGGGATCTTTCTACATCAGACCAAGTATGTGGGAGACATTCTCAATCGGTTTGGCATGAAGAATGCTTCTGCTGCTGGGACTCCACTTGCTACAAATCATGATATAGCACCTGACGAAAATGGAGATGTGGTAGAAGCCACAATGTACCGAGGAATGATTGGATCCCTCATGTATCTCACTGCCTCAAGACCTGATATCATGTATGCTACATGTTTATGTTCTAGATATTAGGCTAAGCCTAAGGTTAACCATCTGATCGGGGTCAAAAGGATTCTTCGTTATCTGAAGGTACACCCACACTTGGGTTGTGGTATCCTCATGATGATGACTTTGAGCTCAAGGCGTATAGTGACTCAGATTATGGGGGCTACAAGATGAACTACAAGTCTACATCAGCAGGGTATCAATACTTTGGGAGGAGATTAGTTACCTAGCAGTGTAAGAAGCAGACCTCAGTTGCATTGTCAACCTGTGAAGCCGAATACGTTGCTGCTGTAGAGTCTATTGTTTTTCTAACCTGGCCATTGTATCTATGTGTAATGGATCTTTTTTGTATTCTAGAGCTCACCTTGGGGTCTGGCCATACTCTCACTCTCTCTTTTTGATACTGAAATGTGTGTCTGAGAGTGTACAGCCTCTGAGCATGCCCTTTCATGGCTTATATAGATGATGACTGGGGAAATTCCTTGTCAACCATCTTCAGTAGTTGCTCATCATGCTGCTTCTGCTATTCTTCATCTTCTATTTTGACTCTAACCATTTCCCTTTGTGAGTCAGGTGTGATCATAAGTTGACTCCTGGGTTCTGGTACCCTTAGAACAGCAGAGAGTGGCAGACTATCATCTCATCATCTTCTTCTTCATCTTCTCTTCATCTTCTTCTTCATCTTCTTCTTCATCTTCTTCTATCCTCAGCACCCTTCTCGTCCTTCTAGGTGCATCACTGGATGATGGTTGGGTTGGTTTTTGTGGTAAAGGAATTGGTTTTGAGGGTTGAGGATGTTTGGATTTGAGTTTTGAGATTGGTTTGGAGATTTGAGGGGTAGGCTGTTTTTAAGTGGGTGATTGGGAAGGTTGTTCAAGCATTTTGGTTGTAAGTTTGGCTTTTGTGAGTTTTGCCATTTCAAGCCTTTTCCCAGCTCCAGCCTCATCAAGTGCTTCAATAATTATCCCCTTATAAAATTGCTCAGACAAACAGATTCTGGTGGCTATAGCCAGAATGCTGTCTCTGGTCCATGAACGAATCTCCATCAGTGATCTTCCTAAATATTTGGCTATGAATCGAATCATGATCTCCAATCCCTCTTTCTCCAGCACACTGTACCCAGCCCATCTGTATTGGATTTCATTTACTTCCAACTTCCTGATCTCACTGTCTAGTTTGGCTGTATCAAAGTCTTGCTTGAAGAGTTGCTCAATGATTTTGTCCATGGATCGGCTGTGTGCTTCATCTGCATCTTTTATCAGCTCCTCCAAGGATTTTTCTTCAGCATTCTTTTGATCACCAGCACTTTTCTTTCTTTTGTAAGTGATCAGCTGTTGTTCCTTTTCCTTCTCCAACTCCTTGGTTTTCTCTTGTGCCTTCTCATCCTCAGTTCTTTTTCTTTTCTTCTCTTTCACTGCTGTACTCTCCCCCTTTTTGGATGCATTGGTTGCAGGGGTTTGTACCGCAGAAAGTTTCTTGTGCACAGCATCATCAATGAGTGGTTGTAGACTTGAGGAGATCCTCTCATCAATGGCTTTATGAACAATGTCATTGATGATGGGAGTGATGAGAGGTAAGGATTGTTGGAATGCAGTAACCATCTGCTCAGGGGGATTCTGTCCCTAAGAGATAGTGCCAAAGGCAGAGGCTGGAGTCTCAGTGAAGTGAGAGGGTGAAGTGTTTGGGGGACCTTCGAATGAAGGTGCCATCTGTGGGTTAGTGGGGGCAGATGGACTTACATCCTGAGACTTCTTGGCAAGCAGTTCTTGTAGTCTGCTTACCTCAGCCTCCAGGATGGTGTTATGGGCTAGAACATCATAGAAAAAGCCTAGGTCATCATCAGCAGATGTTGAATCACCTGACCTCCTGCTTGTAGCAGGATGTACATGCACCGGGTGTAGACCAGTTTTAGTATGTACCCCTTTTTCTTGGAACTGGGGACTTCCAGCCTCAGGACGATGTCTTTCATCAGCTGTTGCCTCTGGTGAGGTCTTAGCTATGTTACCAGCCTCAGTCTGATCATGTGCTGATTCAGAAGAGGTGGCAGCCTCACCAAATGTTCGTATCTGCATATCCACACCAGGAGATAGAACAGTTAAACCCTGGTGCTGTGGGTTGTCAGAAGCATGTTGATGCTCTTCCTCAATTGTTGTGGTTCTCCCCTTTGTTGGTGTTTGTTGGGGAGGAGGAGAGGCATGCAGCTGAGTCAGCATGTTTGCAATTATAATGGTTGGACTTTGGGGGGCATTTGCTTGGGCAGAGGGGATAGATGCTGATTGCATCCGGGGAGACGGATGCTCTTCAATGATAACCTCCTCAAGTGAGAGAGGTCTCAGCGATGTGGTTGCCCCTGATAAGGTTGCATCAGGATCCTTTTGACAGGATGCGTATGCGGTGTTAGCTGGTAGAGTCTCTGATACTGCTGGGGGGTTTAAACCAACAAGTATATCCTGCCTTGGTGGTACAGGAGCATCTTCAGGGGACTCATCTCCCTGAATAGCTGTTTTGGGGCGTTTGGTTTTTGGTTTGGTGGGGACTCTGGATCTGGTGGTGGAAGCTGTGGGTTCCCTCTGCTTGGGTTTTAGCATCCGGGCAGCTTCTTTGAGAGTGAGGTCTGAGTTGTGCCTGGAGTATACCTCAGCCAAAACAGCTGGTGCAGGGACTCCAAGGCCAACAAGGCCATCAGATTTTAATTCATTTAAAATAATGGCCATTAGAAACCTGGGATATAATAGCCAGCGGTTTGCCGCAGGTTTCTGAGCCAAGTTCTTTATTTCTAGAAACACGATTTCAGAGAAATTAGCGGTTGGTGTTCTAGAATAGAATACAATACCTGTTGCCATTGGGATGACATTTGATCCCAAGAGGATGTCTTTGAAGCTAAGCATACATTTACCATGTGAAGATAAGTTTTTCAGCATCATGGAAATGTTTCTTCAGAATAGTTGTAGCCCGAAGATCACCTTCATACCCATTATTGATAAAGGACATATCCATTGTGCCCTTTGGGTATTCAGTCACAGTGGTGGAGTCATGTAAGTGTAATGCCTGACGAATGATGTCGGCTGTAACAACCACTGGTTTCTGGTTAATGAGGGACTGAACAGAGATTTGGCCAGTAGACTCATCAGTATGAACAAAAACATTTGACTAGAATTGACTGAGAGATTCAAGGTAGATGGTCGGATTCAAGAGAAAGGCTGTGCGATGTGGGGAATCCACCATTAGGTCAATGGCATTATCAAATTTGTTGCAGAAAGCCGACTTGGTAAGGTATGCAACCTAGTTGTGTCATGGTTTTAGGCTCATGGTTGCCATTTTTGAAAGTATGAAGGTCAGAAGAACGGCTAATGGAACGTTTGAGAAGAAGCCAGGTATTTATAGGGTGGGATAGGAAAAGGCTGAAAGAAAACTACTGAAGGTTTTGGTGTGGTCATTAGCTGTTTGAAACTACCGATGACGTGGTATTAACCTTCAGAGGTTTAAAACAACTGACAGTGGTGGTGTTGTCATCTGTTGTTATAAAACAACTGAAGACTTGGTTTTCACCATCAGACGTTGAAACAGCTGAAGTCTTGGTGTTAACCATCAGTAGTTGTGAAACTACTGAAGGTCTTGGTTTTGACTTCAAATGATGTAAACTGAGGACTTGGTGTTTGTCATCAGTAGTTGTGAAACTACTGAAGACAGTGGTTTTGTCATCAGTTGTTGTAAACAGCAGAAGACTTGGTGTTAGTCTTCAGTAGTTGTAAACTACTGAAGACATAGTTTTGGCTTCAGTTGTTTTAATGAAACAGTAGTTGTATAAACGACAGAGAATTTCTCATCAGCTGTTTTCGTCAATTCATAGCTTTTCAGCTGTTTCAGTCTGACCTCCACACTTAATCGTCAGACTTAGATCTGAGTTTTAGACGTTTCATTGGTCATCAGTACTTATCTGCATTTCTGACATCAGTAGTTGTAGCTACATCAGCTGTTGTGACTACATCAGCTGTTGTAACTACATCAGCTGTTTTAACAAATAAAGTACTTGAGTACTGAGAAGTTACTTAAGCTCCAGTAGTTTTAAAAACTTCTGAAGGGAGGATAACTTCAGTACTTATATATGACAATAATAAACTAATGATCATCAGTACTTGTGAGCTGAGATCATCAGTAGTTGTCACTTATTCTAGTTGTAGCATACCAAGCCTTAGCACTAGGTTTTGGAAAGTTGTGCTATCCAAGGGCTTAGTGAAAATGTCTGCAAGCTCATCAGCAGTAGGAACAAATTTTGGATCAATCAGACCTTTTTCAAAACAATCTCTAATAAAATGGTGTCTGATTTCAATATGTTTAGTCCTAGAGTGCTGGACAGGATTCTTGACAATACAAAGAGCTGAAGAGCTGTCCATTAACAATGGTGTCTTAGTCTCTATTATGCCATAATCCAATAATTGGTTTTGAAGCCAGAGTACCTGAGATGTACAGCTTGCAGCAGCAATGTACTCTGCTTCAGCAGTTGATGTAGCAACTGAGGTCTGCTTCTTACTCTGCCAAGAAATCAAGCAGTTGCCTAAGAATTGCATCCTCCAGAAGTGGACTTTCTTGTCAACTTACACCCTGCATAGTCACTGTCAGAAAAAGCGACTAATTTACTTGAATGTCTAGTAGAATACCATAAACCTAGAGATGGACTGCCTTGCAGATATCTAAAGATCCTCTTGACTGCAATCAAATGAGACTCCTTAGGTGCAACCTGAAATCTAGCACAAACACATGTAGCAAACATAATATCTGGTCTACAAACACATCAAGGACCCAATCATACATCTGTAAAGTGTTTCATCAACCACTTTACCTTTCTGATCTGTATCTAGTTATGTGATGTTGCACATGGGAGTAGAACAAGGCTTACACTTTTGTAAATCTAACTTTTCCAAAAGATCTTTTGTGTATTTGGACTGATGAATGAAAATTCCATCAGCCTTTTGTTTGATTTGCAAACCCAGAAAGAACTATAATTCTCCCATGGCACTCATTTCAAACTTCTGTTGCATCAACTTTGTAAAGGCATCACACAACTGTGGATCAGAGGATGCAAAAATAATATCATCTACATAAATTTGAACAAGTAGATTATGCTGCCTAGCTTTCTTAATGAATAAAGTCTTATCTATGGAGCCTCTAGTGAAATTATTTTCCAGAAGAATGTTTGATAATGTCTCATACCAGGCTCTAGGAGCTTGTTTCAACCCATAGAGAGCCTTATCAAGCTTATACACCCAATTAGGATGTTTACTGTCCTCAAAACCTGGTGGTTGACATACATAACCTCTTCTTTAATTTTCCCATACAAAATGCACTTTTGACATCCATTTGAAAAACTTTAAGGTTGTGATAAGCAGCATAAGCTAAAAACAATCGAATTGCTTCCAGTCTGGCTACAGGGGCAAAGGTTTTATTATAATCAATACCTTCCTCTTGTGAAAACCCTTGTACAACCAGTCTGGCCTTGTTCTTAACAATAAGCCCATTTTCATCATTTTGTTCCTAAACACTCATTTAGTGCCTATTGCACACTTACCTGGAGGCAGAGGAACCAGTTCCCACACTTGCTGTTTCTTGAACCGAAAAAGCTCAAGCTGCATGGCTTCAACCCATCCATTGTCCCTTAAAGCAATGTGATAGTTCTTTGGCTTTTGCTGACTAATGAAGAGAGCATAGAAGCAGAAATTTGACAATTGACTTGTTGTTGACACGCCAGCATTGATATCACCAATGATTTGAGACATAGGGTGATTCTTCAGATCTTGGTACACATAAGATCTGTGCAAGTGTTTGTAGCAGGCTCAGCAGCAACAGATGGTGATGGTGAAGCATTTCCTTGAAACCAATCAGTAGATGGTAATTCAAAGGAAGTTGAAGTTGTAGAAATCTCATCAGCATTTGTTGTGGATTGTGCTACTGGAGCTACAGGAACATCAGGTCTAGCTGAATCAGGCAGTTGATCACTAAACTTGAAAAGGTGATTACTGATATCATCATCATCATCAGTAACACCAGATGGATGACTAGCTACAGAAGATGATGGATTCATATGATCTACAACAGCAGGCGGTTGATAAGGAACATATTGCAGAATGTCCAGATCAAACAACTCCACAGGGTTTGTGGAATTGTATCCTTAGGGGATTCATTGAACTTCACATGCAAGGTTTCTTCAACTATCTTTTTCCGACAGTTGAATACTCTGTAAGCCTTGCAAGTGGATGAATACCCAACAAAATACCCTGCATCCACCTTAGAATCAAACTTTTTGAGTTGATCCTTTGTGTTGAGAATGTAACAGGGACACCCAAATGCTCTAAAGAATGAAATCAAAGGGGCTAAATGATGTAAAACTTCATAAGGCGTTTTCATCAACCTCTGATTTACTAAGGCTCTATTCTGTACATAACAGGCTGTATTGACAGCTTCAGCCCAAAAGGTCAGTGGCAGACCAGAATCAGCCAACATGGACCTTGCAGCTTCAATGAGGGTCCTGTTCTTTCTCTCCACTACTCCATTTTGCTCTGGAGTCCTTGGGATGCTATACTGCCTCTTGATTCCCTTTGACAAGTAAAACTCATCAAGAGTGTGGTTTCTGAATTCAGTACCATTGTCACTCCTCACACACTTAACTGGTAGGGAATACTGCTTCTCAACGTGTAACACAAAGTTCATAATGGACTGAGCAGCCTCATCCTTTGAATGCAAGAAGAAAATCCATACATATCTAGAGTAATCATCCACAATTACCACACAGTATTTCTTCTTTGCCATACTCATTACCTTCACAGGACCAAAAAGATCCATGTACAATAGTTGTAAGCAGGCATTAGACTTGGATTCTTCTATGGGTGGGAATGAAACTTTATGTGTTTCCCTTTTAAGCATGCAGTGGAGATTTCATCACAATTGAACTCCTTTATGGAAGACCTCTCACTAAACTCTTGTAGATCAGCTGATTCATGTTTTTGAGATTAACATGACCCAGCCTTCTATGCCACAGTTTAGATTCTTGGAGAGAGGCCTTGGAGAACAAGCATGGATGGCCTTTTAACTCAATTTTCTTTGACAAATCCAAGGCATATACTCTTCCTATCCTGTTGGCCTTCAGAGAGTATTATCATCCAGTACTTTGTCAATGAGGCTCAGAACCTTGGAAGACAGAATCATACAGTCCTGGCTTGTGAATAGAGCAACATGTCCTTTGTTACACATCTGACTGACACTCAACAGATTGTATTTGAGATTCTCCACATGGTTGACATCATCAAATCTAATATCTCCATTAGACACAAATCCATTTCCAATGATGTAACCTTTAGCATCATTTCCAAATGAGACAAATCCCTTCTTTCCTTGAGAGTAATCATGAAGAAGAGAGCTGCTCCCAGTCATGTGCATGGGTCCTCCACTGTCCACATACCAGATGCTTCTTTGGCATGTTGAAGAACCCTGCAAAATCATAAGAAACTAGTTAGCTTTGGAGACCCAACCTTTTTGGTTTTGGGACTGACTTTATCAACAGATTTAA
Organism: Flaveria trinervia; assembly: GCA_025506515.1. NCBI lineage: Eukaryota > Viridiplantae > Streptophyta > Magnoliopsida > Asterales > Asteraceae > Flaveria > Flaveria trinervia. Next base: position 30,712,145 of record CM046450.1, on the reverse strand, counting down.
CCATAGCTGGTTTCTCATGATTAACAGCTGATGAAGATGGACATGGTGCTGAAATAGATTAGGACCTGGAATTCCTGTTCAGTGGTTTGATCACAGGGGCTTCAAGTTGGTTAACTCTCCCCAACAGGTGCTAAACCATCATAACAAGCTGTGTCTGATTTGAAGCTCGAGCTTTCAGTTCATTTGACACTCCAGAGCTTGTTTTTGATGAGTTCCTGTGACCCACCATTTCCTCCTTCTTAGATTTCACAGACTTAGTCTTATGTTTGTCATGAGGAACAATATCAGCTGTCTTCTGATAAACCGCATCCTTCTTAGTGGATTTGGGTAAGGCCTTGGGTTTATCAGGTTGAGATGATTGTGGTACAAACTTGGTCTCAAACTCAGTTTTCATTTTATTTATTTCTAGTTTAATGAGCTAATCCCTTTGGAGTTTTAAACCCTTTTTGTACCAACATTCATCAGATAGATGATTGAATTTACCACAAATTTCACATGGTTTATTCTTCATCTTGGACATCTCTACTGCTGAAGTGGAAACTACTGAAGGTGTGATCTTCAGTACTTTCCTCCTATCAGTACTAGGAACTAATGGATTTGTAACAGCTGAAGACTGGTAATTCAACTGTTTTCCATCCGTCCTAATAGACCGTTTGATGGATTCCTCAGCAGTTGTTAGTCCTTGTATTTCAACTGATTTGAAATGCTTTTCAGATGTTGGGTCTCTTTCAGTACTTGTGGTACATTGAGGAACAACATCTGAAGTACTCAGCTTCATATGAGTCTCAGTAGTTAGACCATCAGTCAATTTATTTGTTGAGATCTTAACACTGGTTTCATTCTCTGATCTTAGATTATCATTGGAGATTGATTCACATGATAATGTGGTTTGGAGATTGCTTTCACTTTCAGACTTAACTATGGAGTTAGGAGTAAAGTCTATTGGTGGAGCAGTATGGTTGTAACCAATACCAAACTTCACATTTGAAGCAGTTTGCTTGCTAAGAAGCATTTCAAATCCCTTGCATGATGAGACCCAGCGGTCACACTCAACTTGGGTCACTGCAAGTTTTTCTTTGAGACTCCTGTGGTCTTCCAGAATAACCTCTAGCTTGGCCTTTTCATCATTTAATTGGCATTTAAGCTTATAAATCTCATCACTTTTACTGTTAAGAGCAGACTCATACTCAGCTTTTCTTTTGGAAATGGTTTTCTGAAACTCAAGGTTTTGATTTATTAATGCTACATTTGCCTCTCTAATAGAGACAAAGGCAGCTATGCATGATTCAGAACATAACTTGGCTTTAGCCTCTAAAGATACCTGAATTACCTCTGAAGATGATGCATTTGAGCAGGAACCCTCAGTAGACTCCAGGGCCATGAGAGCAAGATTTCCAAAAGGGTGTTCACCACCATGTTGACTAGCACCAGCATAGTATTACTCAGTGTGACCAGACAAGTTATGAGGTAAGCTACTCCAGTCAACGACTCCAGGTGTGAAGAAGCTGTGATGAGGTTGTGATTGAGATGGAGATGGTTGAGGTTCTGGTAGTGCATGAGGTTGTGGTACTATAGGAGCTTGAACTTGATTTGACTGTGGCATATAATTACGGGGATAAAGATATGGCATTTGACCCTGAGGAACAAAATATGTAGGAGATTGAGGGTGTGATGAATGACTAGAACCAGAAGAATGTTGCCCTTTGGATTGTGAATTGTTATTTGGAAAAGTCAAAAACGGTTGCAGAGGTGTTAGATCCAGTTGATCTACACTCTCTTGCAAAGTGTCCAAGCCTGTGGCATTTGTGACACTTCAACTTGCTCTTGTCAAAACCGACTTTGGTTTTGTCAGAGAGTCCAGGAAATTTCCTGCCAGTTCTGTTGTAGAATTTCTGAGATCTGATATTGATCAAGGCCATTTGGCTCAAAATATCCATCTCTTCTAAATCATCATCAGCAATGCCCTTCAAATCATCCATGATAAAGCATAGATTGTCACTATTATTACCAGAATGACAATCAACACTCACAAAGGCATGATTAGAATTGTTTGAGGTGAAATCAATATGCTCATCATAGTGGCATTCCGATCCTACATACTCTGACTCATGACTTACCAAGGCAGTGTTTCCTGGTACAAAGTCATTAGTGAGCTTTCCAGATGATGACAGTTTTTGTTTCTGTTCTATCTCTCTCTCTCAAATGTGAGCAATTTCCCATGGAGTTGGTTGAGAGATAGTTTGTCCAAATTTGCACTGGAGCGTAGGACAATAGTATATGTGTCCCAACTCTCAGGCAGTGATCTGAGAAATCTATTATTCATCTGGCTATTGGTGTACTCATGTTTGACCATTTTTAATTTAGAGATCAAACAGGAGAACCGATCAAACTATTGAGTCAGTGTCTCACCCTTCCTATGAGAGAATGTCTTATATTGTTGGGAAAGGATTTCTCTATTATTTGCCAAGACCTCATATGTTCCTCCAAATTGTTCTTTCAAGGCATTCCAGAGGTCATGGGCAGTTTCATAATGCATTATCCCAGAATAGATTTCATTGGGTAGTGCCATGGCCAGAATTCCATGCGCTTTTGCATCAATCTCAAACAATTTCTTATCCTCATCTGAGTATTGCTCCTCCTCTTCGGAACCATTTGATTGGTTTCCGAGTTATTCACCATAGGCTTGTGTGGACCATGTACCACTGATGTCCAACAACCTGAGCTGTTAACAAATAGGTGATGGAGCATTCGTCGTTGCCATATGTTATACTCACTCCTAACCAGCATTGGAGGCTTGGTTGAGGAACCAGTATTGTGAGGATCATTGGAAGGAGTAGTCATTTTAGGTCCAAATACAATTTAATTCAAGCTTTTAAAAGATTTTACACAGACCACAACAGACTCAATGAAAACCAAGAATAAATCTCAGGATGAATGGCCAAAAACATAGAAAATTCAATCTCTATAACCGTTTCTTGCAAAAATGCTAATTCAATCAAACTTGGATCTTGGATAGCAGTTTCAATGATCATTTATTAGATCGATCAATGATTAACCTGCCCTGATACCATTTGACAGGATCAGTGATCTCAAGTTTGATGGATTAGAGTGTAACGCAGTGGAATATGATCAAGAATTAGACAAATTATAGCAAGAATTTGATATTCGTATGCATTAAGAACAAATACGGTTGTAATGAGAGAATATATTTCTGTGAAAAGGAATGTTTCAATTATATCAAATGTTTCTGCTCAATCATTCACCAATTACAATTAGGTTGACACACCTTATATAGAGTGCAATCACTGCTGATATCACGGGATAGTGACATCTGACAGATTTATTACAAAAATAACTAACACTTAACAAACTACTGAAATGTTCACAACTACTGAGAACATATCAGAGAGTGCTAAGCACAAAATATAAAACTACTGATGCTAAACTACTGAAACTAAACTACTGAAACTAAACTACTGATTACAAAACTACTGAAAAAGGGAAAATATAAAACTACTGAAAGAAAACCGTCACAACTACTGAAGAAGACCTCTTCAGCTTTGTGACAACGTCTGATACTTGGTCTTCAGTACTTGTCTTCAGCACTTGTCTTCAGACTGTCTTCAGTACTTGTCTTCAGACTTTGTCTTCAGCACCTGTGTTTAGACTGTCTTCAGTACTTGTCTTCAGACTTTTTCTTCAGCACTTGTGTCTTCAGACTTTGTCTTCAAAACTTGTGTCTTCAGACTGTCTTCAGCTCTTGTGTCTTCAGACTTTGTCTTCAGCACTTGTGTTCAGACTGTCTTTCAGTACTTGTCTTCAGACTTTTTCTTCAGCACTTGTGTCTTCAGACTTTGTCTTCAAAACTTGTGTCTTCAGACTGTCTTCAACTCTTGTGTCTTCAGACTTTGTCTTCAGCACTTGTGTGTTCAGACTTTGTCTTCAGCACTTGTGTCTTCAGACTGTCTTCAGCTCTTGTGTCTTCAGCAATCGTTGTGACGTCTGTGGGACTTAAAGGTTTTTCTGATCCGGCTCATTGGTTCTTTTGGTCCAACAATATATGTGCTCATTTGGACCATACGACTCGGAATGGGGCCGAGTTTACAGAGACTATTGCGTTCCTTTGACGTTCTCGGATACATAAAGCCATATCCACACAGTGTACTCCTTACAGGTCGTTACATCAGGCTTTTTGGGAAAATGCCTCCGTAGATCGTTCACGTGAGCCTTACAGCATACGGAGCTCCATTCATGGTCATGATATTGAGATTACAGCAGCTGACATCCAGAGAGTACTTGATTTTGGGGACGATATTGATCACCCCACCAGACTACATCCATTTACAGTCAGAGGTTGTTTTCTTAGGATCAAGTACGCTGGGGACATCAACTCAGGTGTGCTCAACAAGAGCAACCTGTGTCCCCAGTATAAGTACTTGGCGCATGTGATCCTGAAGTGTATTGCTTCTCGGAGGGGTGGGTTTGATGACCTGTCAGACCAGATTCAGAATGCCTATGTGGCACTAGTATTGAACCACCCCTTCAGCTTCTCGAGCATGATCTTCTCATATCTGGTGGAGAATCTGGATGCCAAGGGGAAGGTGGGTTTCTGTATGTACCCTAGATTTCTGCAGCTGATCTTCAATGAGAAGCTGCCATCACTTCCCAAGGAGAGCCATGATGCTGTGGCCTTAGAGATTATGGATGACACGACCTAGGGTCATATGAGAGTGTATCGGGGTAAGCAGGTAAAGCCCCAGGTATAGAGGTTGATCGGCCATCTGGTCAATGAAAGATATGTGGCGCCAGGTAGACGCAAGTGGCGACATGATGACAGCGATTCAAACGATGAGAGGCTATTGCTCCCAGAGCATGATTCAGATGATGATGACAGTGGGGATGCTGGGGATGATATGCCTATTCCACCGAGGGGCATAGCTTCAGATGTTATACCTCCAGTATCTGCCCCAACAGGCAACATAGCTGAGTCAGCGGGTTTCCACCAGGACTTCATACCTGGTGAGGAGGAAGAAGAGTCGGATGAGGAGCCCTTGACGAGGACTATGGGAAGCAAGGTTGTTCCCACAGAGTATGGACTCCAGGCAGTTGGTGAACACCCCAGGGATACGGGAGAGACGAATACACATCCTAGGTATGCCCCTGAGTCAGCTAGCCGTGTTCTAGGGGGAGCATCCACCTCGACTGGATTGAGGAAAAAAAGGATGGCTCAGCCCCACGGCCAGAAGAAGAAGAAGAGAAGACTCACCTTCGCCACCGCCACAGCCACCACAGCCACCACAATTACCACAACCACCACCACACCTCCCACTACTATACATATGCCAACCACCACCACACCTCCCACCACTGTACAGATGCCAACCACCACCATATCTTTCACTTCTACATCACCTCCACTATCTCACAGGCCTAACCCCATCTTCACCACAGCCACCACCACCACCACTAGCCACCAAGCAGGACCCTCATCCCATCCCGCACATATATATAGATCTCCTCTACCTCCAATCGGGGTAGAGGAACAACTCTCTGCATTGAACTAGATGGAGATGCGTTTTTTAGCTGCTGATGAGGAGAAAACGGCGCAGATCCGTCATCTGACAGATCTTACTGCAGCGCAGTATCAGCAGATCTCGGAGCAGGCTCGGTTGCTAGATGAGCCGGCCCAACAAATGGCTGCTCAGAACCACGAGATCACCCAACTCCAAGAGCACAGTGTCACATCTACTAAGAGGATTGAGGAGTTTGAGGAGGCTAAGAAGACCATCATGCTAAAGCTTAAGTGATCTAAAGACTCTACCAGGTTTTGAGCTCAACTAGCTGGCCAAACTGAAGCTGTTGTATGCTGACCCGAGAAAGATGTCAGGCTGGTTTGAGGCTGCCCTAAGGAAGGAGTACCACACCAGGTGAGTTAACTTCAGACCCCAATAGCCTACAAGGTACATCAGAAGGTCTGAAGTTGATGCAATTACTGGAAAGCCAAAGATAGTGTTGAAGTGGAGTCCTCCGCGCACGATGTCAAGAATCCCACTCAGGGAAATGCCACAGGACTTCACTCCACACTTTAAGTGGTGGTACTAAGATTGGAGGACAGGAGAAGCGGTCATAGTCCTAAACAAAGAGGGCCAAAAGGATACTATCAGGGTATTTGACCCAATGTGCCTTACCAACTTGTCAGCTAATGATGTCTACACTCTATACAAGTGGCTACTGTTCTATGATACGCAAGATATAGTAAAAGCCCTCCAGTTCCAGAATGTCATAAGACTCTGTTTTGCATTTGAGATTCATGCAGGAGTCACAAAAGAGGATAAGTACAAGAAGTATGAGGACGTAATGAAGAAAACAAGACATTAGAGAGATCTAGGTCCAAGGGGGAGTTTGTTGATACATATATGTCCCTAGATCATGTTATGAATGTAATAGATCTTGTTTCTCTGATTCTGGTATAATGTTTGGAATGATTAATGAAATGATATTGATTGTTTATTATTTATAGTGTTTAATATTTCATTAATGAGTCGATGTTGAATTGGTTAATTAGGTTTGTGGTTGTTTGAATTGTTACACATAATGTTATATTAATTAATACATTCAAACTTAACAAAATGAAGTTCTCATGCGAATGGCCCGTGCGAATGGACCATACACATGAATAACTTCATATGAATGACTCAGTCGCACGACTGAACCAGGAGACTGGATCAGTCGTATGATTGTAACATAAGATTGGCTCAGTCGTGCGGATGAATCAACCGCATGGTTCAATCGCACGACTGAACCATACTAATGGTTCAGTCGCACGAATGAACAAGACTAACCTATAAATACAACCCAATTCGTGGAAAAACTAGAGCACTCATTCTATTTCGACTCCATACGTACCCTAGCCGTCCAGAAGCCTCCAAGTTGATACTCCAAGTTCATAGAACGCTGTAGATCGATTCCTAATCGATTTTAATACTTTATTGATTCTACATGCGTTCTCACTGATTGGATCGCCAATCAAATAGGATTCTGTACTATTTGGTTTGGTTTACATGTTAATCATTCGGTATTTCGTTCAAATACCAGGTCCTAACAAATCTTAAATTTTAAACTTTTTCAAGAGCTTAAAAATTCCATCTACAGACAATTTAACTTATAAACCAAGGAAAAAATTTATTTCTCCCATAGAACTCATTTGGAAACAAGACATCATGATCTCTTCAAATTCTAAGAACATTTTTGACTTGTAGAACCAAATATGATATCATCCACATACATTTGAACACATAAGATATCATCAGTAGTTGGATCAATTTTACCTCTTGTGTATCCATGTTAGATCAAATGTTATGATAACGTCTCATACCAAATTCTATGAGCTTGATGCAAACAATACAAAGCATTACTCAGCTTGTACACATGATGTGGGTATTCAGTATCTTCAAAACCTTGAGGTTGCTTGATATACACATCATTTTTATTGGTCCATACAAAACGGCACCTTTGACGACCATTTGGTACACCTTGAATTTCATATTAAAAGCATAAGATACAAAGACACGAATTTCTTCAAGTCTTGCAAGTAGAGAAAATATTTTATCAAAATCAATTCCTTCCTGTTGGGTGTATGTAAGGCCCCGTTTCCGGGACGCTTACAGCTAGTATATCATTGTACATAAAACATATAATTTTGTTAACTTGAAGAAACATCACAGCGGAAACATTAAACAACATTCCATTTCATCATAATAGCTTTTGCGAAATAATACATCGTTAACAAATTACAAAATACATGTTGCATTACATCACACAAGCGTTACAACAATGGATGCCATCCAAAAAGAGCCGAGTACACGTCTCGTACCATCCTCAGCAACATTACCTTCCAACTGGAAACACATGAAAGTCAGAGTTGCTGAGTGAATTCTAGTTTTATACTAAAACATACTTTATATTTCGTTTAAAACCATTCATTACTTTGCATGTGATTACACCTCATACGTACACATAGATAATAACATTATTATCTTCATCATTCATTCATTAACTTCCATTCATTCTTGCTTTCTTACTTTCATTCGTACGTTCATTATTACATCTTTTCATTCCGTCATAACCATGAACTTTACCCTATCGTCATGCATAAAGCTGGTATTGCGCACAACAGCCTAGCCAAAGTACCTAGGGTAAATTCAGGTGTACCATTGTCATGTGCTATACCCAACGTCATGCATAAAGCTGATACTGGGCGGAAGTCTATGATAGACCTTCCGTTATGGCGTACAGCAGCCTAGCCACAATATCTAGGGTAAGCGACAAAGGTTCTATACAAATGGTCAATCACAAAGAAAGACCCTGATATGCAACCTCTTGGGGTAGCTAACCCACAAACTGTTGGACTAACACCCTTCATTGGGTGTGTTCCACATACAAGGCTTGCAAGACTTACTTTACTTTCTTTCGTTCATTAATGCACGCATTCATTCATCATGTTCCTCTTCTCATTATCTTCCACTTTACGTTACATAATACTTTCATTTCATTCATTAACATTCAACGTAAAGCCACGGGAAAACAATCACACATAATAAGGAACATCAACATATACATACAAGCATCACCATACATGGTACCATCATATGTACATAACATACATCATACATACCATCCTACAGAAACATCATTCATCATACATCATCATCATCATGCTCATCATAACATCTATGACCTCAAAAGTCAACATACATGGACCCCCAGGAACCTCCCAAATCAAAACTTACATCTGCAATATTCCCCGAAGATCAGAAAGTAAACGAACTCCTTTCGGGCGCATGAGACCTATTTGGGCGTGTGAACCCTATGCAGTCGCATGGCCTTCGAGGCACATGAGAACTCTTAGGCATATGGACACTATGGGTGAATGAACACTTAGGCATATGGACTCCCAGTCACATAGCCTTCAGTCACATAACCTTCATGCGTATGAACCTTAGTCGCATGGCCTCCAGGCGCATGGACCTTAGTCGCATATCATCCAATCACATGGCCTTCAGTCGCATGACTTCCATGCGTATGGACTCAGTCGCAAACTATTCAAACGCATGGCCTCAATCGCATGGCCATCATGCGTATGGACCTCAGTCGTATGCCACCCATGCGCATGGACCTCGGTCGCATGCCTTTCGGCCGTATGGCCTTCAATCGCATGCCATTCTGTTGCATGGACCTCCAGTCGCATGAGCCCTAGCTGATGCAAAATGCAGTTCTTCCTGAACCTAATCTATAGTTTTCGGCCTCCAAACCCTCTCAAACCTGTTCTAAGCTCAAATCAAGCATCCTAAACCTTAGAAACACCTACCACAACACCATTCAAGCACAACCAAGCCCGAAATCAAACCCCACCCAAATCACACACATACACATACACATACACACACCAACGGGTTTTACACCAAATACAATCAAAAACGATTTGCCATGTACTCCAGCCCCAAAATCAATTGAAAACGTGTAAAAGAGGGGTCCCAGAACTCACATTAACAGCCTTTTCGAGTGTAGCTTCTCACAAACCCGTTAGCCTTTGACTTTTGCACTTGATTCTTCGAAAAACCCTAGGTTTTGGCTCTTTTTTAATTTCCTCTTCTCCTTGGCCGAGAGGGGTGCGGGTTGCCATACCCCTTATACACCCACTCTTCCAAAGTTTTTTCCCCTTTTGGCAAGATTGGTCCCTTAACTTGGACTTTATTTCATTTCTTTCTTTTTCTTCTCTTTGTTCTTCTTTTCACTGACCAAAAAGTAAGCGGGTGTTACAAGTACACCCCCCTTATATAGGTTTCGTCTCCGAAACCTGTTATTCCTCAAACAACTGTGGGTAATGCTGTCTCATCTCTTCTTTAATTTCCCACGTAGACTCCGATCCCTTTCTGTGCTTCCACTAAACACGCACAAGAGGACCCACTTTATTCCTTAATCTCTTTTCTTTACGATCGATGATCGCCATAGATTGCTCCATATAATTGAGCCGTTTATCTACTTTGATATCCTCCAATGTAACAATCATATCTTTATCTGCTAAACATTTCCTTAGATGAGATACATGGAATGTCAGGTGAATTCCACTTAACTCATCTGGTAGTTCTAGTCTATAGGCCACCTCTCCTACTCGAGCAATGATTTGGAAAGGCCCTATATACCTTGGGCTCAACTTGCCCCATTATCTAAACTGAATGATCTCCTTCCAAGGTGAGACTTTCAACATGACTCTATCTCCCACCTGGAATTCAATCGGTCAACATCGTTTTTTCAGCATACGACTTTTGCCTGTCTTTAGCTGCCTTCATGAAGGCTTTGATCCTTTCCAACTTCTTATTCGTAGCCTCGACCACCTTGATGCTCCCTAACTCTTTATGGTCGATATCACCCCAACACACGGGTGTTCTGTATCTCCTACCATATAGCATCTCGTAAGGAGGCATACCAATGTTGGCATGATAAGTGTTGTTATATGAGAACTCTTAGGCGTATGAACACTATGGGCGAATGAACACTTAGGCGTATGGACTCCCAGTCGCATAGCCTTCAGTCGCATAACCTTCATGCATATGAACCTCAGTCGCATAACCTTCATGCGTATGAACCTCAATCGCATGGCTTCTAGGTGCATGGACCTTAGTTGCATATAATCCAAACGCATGGCCTTCAGTCGCATGACATCAATGCGTATGGACTCAGTCGCACACTATTCAGGCGCATGGACTCAGTCGCATGGCCATCAAGCCTAAGGACCTCAGTCGCATGCCACCTATGCGCATGGACCTCGGTCACATGCCTTTCGTCCGTATGGCCTTTAGTCGCATGCCATTCAGTCGCACGGACCTCTAGTCGCATGAGCCCTAGCTGATGCAGAATGCAGTTCTTCCCGAACCTAATCTGCAATTTTCGGCTTCCAAACCCTCTCAAACCTGTTCTAAGCTCAAATCAAGCATCCTAAACCTTAGGAACACCTACCACAACACCATTCAAGTACAACCAAGCCCGAAATCAAACCCCACCCGAATCACACACATACACATACACGCACAAACGGGTTTTACACCAAATACAACCAAAAACGATTTCCCATGTGTTCCAGCCCTAAAATTAGTTGAAAACATGTATAACAGGGGTCTTAGAACTCACACTAACAGCCTCTTTGAGTGTAGCTTCTCACAAACCCATTAGCCTTCGACTTTTGCACTTGATTCTTCAAGAAACCCTAGGTTTTGGCTTTTTTCTCCTCTCCTATTCTCCTTGGCCAAATGAAAAGGAGTGTGGGAGAGGGGTGTGGGCTACCATACCCCTTATACATCCACTCTTCCAAATTTTTTCCCTTTTTTGCAAGATCGGTCCCTCAACTTGGAATTTATTTATTTTCTTTCTTTTTCTTCTTTTTCTTCTTTTTCTTCTTCTTTTCACTGACCAAAAAGTAACCGGGTGTTATAGTGTAACCTTGTGCAACTAGTCTTGCTTTGTTGCGAACAACAAATCCCTGATCATATAATTTGTTTGGTAACAACCATTTTGTGCCAATGGCATTTTCTCGTTCAGGCAAATCCAAAAGCTTCCACACTTCCTGTCTACGGAACTGTAATAACTCTTCTTGCATAGCCTTAATCCAACTATTGTCCTGTAACGCTTCAGTGTTGTTTTTAGGGACAATTTTAGATAGAAAACATTAGTATAAGCAAAGGTTGCTTGTTTTAAATGACTCCTTGTTGTTCTCTCATTTAATGGACTGATAATCTGTGATGTAGGATGGTTCTTATGAACATGAGACATTGGGATCTTATCTCGCTCGAACATTAACATCAAGATTAGTCTGGTTGAAGTCGGAAAGCTGATGTAATAGGTTCGAAAAATGTCGAGTAAAATTGGGAACTTGAGTCGTTGAGTTGATAAAATAATCAAGCTTATCATTAGCAGCTACATCTTATGAAACAGATGAAGTTCTAGACTTAGATTGTATAATTTTAGGACTATCATTAGGAATAGGTTGTGAAAGATTCACATTTTTAAGGAACGGGATGTTCTTGTGCTTGTTGATCATGAGATTGAGAACAAAATACTATATCTTTAACAAATGAGAAAAATGGATAATCTGGGCTTGAATCATCCATATCAGTAGATCTGAATCATCATTAAAAGATCCAAGATCTCCTACCTATTTCCTGTTGACACAAAAAGATTCAAACAAGTTAGAATTGAATAAGTTTGACAAAGAATCCAAATGGAATAAACAAGTTAGACCATTTGCAACTAATGGAAATGAGTTTTCAAGGAATTTAACATTGAAAGATTCAATAATAGAATTTGTCCTAGTGTTATAAACTCGAAATGCTTTCGAAACCAACAAATATCCGACGAAAAATCCATTATTAGATTTGGCTTCAAATTTCCCAAGCTGATCATTTGGATTTGAAATCAACACCGGACAACCAAAATATTAAAGAAAATCTATATTATGTTTCCTGCCAAACATTATCTCATAAGGAATTTTTTGTTTGTCTTTCACTAGTAGTGGACGATTTTGTACAAAGCATGCAGTGGATATGGCTTCATCTAAGAAAGTAACTGGAATCTTTGCATCTACTAACATGGCATGTGAACCCATAATCAAAGTTGTGTTCTTCCTTTCTGCAACTCCATTTTGCTGTGGAGTTCTAGGAGCACTGAATTGACAAGTAATTCCTTTTCCTGCATAGAACATGTCAACATTAACATTTTTAAATTCAGTTTTATTATCACTTCTAATGATTTTAACTTTTTGTTCTAGTTGATTTTCTACTTTAATGATAAACTCTTTTAATGATTCAACCATTTAAGATTTAACCCGCAAAAAGAAAACCCATGAAAATCTTGTAAAGTCAATAATTATAACTAAACAATACAATTTCTTTGTAATACTCTATTTACTGTACTAAATAAATCCATGTGCAACATCTATAGAGGCTTTGAATTTGAGTTTATCAGCTTGGGCTTATAAGACTCTCTATGTTGCTTCCCTTTCAAACATGCTTTATAGAGATTTGATGTAGCAAGCTTCTTTGTTTGAATGGCTACTACAGTGGTTCCTACAACAAACTTGTTCATGTTTTTGAAGTTGGAATGCTCGATATGTCTATGCCAAAGCTGACTTTCATCATTGATGCTTGAGCAATTAGGCAAGTTGTTTCTATTGAAGGATCTACTTGAGACATATATAACTTGTATACTTCTCGATCACGAACAAATTTTAACAACCACCCATTTCTTCCTAAACTGAAAATCTAGCTTCAAAATATAACAGCTAGAGTCATCAAATAAAGTAGAATATGATTTGTTAAAAATTTGAGAAACACTTAATGTTGGATCTTGTATACCCAAGACACATACAAGATTGATGTGGTTAGTATGTTATGATCCAAGTCGGGTCATACCCAATAACAAGCTACCCAAACACCAATAAAAGTTTATTTGTTGATGAGATCATACAAATAAACATTGATACCAATTTAGAAAATAGGTTTTGTAAAACATTGGTTTGTAATAGAACAATATTATATGGATAGTTTGTTGATGAGATATTATTTATTTCATTATATAAGTTGGTTAAATAATAACAAATAAAAGTGTCTTAATGATATAAAATTAAAATAGGTTTTAATTTTATAAATTAAGGGGTTGAAAGAGTACAAGTTTATAAAAGTTTCAAAATGGGGGGAACCTATTTTTGAAACAATTTTCGGCAGCCCCATGTGGGGGTTTGAAGGGTCTTTAGTCTTTGTTCTTTCAAGACTTAAGACTTACTTGCACTCTTCCAACAATCCTCTCTCCAAGACATACTTTCTCTTACACACACATTGCAAAACTCTCTCTAAAATGGGCTGAATTTTCGGGTTCCATGAAGAAAAACAAGCTGAAATTTTTGGACCTTTTGAGGAACAAAGCAAGAGACTTCCTTGGTGTTGCTCTCCTAACAAGCTTGGTGTTTGGAAGGGCTTGTGGGTATACAAGCTTGAGGTCTTCTATTTTGGAGGCTACACATTCAAGAACATCATCACCTTCATCCTTTTCATCTACAACATCTTGTTCAAGAAAGGTTGATTCTATGAACACCCTATGGTTGTTATGTCTTGTTTGATAGCATACTATTTCACATACATTTTGATCCTTATTCTTGGGTTTTGTTTGTGGTTTAAAATGGTAAAAATTTTCAGATTATAAACCATATGTTAAACTCCTTTTCCCGTTGCATTTTCATAGTTTAAATGGTTAAACTAGCTTGTTTTACATCTAACAAAACCCAACAATGGCATCTAGAGCTAGTTATGTGGAATATGTGCTTCAAAAGGTCTTGAAAAATTAGTTTTCATGGACCTTTTCAACCCATTAGGGGCTGTTTTGTTGTGGGTGTATGAATCCCTTATGTTTCAAGGTTTATTCTTGCATGCTTTAGTGTAAACCTTGAAAGATTTATATCAAATGGTTGATTGTGTTGTTGGGACAAACCTTAAAATTTTAGTTCATGTTGGCTGAAATTTTAGGGCTTAAATAAGGGATTCATTGTTGTTCTTGGATGTTGAATATGTTTCTCGTTATGGTGCATAACATAGCCTTGGCCTTTTATGTTTGCTTTGGTTGATTGTTGTATGTCATGTTGGTTTTGATCCTTGTAAGGGTTGTTATTTGTGTTTTGTATTTTGGGTTGTAATTTATTTATTCATTTGGTTATGTAACAAGTATATTAGGTTCATTTCTTTTATTAGAAAAATTGTATTAGGATATGATTTTTGTAGAAGAAGATGCATAAGATGAGGACTCAAAGAAGGACACAAAAGACATGGACACTTGAAGCTTTTGGATGTGGATTCAGGTGGGAGTTCATGGACACATTTTGATGTGTCATCTCTACCCTTAGAAATATCTTATGACAACACTTGTGATGGCAAACAAGTGTGGTCAACTTAGTGGCTATGGTTATGCACTCATGCTTGTATGTTTATGCTTGTTTGGATGTTTGTTGTTTGATTGTTTGGTTGATATTTGGATATGCATTACAAACTCATTAACAACTTAACAAGTTGAAAATTTTATGGTTCTTTATCATTAAGTAGTTAATATAAGGTTATTAAAAGGATTAATGGTTTTAATAAAAGAGGTTTTATTAAAAGTGAACCATAGGGTACCTTGTCTTTGAAAGCATGCAAATATAAGGTATATTTAGTTTTCTAAACTAAGATTATGAAAAATATAAACTTCTTTCATAAACAAGTTTAACACCGTCCTTTTACACAACACTTGAGTCATTCGGAAACTCTTAATGGGATAAAGGTCACCTAACCGTTTTGAGGGAACTTGTGACTTGAGGTGGGGATACCATATATGTGGGATAAAGGTCACCTAACCACTTATGTTGGAAAACTCACATGTGTGCGCAAGTAGGATAACTTGATTTGCAAACTATGGTAAATGGATCACCTACAATATGGTTTACAAAGGTGTTGATGGGATAAACATGCCGACTATACATATGATGTTTTAAAGTCGATCCCATACCCTAGAAGTTGCAAAGGGTTGCAATTGTCAAAAGGTTGACTACCTTGTTAATTTAAATAATGAGATAAAGGTCACCTAAACACTATTTACATGTAACGTTGGATTCTAGATTTAAAATTGTGTAAGACACTTAAAAGGGGTTTTAATTATTAAAATATGACAATATTGAAATTACTAAAATTGAACTTTGTTATATTTTGTAGATGGCCACCAACAATAATGATAACAATGAAATCCCGACCGCTCACTCACTATCATTTAGGGCCATTCTCCAAAAGGAGAGTCTAAACCATAATAACATTATTGATTGTTTTTGAAACTTGAGAATTGTTCTCAAGTAAGAGAAACAATCATACATATTAGACGACCCGATTCCCGATCAACCTAGTGAGGATGATATGGAGGCCTACAATAATTGGGTAAAATACACTGAGGACTCGGTCCAAGTGTCTTGCCTTATGTCGGCAAGTATGACTCCAGATCTCCAAAAGGAGTATGAAATCATGGAGCATACGACATGATAACCCAGTTGAAGGAAATGTTCCAACAAGAAGCACGGGTTAAGCGCTTCGAAACGGTTCGAGCACTCCATGCGTGTCGTATGGATGACACCCAATCTGTTTCATCTTATGTACTTAAGATGAAAAGCCACATTAACCGCCTCGAAAGGCTGAATTTTCCCGTCTCGAAAGAGTTGGCTACGGATTTGATCCTCAACTCTTTGCCAAAAAGGTTTGACAACTTTGTCATGGACTATAACATGAATGGGTGGGACAAGAACATCAGTGAGCTTCACTCTATGCTCAAAACTACCGAGGCGGCCATGGGTAAAAGGGTTTTACCCGTTCTCACCATGAATGAAGGTAGGAACAAGAAGAGGCCTCACCCCGCACCCAAGGAAAATGTTGCCAAGGGTAAAGGGCACGTTAGGGGAAAGGGAAAGGTAGTGGTAAGAGTGCCACCACCAAAACCAGTGGAGAAGAAGTAAAAGGTTGCTTCAAATGACCCATGCTTTAAGTGTGGGGAGGTTGGACATTGGGCAAGAAATTGCCCACTCCATCTCAAAGAGTTGCAAGCAAAGAGGGCACCGAGCAAACCTCAGGTACAATTTTCATGATCCATATTGATTTAAATTTAATATCCTCTAACACATGGGTATTGGACACCGGATGTGGAACTCACATTTGCAACTTATTAGAGGGGTTTGAAAGAAGTAAGGACTTCAAGAAAAGGGATGCTAGCCTCTACATGGGGAATGGGGCAAAGGTTCAAGTTAAGGCCTAGGGGACTACATCTTGAAGCTTCCAAATGGTTTGGAAGCAATTTTGAACAATATTTTGTATGCTCCTAGTTTGACTAGGAACATTATTTCTGTTGCCCAATTAAGACAATATGGTTATGTTTTGTAATTTATTGAGAATGAAATTCATGTTTCTTTAAATGGCACGTTTTATTTTAAAGCTATTCCTATTAATGGTATTTCTGAATTGGTTCGTGAAAACACATTATATGATAGCTCATAATATCAAACCACCGCTAAGAAACTCAAGTTGGATTTGAGTGATACCTATCTTTGGCATTGCTGTCATGGTCATATAAACAAGAAGCGCATACAAACACTTCAAAAGAACGGTCTTTTAAAAGCAAATGAATATGATTCATTCGATGTATGTGAATCTTGTTTACAAGGTAAAATGACTAAGGCACCTTTTAGTGGCAAGTCCGAACAGGAAAAAGATTTATTAGGCATCATACATTCGGATGTATGTGGTCCTTTTAAACCAATGACTAGGTACCATGATAGATACTTCATTACCTTTACCGATGACTATAGTCGATATGGTTATATGTACTTGTTAAGACACAAAGATGAAGATTTTGAAATATTCAAAATCTTCCAAAATGAAGTAGAAAATCAACTCAACAAGAAAATAAAAATTCTCCACACTAATAGAGGAGGTGAATACCTGAGTGATGCCTTTAAAGACCATCTTAGAAGTTGTGGTATTGTCTCACAACTATCTCCAGCTGGAAGACCACAACATAATGGCGTGTCCGAGAGGAGAAGTCAAACTCTACTAGATATGGTTCCATCTATGATGGCTAGAAGCTCGCTGCCTCTATCATTTTGGGGTTTTTCTTTGCTCTCTGCGACCTGTATTTTGAATATGGCCCCAACCAAGAAAGTGGAAATGACATCTTTTGAAATATGGCATGGAAGGGTTCCATCACTGTCATATTTAAAGGTATGGGGTCGGAGGCTTATGTTAAGACTCCCACCTCAAACAAGCTAGAAAGCCGTTCCACTAAGTGTATCTTCATTGGATATTGGGATATTATTTCTATGATCCATTGGAACAAAAGGAGTTTGTTACCAAGAAGGTTGACTTCTTAGAAGCTAAGTTCCTTATAGAAGGAACTAGCAGTAGAACTGTGGATCTTGAGGAGGATCAAGAACCACAAAATGATACACGTTTGGTTGACATTAGCACTCATCATGAGTATGTTGAGAATGATCAAGTGGTTGATCAATATACACAAAACGTTCGCAGATCTGGTAGAATTAGTAATCTACCTGAAAGATATATATTTTTCGTAGATGGATGCTATGTGGTAGATTCCGATGAACCAACCACCTATCATGATGCAATGTCCAAGTTGTATTGTGACAAATGGCTTGAAGCCATGAACGTAGAGATGCAATCCATGTATGACAACCAAGTGTAGGACTTGGTTGAACCATCTCTTAACACCAAGATAGTTGGAAGTAAGTGGGTTTTTAAGAAGAAAACCGATATGCATGAAAACTTGGATACTTATAAAGCTAGACTTGTAGCAAAAGGTTTCACTCAAACTCAAGGGGTTGATTATGATGAGACTTTCACACCGGTTGCAATGCTAAAGTCTATTAGGATATGTTTGCCATAGCTGCTCATTATGATTATGAGATTTGGCAAATGAATGTCAAAACCGCTTTTCTAAATGGATATCTAAAGAAAGATGTCTATATGGTTTAGCCTGAACGTTTTGTCAACTCAAAACATCCTAACAAAGTATGCAAGTTAAAGAAATCAATCTATGGATTGAAGCAAGCATCAAGGAGTTGGAATCACCGTTTTGATGAAGAAATAACCAAATTTGGGTTCATCAAAAACGCTGATGAAGCATGTGTATATAAGAAGGCTAGTGGGAGCATCACCATTTTCTTAGTATTGTATGTCGATGACATCCTACTATTTGGAAATGACATTCCAACCATGGAAGGTGTAAAAGCCTAGCTTGGAAGTTGTTTCTCTGTCAGGATCAGTGATCACAAGTTTGATGTAATAGAGCGTAACGCAGTGGAATAAGAACAAGAATTAGACAAATTGTAGCAAGAATTTGATACTCGTATGCATTAAGAACAAGTACGGTTATAACGAGAGAATATATTTCTGTAACAAGGAATGTTTCTATAATATCGAATATTTCTGATCAAATCATTCTACATATTACAATAGGTTGACACTCCTTATATAGAGTGCAGTCGCTGCTGTTATCACGGAAAGTGACAACTGGCAGATATATTACAAAAATAACTAACTCTTAACAAACTACTGAAATGTTCACAACTACTAAGAACATATGAGAGTGTTAAGTACAAAATATGAAACTGCTGATAAGAAACTACTGAAACTACAACGACTGAAGAACAAGCTATTTAGTCGTTTTATAAAACTACTGGAAAACATAAAACTACTGATGAGCACAACAACTGAAGAAGTATTCTTCAGCTGTTGTGTCAAACTACTGAACAGATAAAACATAAAACTACTGAAAGGTAAACCATCACAACTACTGAAGAAGACCTCTTCAGCTGTTGTGACAACGTCTGATACTTTGGTCTTCAGCACTTGTGTCTTCAGACTTTGTCTTCAGCACTTGTGTCTTCAGACTTTGTCTTCAACACTTGTCTTCAGACTTTGTCTTCAGCACTTGTCTTCAGACTGTCTTCAGCACTTGTCTTCAGACTTTGTCTTCAGCACTTATCTTCAGACTTTGTCTTCAGCACTTGTCTTCAGACTTTGTCTTCAGCACTTGTCTTCAGACTTTGTCTTCAGCACTTGTCTTCAGACTTTGTCTTCAGCACTTGTCTTCAGACTTTGTCTTTAGCACTTGTCTTCAGACTTTGTCTGCAATAGTTGTTGTGACGTCTGTGGGACTTAAAGGTTTTTCTGATCTGGCTCATTGGTTCTTTTGGTCCAACAAACTCCCCCTGAACCAATGCAGCCAAAACCTTTAACTTTATTGAGGTCCCACTTATTGTTGGCAGAATGGTTGGTCTTTTTCCTTCTTGATCAGTTGAGAAGATGACCCATATAAGCACTGGCTTGGGAATGAGTCTCTGATGATTTGGTTGGCAATGTATGGATGGGAGCTCTGTATTGGGGAATTGGACACTGAGCTGTACCCCCATCCATGAGACTCACTTCCCATGTATAAGCCTGTAGGATTCTCTGGTGTATGCTCTGAGAAACATAATTTGTTCTTCCATGGTCAGGTTCTCAGCTTCACCATCAAACAATCCTTCACGCCCATACAGCTCTGAGATGTACTTGGCCTGTTTACCATTTTTGAGCTCAACTGTTGTAATCTGTTTGTATGCAAACTCATCAGGATGAGTCCCTTCAAGTTACAGACTGAGCTCATTTTGTTTGAAGTTCTCAAGCCTCTTGTAGACTAACCCCTTTTTAGTAACTCTGTTCTCTAACATCTTTTGGGGTGGTTGTTTAGTCTCATAGGCCTTCTTGAAATCTTCTACAATCTCCCAGGGTGATACTACAAGGACCACTGTGATCTCTTCATCTACGATCCTTTTTACTTGGCCCTTGTATCTCGAAGGAATGTCTTTCTTTACAATCCTGTGAGCCACCCTAGGATCAGGCCATACTCTCACCTTTTCCTTCTGATATTGAAATGTGTTGGCAAGGGTGTACAACCTCAGAGCTTCTTTCTTCATACGAATTATTGATGAAGAAGCAGCATAAGTTTTGTCGATGCTTTTCAACATCTCATCGTCATGTATGTAATGATATGCACTAGACCGAACGTGTCATGCACTTTGAGCATGAAAAGCCAATACCAACAAAATACTGGAAGCAGTCATTGGATGGCTGTTAAGAACATACTGAAGTACCTAAGGAGGACTAAAGATATGTTCCTAATCTATGGATCTGGTGAGGAAGAACTTGCTCATGAACTCAGAGACCTTACAAGAAACTTCATGAGTGCATTACCCAATGAGTGGACATTCTACTGTGTCTCTATCAAGAGAACAGAAAATAAGAATACACTCACCATGACCGAACTCTATGGGATCCTTGATGGATACCGTTTCGAAATGGAAAGTAAGAGGGGTCATCAGACAAGCAGACCCTTAAGTCTTCCTACTAGCAACGCCTTAATGGTTGTTGAAGGCTCAGGAATCTCCCAGCCTCAACAATACCTAACTTACACCCAACAGCCATCTTGTTCTTTGGGCCTTACATCACATTTCTTGAGACTCCAAGGTCTCAACAAGCTCAGCAAAGCTCCTTTCAGGACAGCTGTGCTTTTGTCTCAAGAAGTGGACACTCAAGTGATTATCAGTACTGCTTTGATGATCTAGAGTGTTTCAGCCCGGATGACGTGGAATACGTGGACATAGTCCAACAAATGGCTCTTCTAACCTACAGAGCAAAGAAGTTCTTCAAGAGAACTGGAAGGCAATTTCCCAAGAACCCAATCAACAGCAAATTTGGGTTTGACAAAACCAAGGCCAAATGTTACAACTGTAACCAACTTGGTCATTTTGCAAGGGAATGCAAGGCTCCCAAGTCCAACCCGGAACCCCACAGCCCTCCACACATCCCTCTACACCAAAGCCCACCGGAAAGTCAACTGAAACAGCTGCAATGGCTCAAGAAGTTGACTGGAGCTTCATGGTACAGGATGTGACTCCTGCTCAACCACTCATCGCCGGAACAGATGAAAATAAGGTATATGAACATCTCTGTACTCCTTCCTGTATTGCTAAGGTTCAATTGTAATAGGACTACAATATGGAGATTAAATCTGATATTGAGTCTTTAAATGTTTTGAAATCTGACTTTAAAAGGGCTGAATCTGACTACCAAGAAAATTGAGGAGTTAGAGAAAATTGTGTCCCTATTAAAACATGAACATACAAACTATAATGCTTAGATAAAGGATTTAATATCCAAATTGACTAAGGCTCAAGCTCAGCTTTTCATAGCTGAGGCTCAAGCCCAGCTTTTCATAGCTGAGGCTCAAGCCAGGAAGTATGCTATTTTCGAGCAAAACTTCCAAGCCATTCTTGCATCATCCTCTCACTTAAAACTTTGTTACCAAAACAAAGGAGGGTTAGGAACCAATGAATTGCTCCACCACACTCTTATGAGTCTATAAGACAACCAAGGTGTGGCACTAAAGAGCAAGAGGTTCCATCTGTTGACCCACCTTCTCATGAGTCAAAGAATGATGCAACTATGGAGACCATCACAGGGAAGAACGAGGTAATTATGCCCTCCCCTACCAATGATGATCAAACCCTAACCACGAAAGCCAGAAGAAGTAGAGCTAAGGAAGCCAGAAAAACTGCCAAGAAAGTGGCTGAGTCCAAGCTAAAGATAGACCCAAAGCAAAAAGGTGTATTCATCTCAGCTGGATTCCAAGTGGTTGGAAACTCTGATTCAGGAAAGGAGTGTAGTACCAGCACTCCTGTCCTACCAATGGATCAGAAGTCAAAGGAAAAAGTTGCTGATGAAGATAAAAAGAACAAGAAACAACAATCTTCAATCCCCATAAGATTAACATTGCATGCATAATATGTGGTCTGCAAAACCACATAGCCAAAGATTCTTATAACAATCCTGCTAGCACACATTATGTAAATAATGTTAAAAAGGAAGGAGTCAGGAAAGGTTTCTTATTTGGACAATATCAAATGGTTTAGGTGATGAAAAAGGGAAGGCTTGTTTCTGAAGCAAGGTTGGTTTCGGAAGAAGATTCTTCTTCGGAAAGGAAAAAGGCGTCGGAAGCTAAAGCTGTCAAGACTCAGAAGAACAAAAGAGTCCCCTTGAAACCATCCGAGAAGAAGACTACTTCGGAAGAAAAGGTGGTGAAGGCTTCTTCCGAAAAGAAAGAAGCTTCGGAAGAATGCCAAGTTACAAAAGCTTCAACAAGCTCATCCTCCATGATCAACCAAGGGATGGAATGGAAGATCAAGGAAGATGCTATAACCCAAACCTCTTCTTCAACGACATCCATTGAACCCCCATGCATAAATTTTGGTTCAATTATGTCATTATCTTTGGAAGAACCCAAGACCATAAAGCTTGGTTTTCCAATCAAAACTAATCATCTCATCTTATGTGTAGGGGCATCCATTTGACAAGAATAACAACATTTGGATTGTAGATAGTGGATGCTCCAGGCACATGACAGGGGACAGATCTGTCGTTCAACAATTTCAACATTATGATAGAGGTCCTGTCCAGTTTGGAGGTGAGGCCGAAGGATGTATTTCTGGCAGAGGGAGTATATCCAATGGTAAGTTAAAGTTTGACAAAGTTAACTTTGTCAAACAGCTTGAACATAATCTCTTAAGTGTTTCTCAATTCTGTGATCAAAAGCACCAAATGCTTTTCACAGAACATGAGTGCATTATCCTCAAACTAGGGATGACAATTCCTCCGGAATTGGTGCTTCTTAGATCTCCCAGGAAAGGGGATATGAACAAGCTTGATATGAACAATGCTTCCCCAATGGGTGAAGTATCATGCTTTCTTTCCAAAGCTGACAGTGATGAGTCAACATTGTGGCATAAACGTATATGTCATGTAAATTTTAAGACAATGAATAAATTAGCTAAAAATAATTTGGTACATGGTTTGCCTAAAAAGGAGTTTTTCTGCAAAGACAATGGTGTTGCATGCCTGAAAGGGAAGCAACACAGGACATCACATAAATCCAAATGTGTTAAATCTATCACTACTCCATTGCACTTATTGCACATGGATCTTTTTGGTCCCACAAGTATAATGAGCATTGGAAGGAAATCATATTGCCTTGTGATAGTTGATGATTTTACAAGATTTACATGGGAATTCTTTTAAGAACTAAAGATGAAACTGCTGAAACATTAAAATCTTTTATTCTTAAAATAGAAAATCAAATTTATCACAAGGTTAAAATAATTAGATGTGATCAAGGGATTGAGTTTAAGAACTTCATTCTTGACTCATTCTGTAACTCAAAAGGGATTGCCAGACAATATAGAGCTCCAGAACTCCTCAACAAAAGGGTGTTGCTGAGAGGATGAATAGGACACTTATTAAGGCTGCTCAAACTATGTTAACTGATTCAAAGCTACCTCTAACAATCCGGGCGGAGGCAGTCAGCATTGCATGCTATGTGCATAACAGAGTTCTTGTAGTTAAGCCCCATGGGAAAACCCCTTATGAGCTACAGAACAAGAGGCCACCGTTCATTAGCTTTCTAAGGTCCTTTGGCAGCAGGTGTACCATACTTAACACAAAGGACAATTTCACAAAATTTGATGAAAAGTTGGATGATGCTATCTTTGTTTGATACTCTTCTAGCTCCAAATCTTACAGAGTATACAACATTAAGAATCAATAATTTGAGGAGTCATCCAATATAGTTGTTAATGAGCACACTCCTTGTGTTAGGGGGAATGGACCTGATCACATCTTTGATTTAGAATTGTTTCCAAACTATTCTAAACCCTCTTATGAGAATGTTTCAGTTGGAATAGGTGCTCAAAATGATGTTGATGCTGCTGCTAATGATCAACTGTTTGACCTTCCCAGGCCTAGACCAAATTCTCCAAGTGCTCCAAAACACCAAGCTTCCACTATTCATAGATCTGATAGTCTAACTATATCAAGGAATAGTGAAGCTTCAACAAGTGAATCACCTACTGAGCGTCAAAACTCATCAGGTGATGCACCCCAACACCAGGCAGAAAGAGGTAGTATTTTGAAGGAACAGGCAACTATTAATACTACTTCACAGCCAACTATTGATGATGTTTCTCATTCATTCAATCAGTCCTCATTGAATGACTTTGAAACAGTAGCTGGACAGAGTGTTCCAGTTCCTAAGCAGAATATGTCTAACCTGGATCTATCTTTGCAACTGAAGTGATTCCTTGTCTTAGGATTCATAACACTCATCCAACTGAGAACATCATAGGCATTGTCTCTGAGGGTGTGAGTACAAGAGGACAGACTCATCATGGGAATGTCTGCTTGTACTCATGCTTTCTATCTCAGATGGAACCCAAGAAGGTAGAAGATGCCTTGAAAGATAGTAGCTGGATTGAATCGATGCAACAAGAGTTAATTCAATTCAAGAGACAAAAGGTATGGAACCTATGTTCGCTACCATCTGGTCAAGTACCTATAGGCACCAAATGGGTTTTCAGAAACAAGAGAGATGACAGAGGCTTGATCATCAAGAATAAGGCAAGACTTGTGGTTCAAGGATACACTCAAGAGGAAGGAATCAATTATACAGATGTCTTTGCACCAGTTGCAAGACTTGAGGTAGTTAGGATCTTCCTTGCTCATGCTGCATCCAAGGACTTCACAGTATACCAACTTGATGTCAAGTGTGCATTTCTATATGGGGATATAGATAGGGAAGTCTATGTATGCCAACCGCTAGGATTTGAAGACCCACAGCACTCCAACTATGTGTGCAAATTGGATAAAGCTCTATATGGGCTACACCAAGCACCTAGGCTGTGGTATGAGACTTTGTCTCAGTTTCGTCTGAAGAATGGGTACACTAGAAATACCATTGATAAGACTCTCTTCATCAGAAAGTCTGGAAAGGACATTTTGCCTGTACAAGTCTATGTTGATGACATCATATTGGGTTCCTCAAATGACCAAATGTGCAAAGACTTTGAGAGCATTATGAAGAAGAAGTTTGAGATGAGCTCCATGGGAAAAAAAGACTTTTTCCTTGAAATTCAGGTAACGCAACTGAATGAAGGGTTCTTTATTAATCAATCTAAATATGTCTCTGACATCTTAGAAAGATTTGAGATGAAGGATTGCAAGCCTGCCAAGACACCCATACCAAGAAACCATAATCTTTGTCCTGACCTTGAGGGGGAGGATACTGATCAACATCAGTATAGGGCAATTTTTGGTTCTCTGATGTATCTAACAGCCAGTAGACCTGATATCATGTTTGCTACTTGCATTTGTGCAAGATATCAGGCTGCTCCAATGGTGTCTCACCTAGCTGCTGTTAAGAGAATCCTCAGATACCTCAAAGGAGCACCTAAACTAGGTCTCTGGTATCCCAGAAACAAGGATTTCAATCTCTATGGATACTCTGACAGTGACTATGGAGGCTGCAATATTGACAAGCAATCAACATCATGAGGATGTCAATTTCTTGGTGGAAGGATCATCTCATGGCAATGCAAGAAACAATCCTATGTCTCTACATCAACTGCTGAAGCTGAATACATTGTTGCTGCTAGCTACTGTGTTCAACTGTTATGGATTCAAAATCAGATGTTAGACTATGGATTTAACTTTATGAGTACTCATATCCATATTGACAACAATAGTGCTATCTCCATTACTGAAAATCCAGTGAAGCACTCCAAGACTAAGCACATTGACATCAGGTATCATTTCATTAGAGATATTCATGAGAAAAATCTAATCAAGTTAATCAAAGTTGATTCAAATGAACAATATGCTGATCTGTTTACCAAAGCTTTTGATGAACAATGGTTCAACTATCTCATAACAGCTATTGGGATGATAAACATTGATTAATTTGATCACTTTTGGAAACCTTTTTAATATGTAAGTCTTGTGTCAATACAATTTAAGCCCTATTACAAGAAATTCTCTCTGAAATTTTCTAAGTGTAAATTCCATCGGAAGAGAAATTAACCTTCGGAAGACATTCTCATATCTTCGGAAGCAAAATTTCTCAAAGGATAACTCTTCTCGGAAGAATTTTGGCCTCGGAAGAAGCGATTGATTGTATATCAGATCTACTTCTGAAACTTACAAATTCTCTATTCGGAAGCAACTCTAACCTTCGGAAGCAAAGTTTTGGCTTCGGAAGTAAGAATTGCCTTCGGAAGACAAGTTACCTTCGGAAATGTTTTACACTCGGAAGAGAGATTTCACTGTGTAACGTAAATTTCTTGGGCCCCACACTATAAAAAGGAAAGATTTTGTTAATGATGTCAGATTATTTAACTGATTTTAACCTTACCGCCTCTATCATTTCATCCACTAAACCATCACATCACCTTATCCTTACCCCCATTACCGCCCTTCCACAATCTTTTAAATAATCTCAACTATTCAATTTCACTTTCTTACTTGCAAATTTTACTGCCCTAGAAATTTCCCCTCTCGACTACTCAACTTTACCCCAACTCAAATCATCCCCATTCACCTTTCCAATTGGCCTTCAACCTTTAGCACAACCAAATCGCACTTCTTGATTCTTCAAGAGATGCTGACTTCTCAGATATCATCTCCTTTCTAGCCCAATCTTCTTATTAACCGCTCTGACTGTAAACCCCACAATTTACTCAAATCATATGTCTGAATTTTTGGCAAATGGTCAGATTGAAACCCTAAATGGGGTTTGTGTTATTCGATCGAGCATCTGTGGCCAGGAGTTGGTCATTTCTGAACAGATCACCAGGGAGCATCTAGAGCTTCATGATGAGGGTGCTCCAACAGAATTCCCCAAAGCAGATTTGGACAATTCTTATCTCCAAATGGGATATGGTGGAGATGTTAGCAGGTCAACTGTCTATAAATTTAACTTCTCTTACAAATGGAAGTTACCGCTACACGTGGTTCTTCACTGCTTGTCGAATAAATCTGGGGGATGGGATCAAATCTCATATGAACTTGGGTGCCTAGTTCATGGGTTGGTGAAAAGCCTCTGCTTCAACTATTCAAGATTTGTGCTGATTAACCTCATGGGAAATCTTCAAAAGGACACATTCTTCATGTATCCCAGGTTTCTCCAGCACATAATAAACTACTAGCTGGACCAAAGCAAGCTTGTCTATGCAGCTGCTTTGACTACTCCTCAAATGAGGCCGACCATCTTCAAGACTTTGAAGAGAGTGTCCACCAACTTCACCGGAAGAGACAGGGCACTTCTTCTAGGTATGATTGAGCCAATGGCTCCTGGTGACATCCCTGTTAACCCCACAGGTGATGAACCCACACCAGCAACTACCCCTACTTTACCAAATCTACCTTCTCCAACCATTATCTTTACTTATCAAAGAAGTCCCAAATGAACCCTTGTTCAATCTTCTCTGATTGAACAAGCTCCTTATGTTCTACCAAAAAGGCTAGAGTGGAACAAAGGGCTTCCACTCAGCCTGAGGTCCAACCATCCTTCACATTTGACCTCAATATGGGTCTTGACTCTCCTCAGTCTCAGACCCATGATCCCACAACCCAAGCTGAAAGCCCTCAGGGTGAGTCTCTATACTCCCCTGAGCAGCCAAAAAGGGACAGCCCTATCACAGGCTCAATGCCTTTAGACATTGATCAAAGTCACCGGTCATTAGGTTTCACTTCCATATCCTTTACAGACCTTTTAATTGTAACTGATGAAGAGATTATGTTTCTTAAGGGCAATGAAGTTGATCCATAACACCCTCTCAAGGGATCAGCAGAGCCCAGAGAGACCTCTTATCTCTAGCCCCCATCAACAAAGCTTTACTGAGGTGAGTCCCACTGATGTGGAGGGGACTCATGTAGATTCAGATGCCACTACTAAAGGATTCTCAATGGATCCTCAGGATAGTGGTAACATCACTGAGACTGAATCTATAGCAACCATGCCCTTTAATGACTCTGAAAGAAACATCTTGGAGCAAGGAAAACCAGGGTGCCCAGAAACCATATCTGGTGGTGAGGATGAACGTACAAGGTATGTTACCTCATCTCCCCGTGATTCTTCAAAAGAAGATGAGGGAAGAATGCAAGATGAGGGAAGAATGCAACTTACCATTAAAGACCTACTTTCTAAGGTCTCAAATCTTGAATCTAAGGTTAAGAATTTAGAGGATAGGTCTGCCACTCAGCAACTTGAGATTGAAACTCTCAAGGCCAAACTAGCTTAAAAAACAGATTGAGAGGTCTGTTAGGCATGTACCAATTCAGGTCTCCTTGACCTCTTTCTCTAGCTCATCAAGCTCTCAGGATGATGCTACCAAAAAGGGGGAGAGTGTTCAGAGACAAAGTCAAAGACAAGAGAAAACCCAAAGTCAAGCTCTCACTTCCTTGAGATCAAAATATCCTGTGCAACAAGCTTCAATTTTCCCTGAGCCTCCTCCATTTGTTATTCAAGTGGATCAAAGGATACTCCAAGATCTCAATAGGTTCTTTGACAAGTTCCTATTGGAATCTCTTATAGAACAGCCAAGCCCTGATATGTCTGTGATCTACTTCGGAGCTCAAGAGCTTCGGAGGTTAAATTCACCTTCTACCATTATTAAGGAAGTTGGTCAACCTAAAGTCCAAGTGGAACCTAAGATTAACTTTGAAGGGGAAATGAGGACTGATGGCCCAGCAACTGAAACTGTTGGGACAGATAGTGCATTTTCACAGACTTCCGAAGCACAATTTAAAGCCTCGGAAGAACAAGTTCAAACTTCCGAAGCTGAGATTGCTGTTACGAAAGGACTATTCTCACTATCCGATGATCTAATAGTCACAGATTCAATCCTAGAACTCGCATTTGAGGTTAATAGAGAGGATTTTCTCGCTCATCCTTTAGCTCTAACATCAGCATTAACTCCAGCTCCCATCTCTACTACTCAACGTGAATCTTCTATCCAAGAACCCCAAAGTCTAGTACTTCCGAAGACATCAAAGGAAAGAAGAAGCTGACTTCGGAAGAGCTTCAGGAGAAAGAAAGGTTGAAGAAACTCAAAAGAAAAGGTAGGCTGACAACTGGAAAACTGTTAGCTACAAGTACCAAAGCAGCTGCAGCCAACCAGGAGGCGGTCAACAACCGAAAAGGGTAGAGACTATCGATAGACTTGTTAGTCTAGAAGCTGCAACTGAGGATGTGCTCCTGCTGCCATTAGAGGAGTTAATAGAGCTGGAAAAGGCAACCTTGCTTCTAAAACAGCAAAAGACAAAGCTGCAAGGTTGGCCTTGGAAGAAGAAAGGGAGAGGAAGGAAAAAGAAGCTGATCTACAGCTCAGGAGGAAAAGGATAACTTCCTAATCTCTAGAGGTTTCTCTCAAGAAGAATTATCTCCACATAACAATGATACGATTTTATGGCTCTTCAACAAAGAGCAAGATCAAATGGAGAAAGAGAGAAAGAGAGTTGAAAGGGAAAAGCTATTAGAGAAGAAGGAAGAGGAAGTAGGACTGACTGCTGCCAAGAAAATAGGTGAGAAGGCCTAGATGAAGAACTATCTCAAAGCTCATGGCTTCTCTGGCAGGCAGGTGGGTCCTATGTCAGAAAAAACTCTCCAGCGACATGTCAGTGACATTAAGGCTGATATTTGCGCGGGGAAGAGGAAGGAGATGTACAGAAGGGGACAAGGGATGACCATCAAAGCAACCAACCCAAACTCCAAACCCAACCACAACCTAAAATCATACCTTTTTCACTTCCCATCAAAACCGAACCAACCACTGAACCATACACCCCTGAACCTATACCATCACTCCTACCAACTCCTTCACCTAAACCACCTAAACTACCCATCCTCCAACTCAAAACTTTAGCCAAAACTCAAACACCTCAACCTACCCATCAACCCATCAAACCATCTCCTCAGCCTTCTAAACATCTCTCCTTGGAAGGATTCAAGGCAGTCAAGACAAAGCTCATAAAATGCACAACTCTGAGCGATATCTCCTGTGTGGAGGATTCTGTCAATTTGACTTATGTTGATGAATCCTCAAGTTCCCTCACTAGAGATCAATTTCTTGATCTGCCCAGAGGAACATTGGACCAAGCTGCAAATCTCCTTGGCCTCAATTCAGACACTTTGAATGAGGAAAAAAAGAGGTTAAGGAGAAGGCTGGTGACTCTACGGGATACTAAGAAAAGCGACACGGTGCCAAGAAAACCTCTTGCACCTAGAAAGAAGATCATCCGGTGGAGGTTCGAAGACTCTTCTCATAACTTTGTTGTTGAAAGAGAGAAATGAGAGCTCAACAGGCTGAGTACCTCATCTTTGCTACACTTAAGCAGATTTGACATTGCTGAGTTAGCAGAGAAGACATTCTCCAACCCTTCAAACTTTGATGTAGCTGCCCATATCAGAAATCATCTAGGCAACCTTCATATGGCTGAGCTAACTGCTAGAAGCAAGGTTGAAGCAGATTTGAAACTGAGAGAGGAGGAGGAAAGGAAGGGATCAGCAACCCAAGGCAAAGCCTTTTTACAAATGGTTGAAGGTTCTGAACTTGAATCCTTAGTTAGATGGAAGTATGATTATAACTCCCGTCAACTAAGTCTTTTCAGCGGGCACAACAAAGGGTACATGTCATTCAGAGTGATAGACTGGATCTCCTATCCACCAATGACTTGTACAAGCTTCTCAGCACCACTTCAGGGAAGAACAAAGAGACAGACGAATATCTTTTGTCCCCGGTGCTGAAAGCTTTAAGAAGCAAGAATAAGTGAGGTTTTGGTAGCATCAGTCTAGGGGGAGTTTAATGGATCTAGAAAGGCTGGTGCAACAAAAACCAAGTCACTTAGAAGATTTTGGTACAACAAATAAAGGATTTCCGAAGCTAACTGTGGAACTTCCGAAGGAAAAAAGAGCTCTTCCGAAGACAGTGTAAAACTTACTTCCGAAGGAAAAGTTCCAACTTCCGAAGACAAAGAACCTACTTCCGAAGTTCAAGACTTAGAAAGAAAGATCTAAAGTCAAC
This sequence comes from Flaveria trinervia, assembly GCA_025506515.1. Lineage (NCBI taxonomy): Eukaryota > Viridiplantae > Streptophyta > Magnoliopsida > Asterales > Asteraceae > Flaveria > Flaveria trinervia. The sequence continues at coordinate 30,680,575 of CM046450.1, read as the reverse complement.
TTCCGAAGTACAGAAGTCCTTAAGCCTCGAAAATATAGAAGCCTCTTCTGAAGTATAAGTGGGTTCGGAAGAACTTGTTCTTCCGAAGCCAGCTTACCTTCGGAAAACACTACTATTATCCAATGGACATAAGTATGGTCTCCCTGACACTTTGCTGCAAATCTCTGAGATACTGCATGGCGTTTCCTCAAAAGCCATGCAGTTGGCCATACTTTAATCCACTATTTACATTTTTATGTTAATACAGTTGACATCTTTAGTTGGTGACAAAAGGTAAGTCATGGACATGTCATGACTACCATATCTTAGATAATACTTTATCTAAGATACCTTAACTTTAGCATTGTAGTATATGCTTTAGTCTTAGGTTTCCAGCTGGTATCAAAGTATATCCGGCTGTAGGATCTAGTATATATAGTCTCTCATTGTAACTCATGTATCATGCTTGTAAGAGTCTTGTAATATCTTGAGTTGAGAAGTAATATATACAAGTTCCTTGAAAATTTATTTCTGTGTGTTCATTTACTAATTATATTATTATCAACTCTTGTGAAAGACTTTACTTCATTTGAATTGAGTGTTTCTATAAGTGAGCTTGAGAGAAATCCTAGTGTTTAAGTGACAAACCCGATCCCGCAGTAGATATTCATATGGATGAATATAGAGCAAAAGCTTGCTTCCAAAGTTCATAGGTATTTGTGGGATGAAAATATTGGAATGACTTGCATCTCAAATATTACTACATGGAATCTTACTAATTGATCATAAGTAATTTTAAGTAAAGGCGAACATCATTTGGTATCCTCTGACTTGAGATACATATTAGGTATTGATATTTACCGAATATTATACTTTGACTTAGCTCTGCACTATTCTGAAACATGGCAGTACATAAGTCTGAGTTCAGGTATGATATAAGATAATTGTGACAGACGTATGTTGTCAAGATGGGATTTGTCCCTCTTATTTGTTGAGAATAAGATGTCTAAGGCCTGATAAAGTTAAATTAATAGAGAATGATCACTCTGTGTCTCTAGGATTTAACATGACATATGCGACAAAAGGATAGATGATTGATTCATCTAAAACATTTCAAGTATGGTACTTGAAGGAGATGATGTTATTGAATGGCACTTAGTCATACATATTAAGGGTAGTAAACCATTGTTAGGCGGTATTTGCTGCTTGCATCAATCTTCTATGAATCTTGTGAAAGTGGGAGATTGTTGGATCTTGTATGCCCAAGACACATACAAGATTGATGTGGTTAGTATGTTATGATCCAATTCGGGTCATACCCAATAAGAAGCTACACAAACACCAATAAATGTTTATTTGTTGATGAGATCAAAATAAACATTGACACCAATTTAGAAAATGGGTTATCTAAAACATTGCTTTGTAATAGAACAATATTATATGGATAGTTTGTTCATGAGATATTATTTGTTTCATTATTTAAGTTGGTTAAATAATAACAAATAAAAGTGTCTTAATGATATAAAATTAAAATAGTTTTAATTTTATAAATTATGGGGTTGAAAGAGTACAAGTTTATAAAAGTTTCAAAATGGGGGGAACCCATTTTTGAAACAAATTTCCGGCAGCCCCATGTGGGGGTTTGAAGGGTCTTTAGTCTTGGTTCTTTCAATACTTAAGACTTACTTGCACTCTTCCAACTCTCCTCTCTCCAAGACACACTTTCTCTTACACACACATTGCAAAACTCTCTCCAAAAGGGGCTGAATTTTCGGATTCCAGAAAGAAAAACAAGCTGAAATTTTTGGACCGTTTGAGGAACAAAGCAAGAGAGTTCCTTGGTGTTGCTCTCCTAACATGCTTGGTTTTTGGAAGGGCTTATGGTATATAAGCTTGAGGTCTTCTATTTTGAAGGATACACATTCAAGAACATCATCACCTTCATCTTTTTCATCTACAACATCCTGTTCAAGAAAGGTTGATTCTATGAACACCCTATGGTTGTTATGTCTTGTTTGATAGCATACTATTTCACATACATTTTGATCCTTATTCTTGGGTTTTGTTTGTGGTTTAAAATGGTAAAAAATTTCAGATTATAAACCATATGTTAAACTCCTTTTTCCATTGCGTTTTCATAGTTTAAATGGTTAAACTAGCTTGTTTTACATGTGACAAAACCCAACACTTAGAAGATTAAAGTTGATCTGAGCATAATAGTTGACTTTATCAAAGTTGATAACCCCATTTGACATTGTTCTTTCTCAATTAATTTTTCCACCTACATCACCTCCAAATGCAACATGAGTACCATTCTTCATCTTAAATTCTTAAAGTAAGGCATTATTTCCTGTCATATGTAGGCTACACCCACTATCAACATACCACATGTTTATATGTCTTCTTGGGCATACCATCATTTCAAAGACATTAAGATGAGTTATTAACCTAGCTGACATGGTCTTGGGCTTGTCATACTTATCAACAATGGTAAACTGTTTAAAATGAAATTTATTCATATCAGGTTTCTTTTGACATTCTAGAGTATCAATTTCTTTTATGACATTTTTTTTATTATCTTTACTTTGCTTAATCCTTAAAGCATTAATCATTTTGCAATATCATCTTCATGAAATTTGTACCATTAATAGAAACATTTTTAGAAAAATTTTGCTTGTTAATTGTTCCATTGTTTATTCTCACAGGTCGTGGAATGAAGTTTCCTTGTTTATACTGCTTTGTTTTCACAGCATAGGAATCATCATAATAAGAATTGGTTCTTCTGAGAGATCACAAGCCTAAGAAAGGTTGTTGTGATAAACCTTGAAAACAATTAATATGATTTCTTTGAAATCTAGGATCAATATATCCTTTCCTTGGCGAGTTCTTTCGGAACTAACAATCCTCGGTATTTTGATTCCTTTCCACACAAACGGCACAATATTTATTGAAATAACAATCAACTATTGAATGATTGTTCATATCATAAATGTGATAATACTTGTTAAAGTAACATTTAGCTATGTTATGATTATACATATCACATATGTTGTTGGATCAAGAAGAAGGTTGGTGCAACCAAAACCAAATAACTTAGACAAATTTTGGTGCTACTTACAAAGGCTTCCGAAGCCAAGTATGGAACTTACGAAGGTAGTAGAGTTCTTCCGAAGACAAAGTGAAATATCAACTTCCAAAGACAAAGTGAAAGATCAACTTCCGAAGACAGACTCTACTCCTAAAGTCAAGAACTCACTTCCGAAGTCCCAAAGTCAAGAACTCATTTCCGAAGTCCCAAAGTCAAGAACTCACTTCCGAAGATCAAGTCTAAGAAGAATATATAAGAAGACTACTTCCAAAGTATGAAGGAAACAAGAAGCTCTCAAGCCTCGTAAGAAGCAGCCTCTTCCGAAGTATAAGTAGCTTCGGAAGTACTTGTTCTTCCGAAGCCATTTAACATTCGGAAGACACTACGATGAACCAGTGACATATGTATGGTCTCTGACACTCCGCTGCAGACCTTTGATATTGCATGGCGCTTTCTCGAAAAGCCATGTAGTTGACCATACTTTATTCCACTTTTCACCTTTTATGATAGTACAAGTTACCAACTTTAGTTGGTGACAAAAGGTAAGTCAGGGACATGTCCTGACTACCATATCTCGGATAAGACTTTATCCGAGATACCTAGCTGGTATCAAGTATATCCGGCTGTAGGTAGTATTATATATAGTTTCTCATTGTAACTCATACATATGCTTGTAAGAGTCTTGTAACTTTTGAGTTGAGAAGCAATATATGCAAGTACCTTGAAAACTACTTCTTGTGTTCTTTACTACTTATTATATTGTGATCAACTCTTATAGGCTCTGCCTTTCATCCGAGTGTAGTTCAAGTGAGTTTGTGTGAAGTTGGTTTTTGGATCGATAAACATCCGAGCATGTTCTTGACGGAAGGATAAACAAACAGCACAAACCAAGAGACAATCAAAAACACGAACTATAATTGAATGGTTTTATTGAACAGAACCTAACGATTACAAGCTCGTTACAACATAAGAATCAAGACTCTTGGCAAGGGGAAGATCGAGCATGATCTCCCCTCTCATCCGGCAGCCCTAGGCTCCGGGCAGACTCTCTCTCAAACCCTTTTGAGAATCCCCCCTCTCTACACATTGAAACTGGTATATATAGGCCTCGGCCCATATATAATGCGACTTGGCCCATTCATGCGATTGGACCATGCGTATGGTTCAATCGTATGACTGGACCATGCGTATGGTTCAATCGTACGACTCGACCATACTTATGCTTTAGTCTTATGAATGGCCCAATCGCATCTCTTAGTCGCACGACTGGTCCATTAGCATGGCTCAGTTGTACGACTGAGTCTCATTTGCATATGCTCCTACGAATGACCCAGTTTCATGTGTTTACCACATATCAGGTGTATAAGATTAAGCCTAGACTATTCAACAAGATACGGACACACCATATATGACTATATATGCTCCAACAAATTCCCCCTTGGACGTTGCTTAAGAATAGTAGATAACACCTCTTACAATCTTCAGTCAATCTTTGCTCTGGTTGCCAATAGAATCAAACGAAAACCATATTAGCCAACATTGTCGATCCGTCAGGTTGCTCACCTCCCTAAAAATGAATTTAGGCATAACAGCTTTCGTTTACTTTGTAGAACACCATCATAGCAGCAAGATTCCCCATATGACTGATTTTTCCAGATAATGACATGAATAGTTTTCCACTGCTTCAATCTTCACACAGGCTAACCTGATTAACATCACCACCTACAGAAATTCCCCCTCACATTCAGCATATCCCAATATATAGACATTGTGCTCTCCTGGCGTCTTGACATGGTGTATTGGGCAAAAGGTTGAAGTTTCCAATCCACAGCTGACAATATCAACCAAATCAGCATGCATGTAGATTCATCATCAGAAACCTGCTCACATCATTACTTTCTGATTGCGTCTTCACTTATCTATACATGGATTCCCTCTAAGAGTGAGAATCCTCTCTCTGCGGATAAATATAACTTCATTGGCCCATAAGTAATCAGATGCTCCTGACTACTCCACAAAATCAGCACTGACTGGTGACATCTTCTCTTCTCTCTTTCATGTTCCAACAACATTCACCTATTCTGGAAGTCCAACGAATAATGGGGTATACATCGAACTTAATTGACAAAACAACCTCAGGGTGAATATGCTTTGCTCATCCTCAAATCTGTGCAAGAAGCTATTCCAGACTCTTTTTTGTTGTCCGAACAAATGCGGATGAGTCAATGCGGATGGCTCATTCGTGCGATTGAACAAACGATTGGAACAGTCGCATGACTGAACATACGACTGGTCCATTCACACAAATGGTCCATTCGCATGGCTCATTCGTACAAATGGTCCATTCGCATGACCCAGTTTCATGAATGGGTCTGCACGCAGATTTTCAGATCTGCAGCCGCCAGGGCTGCCCAAAACCCTAATCTGACGAATTTTACGTAGATCGAAACAAAATAGGTATCATCATATTTTAAAGGTTGATAGGAACGTGGTTTCAAATTCGATTTGAACATAGAACCAACACACGTAACAAGATCTGAGCAAAACACGAAGAACACGAAGTGGGTTTAACGTCAAGATCTGAAATTTGATCCACAAATCAAGAGCTCGGGTTGCTAGAATGATTGTTAGATTATTCCAGCAGTAACCGACTCTGATACCACTTGTTAGGATCTGGTATTTGAACTAAACACCAACTGATTAATGTGTTAAACCAAACCAAATAGTGCGGAATCCTATTTGATTGGCGATCCAATCATTGAAAACGCACGTAGAAACAATAACGTGTTGAATCTAACATCAAGAATCGATTAGGAATCGATCTACAACGTTCTATGAACTTGGAGTACGAACTTAGAGGCTTCTAGACGGCTAGGGTACGTGTGGAGTCGAAGTGGATTGAATGCTTATTTTTTTTCACGAATTAGGTGGTATTTATAGCTTAGGGTTGCTTATTCGGGAGACTGAACCATCAGCATGGTTCATTCGTGCGATTGAGACATGTGGTTGATCCATTCGCACGACTGAGTATTCAGTCGTGCGACTGAGTCAATCTCATGTTATAGTCATACGACTAATCCAGTCTCCTGGTTCAGTCGTGCGACTGAGTCATTCGTATGAAGTTGTTCATGCGTATGGTCCATTAGCATGGGCCATTTGCATGATGACTTCATGTTATTAAGTTTGAATGTATTAATTTTCATAACCTTATTTATATTAATTCAAACAACCACAAACCTATATAATCAATTCAATATGCGTTAAACAACTCATTAATGAAATATTAAACATTTTAAACACAACCAAACATTTGTATTTCATTAAGTACCCAACGATTACATAAGTGTAAGACAATAAAGGCATATTACGTTCAGATCGGGATCTAGGTATATATATGTATCAACAAACTCCCCCTTGGACCTAGATCTATCTATTGTCTAACATCTTTCATGATTTCCTAAAATTTCTTGTACTTAGCTTCTTTGGTGACTCCTATGTTTATCTCAAAAGCAAAATAGAGTCTTATCACTTTCTAGAACTGTAAAGCTTGTACAATATCCTGTGGGTCGTAGAATAGTGGCCACTTGTAAAAAGTATAAACATCTTATGCTGACAAGTTAGTGAGCCACATCCGGTCAAACACCCTTATGGTTTCCATTGTGCCATTCCTGTTCAAGACTATCATGGCCTCTCTCGTTCTCCAATCATAGTACCACCATTTGAAGTGTGGAGTGAAGTCCTGTGGCATCTCACATAGTGGGATCTTTGACATTGTACGTGGTGGACTCCACTTCAGCACTACTCTAGATTTTCCAGTTATGGCATCAACCTCAGATCTTCTGATGTACCTCGTTGGTTGTTGGGGTTTGAAGTTGACCCATCTGGTGTGGTACTCCCTCTTTAGAGCAGCTTCAAACCAGCCTGACATATTACAAGGGTCAGCATATAGCAATTTTAACTTTGCTAACTGGTTGAGCCCAAAACCTGGAAGAGTCTTCAGATCGTGTGGAAATCTGAAGTACTCAATTCCCTTCTCACGTTTAACCGCGTAAACGTTGAGGTCTGCAAAATGTGCCCACGCTATGATCCTGCCTGCCACCTTTTGATGTTTCTTGACCTGATACAGTTTGGTGTAGACAGTTGATGTTGTAGCGCTGCGTTGGGCTCTTATCTCATCAAAACATGCTGCCCATTCAGCCTTTTTGATGTTAACTTTTGCGTCTGAGGCTTGGGCCTTCTCTTTATCTTTTTCTGACTCTTCCTCCATTTTATCTAGAATCTCAAAAGTGTCACTGACAAGAGTTTCTCCCAGATTTGGAATGAGATTTCCTTCATTGTCAGTGTACTCTGGATAATGTTATGCAGTGACATCTTCAATCTTGATCTCATCAACATCCTGAAGCTCATCATCACTCTCCTTTTGCATAGTTGGAGCATCTTTCACAATCTCATCAGCATTTAGCTGGAACATTTTGGCTATCTGCTCGTCAGTGAGATCATGAATTATCTCTCCTTCTTCAGGACTGTAATTCACCGATCTCCTGACAATCCCCTGCAGATCAAGAATCATTGTGAGTTGAGTCTTGATCTGTTAGAGGGGAGCAACATCATATTCACCTCCTTGAAAATTTGGATCTGCTTGATTTAAAACATGTAACACATCAATCATTAGTCAACAATCAAAGTAGTAAACATCAATAATAACCATAAACATTAATTACATTTATTTGATGCAATATTCAGATACAACTATGCATTCTTCACATGATTTAAATAACATAAACAACTATGCATTACTCTTGTCTTGAATAGTTGGTGTGTTAGTAAGATCAGCAGAAGATGATGGGGCTCCTTGGTCTTGATATTTTTTGGTGCGCCTTTCTTGACCTTGAGCTGATGTAGATGCAACTTCATCTCCTTCTTTATCATCATCATCATCGACATAATCACCTGCATCAGTGTCATCCCTTTGATCATCACAGTCATCATTATCATCATCATCACTGTCATCATCATCACCATCATCTCTATCTCCTTCTCGAATCTTTAGAGGCTCATCATTGGATCCCTTCAGTCTCAGCATAAGCTTCTTGTTCTGGGCCTCTAAATCTTGTATCCTCTGTACTGAGGATGTATGCATCTCTCTCAGCTCTGTGATCGCTTGGCTCTGAGCCTCTATCCTTTGGGCTTGGGATGCATTAAGTTCCATCAGCTGATTAAGCTGAGAGGCTCGTTGTTCATCCGTCACCAGCAGCTTCAGCACTAACCGGTTAAGATTAGCTAACTGCTCCTCCAATTCACTTAACTTTACTCTTTAACAAACTGCTGATGAATGCGAATCAAGGTATGCGATTGGGCTTATTCGGGCGATTGAACAAGTGCGGATGGTTTAATCGTGCGACTAAACAAATGCGGATGCTTCAGTCGTCCGAATGAACTAATGCAATTGAGCAGTCCGAATGAAGATCTCAATCGTACGAATAATGGTACGAATGAGTCCAATCGTGCGATTGAAGAATGCGAATGAACTCAGTCGTGTGATTGAGCCAATCGTGCGACTGAACTTGCTGAAGTTTGATAATTCATAGGTTAAACTTGTTTTAGTCGTAAAAACTCGAATTTTACCAAGCCCTAATAAACGTCTGCCGGAGAAACTATACTTTTCGATCAGGAAACGTCTAAGACCCCGTTAGACACAAAAAGATTGCGTTTTTTATGCAAAAACACAATTTTTGTGTCAAAACTATTGAATCAACACGTAATCAAGAGCCAAAAGCGTAGTTGTAAACATCCGACTACCCCACAAAATCGCACATCATACCGTTACTCTGCCCAAATTTCATTAGACGTCGATTATACTTCCTTCTTGATCTTCTATCGTGTGTTTGCATTTATACAGGTATAATGAGATGAAATCTCACTGAAATCAGGAGAAATGGTGCCCTAATTTGTGATGTCGATTGAAACAAGAACCGAATATCTAAATGACCTAATAACCTACTGAAACTAAGTAAAATGTTTAAACTAAGTTAAGTAGGTCATTAGATAAGAGATTGCGAGTCTAAAGAACCATTAAACCACGTTTAATTTCATGAATTGGTCAAGATTCGAACCTCAGTCGATCGAACAGTGGGTCATGCGACTGGTCGTCTGGATGAACTCCAATCACACGATCGAGCATGATCTCACCTCTTCTCCGAGAGCCCTAGGCTCCGGGCAGACTCTCTCTCAACCCTTTTCAGAATCCCCCCTCTCTACACATTGAAACTGGTATATATAGGCCTCGACCCATATTTGATGTGACTGGGCCCATTCGTGCGATTGGAACATGCGTATGGTTCAATCGTACGACTGGACCATGCGTATGGTTCAATCGTACGACTGGACCATGCGTATGGTTCAATCGTACGACTGGACCATGTGTATGGTTCAATCGTACGACTGGACCATACTTATGGTTCAGTCTTACGAATTTCCCAATCGCATCTCTCAATCGCACGACTGGTCCATTAGCATGGCTCAGTCGTACAACTGAGTCTCATTCGCATATGCTCCTACGAATGACCCAGTTTCATGTGTTTACAACATATCAGGTGTATAACATTAAGCCTAGACTATTCGACAAGCGAGGGACACACTATATATGACTATATATGCTCCAACAGTTTGAGAGAAAAACAAAGTATGAAGGGACATTAACCGATCATGCAATTGGTATCAGAGCAGTTTAGGTTCTTGATTGTAAGATCTTACCATCCAAATCAACCTGTTTTTCATGCCTCCTTACAACTCACTCAAAATGGCTCTTAACAAATCCGAAGTATAGATGGGAACTATGACAAAAGCTCCCATCATTACTCCTAAAAACTTCAGGTCTTGGAGTAGAAGAATGGAAGGCTTCATCAGATACCAAGACAGCAAAATACGGAACTCCATTGTCAACGGCCCGTATAAACCCAAGGTGGTAGCACCTGGTGGAAATGGTGCCATGAAAGTAAAAGTTGTTGAAGATTATTTTGATGACAACTGAAAGAAGATGGACATCGACAGCAATGCTATGACCATTCTTATGACTGTAATACCCAACTCCATCATGGTGGGGTTTGAGCATTGTAAGTCAGCAAAAGAATTGTTTGATGCGCTTGATAAGATGTATTCAAGCTCCAATGACTCCAAGAAGGACTCACTGAAGTAGCAGTTCGAGAACTTCACATATATTGCTGGAGAGACCCTCAGCCAGCAGTATTTCAGGTACATGGATCTTATTTTTTCTCTTCAGTCTGTGAAGATCACTCCTGAACTCAGAGATCTTACAAGAACTTCATGAGTGCTCTTCCAAATGGGTGGACATTCTACTGTGTCTCTATCAAAAGGACAAAGAACTTGAACACTCTCACTATAACTGAACTCTATGGCAACCTTGACGGATATCGCCTAGAGATGGAGAGTAAGAAGGGCTACCAAACAAGCAGACCTCTAAGTCTTCCTGCTAGCAACGCTTTAATGGTTGCTGAAGGCTCAGTACCCCTACAACCTTAGCACTACCTGACTTTCCACCAGCAACCATCCTGCTCTTCTGTACCATACATCACTTTCCTTAAGACTCCAAGGTCTCAATAGGCTCAGCACAGTTCCTTTCAGGAAAGCTATGCCTTTGTCTAAGGAAGTGGACACTCTGTTGATTTTCAATAGTTTTTTTGATGATCTAGATTGCTTCAGTCTAGACGATGTAAATTATGTGGACATTGTCCAACAGATGGTTCTTTTAACCTACAGAGCAAAGAAGTTCTTTAAGAGAACTAGAAGGCAATTCCCTCAAAATCCAACTACTAGTAAGTTTGGGTTTGACAAAGCCAAGGCAAAATGTTACAACTATAACCAACTTGGTCACTTTACAAAGGAATGCAAGGCTCCCAAGACAAATCCAGGAACCCCACAGGCCTCCACACATCCCTCCACATCAAAGCCCATTGGAAAGTCAACTAAAACAACTACAATGGCTCAAGAAGTTGACTGGAGCTTTATGGTATAGGATGTGACTCCAGCTCAAGCTCTCATGGCTGGAACACATGATTACCAGGTATATGAACATCTCTGTACTCCTGCCTGTATAGCTAAGGTCAAATTATATTAGAACAACAATATGGAAATTAGATATGATATTAAGTCTTTAAATATCTTGAAATCTGATTTTAAAAGGTTTGAATCTGACTATCAAAAGAAAATTGAAGAGTTAGATAAAACTATATCCTTATTAAAACATGAACACACCAATTACAATACTCAAATAAAGGATCTAATATCCAAATTGTCTGAAGCTCAAGCCCAGCTTGTCACTACTGAGACTCAAGCCAGAAAGTATGCTATTTCTGAGCAGAACTTCCAAGTTATTATTGCATCATCCTCTCACTCCAAGATCTATTATCAGAACAAAGGAGGGTTAGGGACCAATGAAATTGCTCCACCACACTCTTATGAGTCTATTAGACAACCAAGATGTGGTACTGAAGAGCAAGAGGTCCTAACTGCTGACCCATCTTCACTAGAGTTGAAGGATGAGGTAATAATAGTGGCCACCATAGGGAAGAAATAGGTAAATTTACCCACCTCTCCCATTGAAGATCAAACCCTATCCACCAAAGCCAGAAGAAGCAGAGCTAAAGCTACCAGAAGAACTGCTAAGAAAGTGGCTAAGTCTAAGCTGATGATTGACCCAAAACAAAAGGGTGTCTTTATCTTAGCTAGATTCCAAGTGGTAGGTGCTTCTGATTAAGGAAAGGAGTGTAGTACCAGCACTCCTATCCTACCAAAGGAGTAGAAGTTGAAGGAAAAGGTTGATGATGAAGAGATAAAGCCCAAGAAACAACAATCCTCACATTCCCAAAAGACTAACATTGCATGCATAATGTGTGGTCTGCAAAACAACATGGCTAAATATTGATATTACAATCCTGCAAAGCACACATTATGCAAATAATGTTAGAAAATAAGGAGTTCGGGAAGGTTTCACATTTGGACCTTATCAAACAGTTCAAGTGGTGAAAAAAGGAAAGTTGGTTTCTGAAGCAAGGTTGCTTTCGGAAGAAACTTTTCTTCCGAAGGGAAAATGGCTTCGGAAGCAAAAGCTATCAAAGTTCGGAAGAAAAACAAAGCTCCCTTGAAACCATCCCAAAAGAAGACTTCTTTGGAAGAAAAGGTGGTGAAGGCTCCTTCCAAAAAGAAAAAAGCTTCGGAAGAATGCCACGCTACAAAGCTTCAACAAGCTCATCCTCTATGATCAACCAAAGGATGGATTGGAAGATAAAGGAAGATGTTGTAGCCCAAACCACTTATTCATAGACATCCATTGAACCCCCATGCATATCTTTTGGTTCAATTATGTCATTATCATTGGAAGAACCCAAGACGAGCAAGGCTTGGGTTTCTAATTAAAACTAACAATCTCATCTTGTGTGTAGGGATATCCATATGACAATAACAACAATATCTGGATCATGGATAGTGGATGCTCTAGGCACATGACAGGGAAAAGCTCTCTCCTTCAACAGTTTCAACACTATGATGGAGGTCCTGTCCAGTTTGGAGGTGAGGCCGGAGTATATATTTCTGGCAGAGGGAGTATATCCAACTGAAAATTAAAGGTTGACAAAGTCCACTTTGTCAAACAGCTTGAACACAATCTGTTAAGTGTTTCTCAGTTTTGTGATCAAAAGCACTAGATGCTTTTCATAGAACATGAGTGCATTATCCTCAAACCAGGGATGATAATTCCTATGGAATTGGTGCTTCTTAGATCTCCCAGGAAAGGGGATGTGACAGGATCATTGATCTCAAGTTTGATGGATTAGAGTGTAACGCAGCGGAATAAGAACAAGAATTAGACAAATTATAGCAAGAATTTGATATTCGTATGCATAAGAACAAATACGGTTGTAAAGAGAGAATATATTTCTGTGAAAAGGAATGTTTCAATAATATCAAATGCTTCTGCTTAATCATTCACAGATTACAATTAGGTTGACACTCCTTATATAGAGTGCAATCACTGCTGATATCACGGGATAGTAACATCTGGCGGATTTATTACAAAAATAACTAAAACTTAACAAACTACTGAAATGTTCACAACTACTGAGAACATATCAGAATGCTAAGTATAAAACTTAAAACTACTGATACGAAACTACTGAAACTACAACGACTGAAGAACAAGCTCTTCAGTCGTTTTACAAAAATACTGAAAAGAAAAAAACATAAAACTACTGAAAGAAAACTGTCACAACTAGTGAAGAAGACCTCTTCAGCCGTTGTGACAACGACTGATACTTGGTCTTCAGCACTTGTCTTCAGACTTTGTCTTCAGCACTTGTGTCTTCAGACTTTGTCTTCAGCACTTGTGTCTTCAGACTTTGTCTTAAGCACTTGTGTCTTCAGACTTTGTCTTCAGATGTTGTGGACTTCAGCAGTTGTTGTGACGTCTGTGGGACTTAAGGTTTTTCTGTTCCGGCTCATTGGTTCTTTTGGTCCAACAAACACCCCCTGAACCAATGCAGCCAAAACCTTAACTTTATTAAGGTCCCACTTATTGTTGGCAATGAGATTGGTCTTTTTCCTTCTTGATCAGCTAAGAAGATGACCCAATTAAGCACTGGCCTCGGAATAGATTTCTGAAATTTGGTTGACATAGTATGGATAGGAGCCCTGACTTTGGGGAACTGGACACAGAGCTGTGGTCCTATCCATGAAATCTACTTCCCATGTATAAGCCTGTAGGATTCTCTGGTGTATGCTCTGAGAAACATAATTTGTTCTTCCATGGTAAGATTTTCGGCTCCACCATCAAACAATCCGTCACGCCCATACAGCTCTGAAATGTACTTAGCCTGTTTGCCATTTTTTAGCTCAACTGTTGTGATCTGTCTGTATGCAAACTCATTTGGGTGAGTCCCTTCAAGTAACAGACTGAGCTCATTTTGTTTGAAGTTCTCAAGCCTCTTGTAGACTAACCCTTTTTAATTACTCTGTTCTCTAACATCTTTTGGGGTGGCTGTTTAGTTTCATAGGCCTTCTTGAAATCTTCTACAATTTCCCAGGGTGATACTACAAGGACCACTGCGATCTCTTCATCTACGATCCGTTTTACTGGCCCTTGTATCTCGAAGGAATGTCTTTCTTCACAATTCTATGAGCCACCCTAGGATCAGGCCATATTCTCACCTTTTCCTTTTGATATTGAAATGTGTTAGCAAGGGTGTACAATCTCAGAGCTTCTTTCTTCATATTGATTATTGATGAAGACGCAGCATACGTTTTGTCTATGTTTTCAGCATCTCATCATCATGAAGCTTTTGCTGCTGTTCTTCTTCTATCTTCACTCTCACAGCTTCCATCTGTGAGGTGGGAGTGATGGGCATAGATTTGGCTTTAGGCAAAGTTAGGACTGCGAAAAAAGGCAGCCTATTTTCTTCCTCATCATCCTCTTCTTCTTCTTCTTGTAGCCTCAAACCCTTCTCTTCTTCTTCTTGGGTGCATCATCGGCTATTGGTTTTGAGGGTAAAGGAGTTGGTTTAGTGGGTTGTGGTAGTGGTGATTTTGAAGTGGGAGGTTTTGCAGGTTGTTCTAGCATTCTTGTAGTGATTGAGGCTTTTGAGTGTTTTGCTAGTTCATTTCTGTTCCCAGCACCTGCCTCATTTAGTGCTTCAATCACCAATCCCTTAGTGTATGCTTCAGACGAACAGATGTGGTGGTTATTGCCAAGATACTGTCCCTGGTCCATGACTTAATCTCGATCAATGATCTCCCAAGGTACTTTGCAATGAATCTGATCATGATCTCTAGTCTTTCTCTTTCTAATGCATCATAACTTGCCCATCTTGAGTTAATTTCTTCAACTTCAAGTCTCCTAATTTCTGAGTCAAGTTGTGCAGTATCGAACCCCTGTCTATACAGTTGATCAATAATGGAGTCCATTGATTTACTGTGTGTAGCATCCGCCATTTTGATCATCTCATCGAGTTCGAGCTCTTTTTCTTTTCCTTCAACCTTCCTCTTCTTATATGTGACATGAAAGTCTTTGTGACTTTCACCCACTTGATCAATGTCAGCTCCCTTCACAAACTCCTCTTCCTTCTCAGTCTCCTTTTCTTTCTTCCCCTCTTTGCTTTCACTGACTGACTCTCCCCCTTTTTGGTTGCATTGGTTGCAAGGGTTGAGTAGCAGAAAGCCTTGTGCTCACAATCTCCTCCACCAGGGGTTGTATGATTGAGGGAAGCCTCTCATCCATGGTTTTGATCACAATGTCTGTGATTATTGGGGTGATGAGAGGTAGGGATTGCTGAAAGATAGCAGTTGTTTGCTCAGAGGGGTTCTGTCCTTGAGAAGCAGTGCTAGAAATAGAAGCTGGTGGCTCGGAAGTTTTGAGTGGCTGAGTGTGTGGGAGACCTTCAGGTGAAGGTGCCATCTGTGGTTTTATGTTGGTGGCAGATGGACTTGCTGTGTGAGAGAATTGGTCAAGTAGTCTTTGTAGTCTACTGACTTCTTCCTCAAGAATTGTGTTCTGGGCTAGAACATCATAAAAGAAGCCCAGGTCATCATCAGCAGATGCTGAATCACCTGACCTCCTGCTTGTAGCAGGATGTACATGCACTGAGTGTAGACCAGTTTTAGCATGTGCCCCTTTTTCTTGGAACTGGGGACTTCCAGCCTCAGGACTATGTCCTTCATCAGCTGTTGTCTCTAGTGAGGTCTTAGCTTGTTACCAGCCTCATTCTGATCATGTGCTGATTCAGAAGAGGTGGCAGCCTCACTAGATGTTCTAATCTCCATATCCACACCAGGAGATAGAACGTGTAACCCCAGTGCTGTGGGTTGTTAGAAGCATGGTGATCCTCGTCCTCAAGAGCTGTGGTTCTCCCCTTTGTTGGTGGTGTTGGGGAGGAGGAGAGGCATGCAGCTGAGTTAGCACGTTCGCAATGATAATGGTTGGACTTTGGGGGGCGGTTGCATGGGGAGATGAGGTAAAAGCAGTGTGCACCTGGGGAGAATGGTGCTCTTCAATGGCAATCTCCTCAAATGAGGAAGATCCCAGATTAGTGGGTACCCTTTCTTTGTTAGCTGCAGGCTCCTTTTGAGAGGAATCCTGAGCGGCTGTGGCTGGTGAAGTCCTTGTATCCACTAGGGGGTTATAACCAGTGGATATAGCCTGCGTTTGTGTTGCAGGGGCATCCTCAGGAGACTTATTTCCCTGAGTGGCCTTTTTGTCTTCTTTTTAGTGGGTTTGGTGGGGACTTTGGATTTGGAGGTGGTGGCTGTGGGTTCCAGCTGCGTGGGTTTGCGCAGCTTGGCAGCCATTTTTAGTGATTTGACAGAATTGTGCCGGGAGTATACTTCAGGCAATACAGCCGTAGCAGGGACTCCCAGGCCAACAAGTCCCTCAGCTTGAAGCTGGTTTTCAATTATGGCCATTATGAACCGAGGATATAATATCCAACGGTTAGCAAGTTGTTTTTGGGCCATATCCTTGAGCTCTAAAAATAATATTTCAGAAAAATTTAAAGGTTTTTGCTCAAGGATGGAGTACATTACCTGTTGCCACATTATGGACATTTGATCCCATGATGAGGTCTTGGGGGCAAGGCAGACATTTACCCGGTGAAAGATGAGACGTTCGGCATCCTGGAAATGTTTCTTTAATATGGTAGATGCACTCATGTTACCCTGGTATCCATGCTGGGCAAATGATTGATCGATTGTGCCCTTTGGATAACCAGTTGGGAAAGTAGCATCATCCAGATTGAGGGTTTGGCGAAGAATGTCTGGAGTAATGACCACTTTTTGACGATGGACAAACGATTGAAGAGACTCTCTGTCATTCTCCTCAGAGACAAGAGTGACATTTCTCCAGAATTGGTTAAGAGATTCGGCATATATGGTGGGATTTAACAGAAAAGCCGTTTTGTAAGGTGACTGAACCCTTAAATCAATGGCGTTGTGAAACTTGGTCCAGTATGGCGATTTTGTGAGATGTGTGACACAGTTGTGTCGAGGTTTTAGTTGCATGGTCGCCATTGATGAAGAGAGGTTATAGAGTTTTTGAACGTTAGGTTTGAGAAGAGAAGAAAATAAAAACTCTGAAGGTGGGATGGTATTTAAAGGGTAGGGTTGTAAAACGACTGAAGGTTTTGGTGTTAATCATCAGTTGTTGAAACTACTGATGACGTGGTATTAACTTTCAGAGGTTTGGAATGACTGACCGTATTGGTGTGATCAGCAGTTGTTATAAAACACTGAAGACTTGGTTTTAACCGTCAGATGTTGAAACAGCTGAAGTCTCTGATTTAGTCATCAGTAGTTATAAAACTACTGAAGATTTAGTCATTAGTAGTTATAAAACTACTGAAGACAGTTTTGACTTCAGGTGACGAAACAACTGAGGACTTGGTATTAGTCATTAGTAGTTGGGAAACTACTGAAGACTTTGGTTTTACCATCAGTTGTTGTAACCAACTGAAGACTTGGTGTTAGTCATAAGTAGTTGTGAAACTACTGAAGACATGGTTTTGCTTCAGTTGTTTAGAAAGAAACAGCAGTTGGGAAACTACTGAAGACAAAAAGGCTCATCAGTAGTTGTCGTCAATTCATTGCTTTTTAGCTGTTTCATACTGTCCTCAACACGTACTCATCAGACATTTTCATCTGTTTTCAGATGTTTCATAGGATATCAGTACGTATTTGTATTTCTGACAACAGTAGTTGTAGCTACATCAGCTGTTGTAACTACATCAATTGTTTTAACAAATAAAGTACTTGAGACTGAGAAGTTAAGCGCTAGTAGTTTAAAGAAAACTTCCGGTGGGAAAATAACTTCAGTACTTATATATATGACAGTAATAAACTATTGATCATCAGTACTTGTGAGCGAGATCATCAGTAGGTGTCACTTATTCTAGCTGCAGCATACCAAGCCTTAACACTAGGTTTTGGAAAGTTGTGCTATCCAAGGGCTTAGTGAAAATGTCTGCAAGCTCATCAGCACTAGGAACAAATTTTGGATCAATCAGACCTTTTTCAAAACAATCTCTAATAAAATGGTGTCTGATTTCAATATGTTTAGTCCTAGAGTGCTGGACAGGATTCTTGACAATGCAAAGAGCTGAAGAGCTGTCCATTAAAAATGGGGTCTTAGTCTCTATTATGCCATAATCCAATAATTGGTTTTGAAGCCAGAGTACCTGAGATGTACAGCTTGCAGCAGCAATGTACTCTGCTTCAGCAGTTGATGTAGCAACTGAGGTCTGCTTCTTACTCTGCCAAGAAATCAAGCAGTTGCCTAAGAATTGGCATCCTCCAGAAGTGGACATTCTTGTCAACTTACACCCTGCATAGTCATTGTCAGAAAAAAACTAATTTACCAGAATGTCTAGTAGAATACCATAAACCTAGAGATGGAGTGCCTTGCAAATATCTAAAGATCCTCTTGGCTGCAATCAAATGAGACTCCTTAGGTGCAGCCTGAAATCTAGCACAAACACATGTAGCAAACATAATATCTGGTCTAGAAGCTGTTAAGTACATCAAGGACCCAATCATACATCTGTAAAGTGTTTCATCAACCACTTTACCTTTCTGATCTGTATCCAGTTGTGTGGTGTTGCACATGGGAGTAGAACAGGGCTTACACTTTTGTAAATCAAACTTTTCCAAAAGATCTTTTGTGTATTTGGACTGATGAATGAAAATTCCATCAGCCTTTTGTTTGATTTGCAAACCCAGAAAGAACTGTAATTCTCCCATGGCACTCATTTCAAACTTCTGTTGCATCAACTTTGTAAAGGCATCACACAACTGTGGATCAGAGGATGCAAAAATAATATCATCTACATAAATTTCAACAAGTAGATTATGCTGCCTAGCTTTCTTAATGAATAAAGTCTTATCTATGGAGCCTCTAGTGAAATTATTTTCCAGAAGAATGTTTGCTAATGTCTCATACCAGGCTCTAGGAGCTTGTTTCAACCCATAGAGAGCCTTATCAAACTTATACACCCAATTAGGATGTTTACTGTCCTCAAAACCTGGTGGTTGACATACATAAACCTCTTCTTTAATTTTCCCATACAAAAATGCACTTTTGACATCCATTTGAAAAACCTTAAGGTTGTGATAAGCAGCATAAGCTAAAAACAATCGAATTGCTTCCAGTCTGGCTACAGGGGCAAAGGTTTCATTATAATCAATACCTTCCTCTTGTGAAAACCCCTGTACAACCAGTCTGGCCTTGTTCTTAACAATAAGCCCATTTTCATCAGTTTTGTTCCTAAACACCCATTTAGTGCCTATTGCACACTTACCTGGAGGTAGAGGAACCAGTTCCCACACTTGCTGTTTCTTGAACTGAAGAAGCTCAAACTGCATGGCTTTAACCCATCCATTGTCCCTTAAAGCAATGTGATAGTTCTTTGGCTCTTGCTGACTAATGAAGAGAGCATAGAAGCAGAAATTGACAATTGACTTGTTGTTGACACGCCAGCATTGATATCACCAATGATTTGAGACATAGGGTGATTCTTCAGATCTTGGTACATAATAAGATCTGTGCAAGTGTTTGTAGCAGGCTCAGCAGCAACATATGGTGATGGTGAATCATTTCCTTGAAACCAATCAGTAGATGGTAATTCAAAGGAAGTTAAAGTTGTAGAAATCTCATCAGCATTTGTTGTGGATTGTGCTACTGAAGCTACAGGAACATCAGGTCTAGCTGAATCAGGCAGTTGATCACTAAACTTGAAAAGGTGATTACTAATGTCATCATCATCATCAGTAACACCAGATGGATGACTAGCTACAGAAGATGATGGATTCATATGATCTGCAACAGCAGGAGGTTGATAAGGAACATATTGCAGAATGTCCAGATCAAACAACTCCACAGGGTTTTGTGGAATTGTATCCTTAGGGGATTCATTGAACTTCACATGCAAGGTTTCTTCAACTATCTTTTTCCGACAGTTGAATACTCTATAAGCCTTGCAAGTGGATGAATACCCAACAAAATACCCTGCATCCACCTTAGAATCAAACTTTTGGAGTTGATCCTTTGTGTTGAGAATATAACAGGGACACCCAAATGCTCTAAAGAATGAAATCAAAGGGGCTAAATGATGTAAAACTTCATAAGGAGTTTTCATCAACCTCTAATTTACTAAGGCTCTATTCTGTACATAGTAGGCTGTATTGACAGCTTCAGCCCAAAAGGTCAGTGGCAGACCAGAATCAACCAACATGGACCTTCCAGCTTCAATGAGGGTCCTATTCTTTCTCTCCACTACTCCATTTTGCTCTGGAGTCCTTGGGATGCTATACTGCCTCTTGATTCCCTTTGACAAGTAAAACTCATCAAGAGTGTGGTTTCTGAATTCAGTACCACTGTCACTCCTCACACACTTAACTGGTAGGGAATACTGCTTCTCAACGTGTAACACAAAGTTCATAATGGACTGAGCAGCCTCATCCTTTGAATGCAAGAAGAAGGTCCATACATATCTAGAGTAATCATCCACAATTACCAGACAGTATTTCTTCTTTGCCATACTCATTACCTTCACAGGGCCAAAAAGATCCATGTGCAGTAGTTGTAAGCAGGCATTAGACTTGGACTCTTCTATGGTTGGTAATGAACCTTTATGTTGTTTCCGTTTTAAGCATGCAGTGCAGATTTCATCACAATTGAACTCCTTTATTGGAAGACCTCTCACTAAACTCTTGTGGATCAGCTGATTCATGTTTTTGAGATTAACATGACCCAGCCTTCTATGCCACAGTTTAGATTCTTGGAGAGAGGCCTTGGAGAACAAGCATGGATGGCCTCTCAACTCAATTTTCTTTGACAGATCCAAGGCATATACTCTTCCAATCCTGTTAGCCTTCAGGAGAATATTATCATCCCGTACTTTGTGAATCAGGCTCAGAACCTTGGAAGACAGAATCCTACAGTTCTGGCTTGTGAAAAGAGCAACATGTCCTTTGTCACACATCTGACTGACACTCAACAGATTGTATTTGAGATTCTCCACATGGTTGACATCATCAAATCTAATATCTCCATTAGACACACATCCCTTTCCAATGATGTAACCTTTAGCATCATTTCCAAATGAGACAAATCCCTTCTTTCCCTGAGAGTAATCATGAAGAAGAGAGCTGCTCCCAGTCATGTGCATGGATCCTCCACTGTCCACATACCAGATGCTTCTTCGGCATGCTGAAGAACCCTGCATAGTCATAAGAAACTAGTTACCTTTGGAGACCCAAACCTTTTTGGTTTTGGGACTAACTTTATCAACAGATTTAACCATAGCTGGTTTCTCATGACTAACAGCTGATGAAGATGGAGATGGTACTGAAATGGATTTGGACCTAGAATTCCTCTCCAGTGGTTTGATCACATGGGCTTCAAGTTGGTTAACACTCCCCAACAGATGCTGAACCATCAAAACAAGCTGTGTCTGATTTGAAGCTCGAGCTTTCAGTTCATTTGACACTCCAGAGCTTGTTTTTGATGAGTTCCTGTGACCCACCTTTCCTCCTTCTTAGACTTCACAGACTTAGTCTTATGTTTATCATGAGGAACAATATCAGCTGTCTTCTGATAAACCGCATTCTTCTTAGTGGATTTGGGTAAGGCCTTGGGTTTATCAGGTTGAGATGATTGTGGTACAAACTTGGTCTCAAACTCAGTTTTCATTTTATTTATTTCTAGTTTAATGAGCTCATCCCTTTGCAGCTTTAAACCCTTTTTGTACCAACATTCATCAGATAGATGATTGAATTTACCACAACTTTCACATGGTTTATTCTTCATTTTGAACATCTTTACTGCTGAAGTGGAAACTACTGAAGGTGTGATCTTCAATACTTTCCTCCTATCAGTACTAGGTACTAAAGGATTTGTAACAGCTGAAGACTGGTAATTCAACTGTTTTCCATCCGTCCTAATAGACTGTTTGATGGATTCCTCAGCAGTTGTTAGTCCTTGTATTTCAACTGATTTGAAAGGCTTTTCAGATGTTGGGTCTCTTTCAGTACTTGGGGTACATTGAGGAACAACATCTGAAGTACTCAGCTTCATATGAGTCTCAGTAGTTAGACCATCAGTCAATTTATTTGTTGAGATCTTAACACTGGTTTCATTCTCTGATCTTAGATTATCATTGGAGAATGACTCACATGATAATGTGGTTTGGAGATTGCTTTCACTTTCAGACTTAACTGTGGAGTTAGGAATAAAATCTGTTGGTGGAGCAGTATGGTTGTAACCAATGCCAAACTTCACATTTGAAGCAGTTTGCTTGCTAAGAAGCATTTCAAATCCCTTGCATGATGAGACCCAGCGTTCACACTCAACTTGGGTCACTGCAAGTTTTTCTTTGAGACTCCTGTGGTCTTCCAAAATAACCTCTAGCTTGGCCTTTTCATCATTTAATTAGCATTTAAGCTTATAAATCTCATCACTTTTACTGTTAAGAGCAGACTCATACTCAGTTTTTCTTTTGAAAATGGTTTTCTCAAGCTCAAGTTTTTGATTTATTAGTGCTACATTTGCCTCTCTAATAGAGACCCAGCGGTCACACTCAACTTGGGTCACTGCAAGTTTTTCTTTGAGACTCCTGTGGTCTTCCAGAATAACCTCTAGCTTGGCCTTTTCATCATTTAATTGGCATTTAAGCTTATAAATCTCATCACTTTTACTGTTAAGAGCAGACTCATACTCAGCTTTTCTTTTGGAAATGGTTTTCTGAAACTCAAGGTTTTGATTTATTAATGCTACATTTGCCTCTCTAATAGAGACAAAGGCAGCTATGCATGATTCAGAACATAACTTGGCTTTAGCCTTTGAAGATACCTGAGTTACCTGTGAAGATGATGCATTTGAACAGGAACCCTCAGTAGACTCCAGGGCCATGAGAGCAAGATTTCCAAAAGGGTGTTCACCACCATGTTGACTAGCACCAGCATAGTATTGCTCAGTGTGACTAGACAAGTTATTAGGTAAGCTACTCCAATCAACGACTCCAGGTGTGAAGAAGCTGTGATGAGGTTGTGATTGAGATGGAGATGGTTGAGGTTCTGGTAGTGCATGAGATTGTGGTACTATAGGAGCTTGAACTTGATTTGACTGTGGCATATAATAGCAGGGATAAGGATATGGCATTTGACCCTGAGGAACAAAATATGCAGGAGAATGAGGGTGTGATGAATGACTAGAACCAGCAGAATGTTGCCCTTTGGATTGTAAATTGTTATTTGGAAAAGTCAAAAAGGGTGCAGAAGAGTTAGATCCAGTTGATCTACACTCTCTTGCAAAGTGTCCAAGCATGTGGCATTTGTGACACTTCAACTTGCTCTTGTCAAAACCGACTTTGGTTTTGTCAGAGAGTCCAGGAAATTTCCTGCCAGTTCTCTTGTAGAATTTCTGAGATCTGATATTGATCAAGGCCATTTGGCTCAAAATATCCATCTCTTCTAAATCATCATCAGCAATGCCCTTCAGATCATCCATGATAAAGCATAGATTGTCATTATTATTACGAGAATGACAATCAACACTCACAAAGGCATGATTAGAATTGTTTGGTGAAATCAATATGCTCATCATAGTGGCATTCTGATCCTGTATACTCTGACTCATGACTTACCAAGGCAGTGTTTCCTGGTACAAAATCATCAGTGAGCTTTCCAGATGATGACAGTTTTTGTTTCTGTTCTATCTCTCTCTCTCAAATGTGAGTAATTTCCCATGGAGTTGGGTGAGAGATAGTTTGTCCAAATTTGCACTGAAGCGTCGGACAATAGTGTATGTGTCCCATCTCTCAGGCAGTGATCTGAGAAATCTGTTATTCATCTGGCTATTTGTGTACTCATGTTTGACCATTTTTAATTCAGAGATCAAACAAGAGAACCGCTTAAACTGTTGAGTCAATGTCTCACCCTTCCTATGAGATAATGTCTCATATTGTTGGGCAAGGATTTCTCTATTATTTGCTAAGACCTCATATGTTCCTCCAAATTGTTCTTTCAAGGCATTCCAGAGTTCATGGGCAGTTTCATAATGGATTATCCCAGAATAGATTTCATTGGGCAATGCCATGGCCAGAATTCCATGGGCTTTTGCATCAATCTCAAACAATTTCTTATCCTCATCTGAGTATTGCTCCCTCCTCTTCGGAACCATTTGATTGGTTTCCGGTTATTCACCATAGGCTTGTGTGGACCATGTACCACTGATGTCCAACAACCTGAGCTGTTAACAGACAGGTGATGGAGCATCCGTCGTTGCCATATGTTATATTCATTCCTAACCAGCATCGGAGGCTTGGTTGAGGAACCAGTATTGTGAGGATCATTGGAAGGAGTAGTCATTTTAGGTCCAAATACAATTTAATTCAAGCTTTTAAAATATTTTACACAGACCACAACAGACTCAATGAAACCAAGAATAAATCTCAGGATGAATGACCAAAAACACAGAAAATTCAATCTCTATAACCGTTTCTTGCAAAAATGCTAATTCAATCAAACTTTGACCTTGGATAGCAGTTTCAATGATCAATTATTAGATCGATCAATGATTAACCTGCTCTGATACCATTTGACAGGATCATTGATCTCAAGTTTGATGGATTAGAGTGTAACGCAGTGGAATAAGAACAAGAATTAGACAAATTATAGCAAGAATTTGATATTCGTATGCATTAAGAACAAATACGGTTGTAAAGAGAGAATATATTTTTGTGAAAAGGAATGTTTCAATAATATCAAATGTTTCTGCTTAATCATTCACAGGTTACAATTAGGTTGACACTCCTTATATAGAGTGCAATCACTGCTGATATCACGGGATAGTGACATCTGGCAGATTTATTACAAAAATAACTAAAACTTAACAAACTACTGAAATGTTCACAACTACTGAGAACATATCAGAATGCTAAGTATAAAACTTAAAACTACTGATACGAAACTACTGAAACTACAACGACTGAAGAACAAGCTCTTCAGTCGTTTTACAAAACTACTGAAAAGAAAAAAACATAAAACTACTGAAAGAAAACTGTCACAACTACTGAAGAAGACCTCTTCAGCTGTTGTGACAACGACTGATACTTGGTCTTCAGCACTTGTCTTCAGACTTTGTCTTCAGCACTTGTGTCTTCAGACTTTGTCTTCAGCACTTGTGTCTTCAGACTTTGTCTTCAGCACTTGTGTCTTCAGACTTTGTCTTCAGCTGTTGTGGACTTCAGCAGTTGTTGTGACGTTTGTGGGACTTAAGGTTTTTCTGATCCGGCTCATTGGTTCTTTTGGTCCAACAGGATGTGTACAAGCTTGATATGAACAATGTTTCCCCAATGGGAGAAGTATCATGCTTTCTTTCAAAAGAAGATAGTGATGAGTCAACACTTTGGCATAAACGTATGTGTCATGTAAATTTTAAGACAATGAATAAATTGGCTAAAAATAACTTGGTACATGGTTTAACTAAAAGGAATTTTTCTGTAAAGATAACTGTGTTGCATGCCTGAAAGGGAAGCAACACAGGGCATCTCACAAATCCAAAAGTGTTAACTCCATCACGACTCCATTACACTTACTGCACATGGATCTTTTTGGTCCCACAAGTATATGAGCATTGGAAGGGAATCATACTGCCTTGTGATAGTTGATGATTTTACAAGATTTACATGGTATTCTTTTTAAGATAAAGATGAAACTGCTGAAATATTAAAATCTTTTGTCCTTAAAATAGAAAATCAAATTGATCACAAGGTTAAGATAATTAGAAGTGATCAAGGGACTGAGTTTAAAAACTTTCTTCTTGACTCATTTTGTAACTCAAAAGGGATTACCAGACAATATAGTGCTCCCAGAACTCCTCCACAAAATGGTGTTGCAGAGAGGAGGAACAGGACACTTATTGAGGCTGCTCGAACTATGTTAGTTGACTCAAAACTACCTCTAACATTTTGGGCGGAGGTGGTCAGTACTGCATGTTATGTGCAGAACAGGGTTCTTGTAGTTAAGCTACATGGAAAAACCCCTTATGAGCTATGGAACAAGAGGTCACCGTTCATTGGCTTTCTAAGGTCCTTTGGCAGCAAGTGTACCATACTTAACACAAAAGACAATTTGGCAAAGTTTGCTGAAAAGTCGGATGATGCTATATTTGTTGGATACTCTTATAGCTCTAAAGCTTATACGGTATACAGCATTAAAAATCAACAATTTGAGGAGTCATCCAATATAGTTGTAAATGAGCACACTCCTTGTGTTAGGGGGAATGGACCTGATCATATTTTTTATTTAGAATTGTTTCCAAACTATTCTAAACCATCTTGTGAGAATGTTTGAATTGGAACAGGTGCTCCAAATAATACTGATGCTACTACTGAAACTAATCAACTATTTGAGCTACCCAGACCTCTTCCAAGTTCTCCAAGAGCTGCAATAAATCAAGCATCCACTATTTACAGATCTGATAATATAACTATGTCAAGAAATAGTGAAGCTTCAACAAGTCTATTGATTCTCAAAACTCATCAGGTGATCCCACACAACACCAGGCTGATGGAAGAAGCATCTTGAAGGAACATGCAACTGTTAATGTTGCTTCACAGCCAACCATTGATGATGTTTCTCATTCATTCAATCTGTCTTCATTGAATAAACTTGAACTACAGCTAGACAAAGTGTTTAAGTTCCTGGGCAGAATATGTCCAACCTGCATCTATCTCTGCAACTGGAAGTGATTCCTCGTCTTAGGATTTATAACACTCATCCAACTTAGAACATCATAGGGGATGTCTCTGGAGGTGTGAGAACAAGAGGGTAGACTCATCATGAGAATGTTTGCTTGTACTCATGATTTTTATCCTAGATGGAACCCAAGAAGGTGGCAGATGCCTTAAAAGATGGTAGCAAGCTTGAATCGATGCAAGAGGAGCTGCTTCAATTCAAGAGACAGAAGGTATCGAACTTATGTCCACTAACATCTGGTCAAGTACCTATAGGCACTAAATGGGTTTTTAGAAACAAGAGAGATGATAGAGGCTTGATTATCAAGAACAAGGCAAGACTAGTGATTCAAGGATACACCCATGATGAAGGAATCAATTATATTGATGTCTTTGCACTTGTTGCAAGACTTGAGGTAGTTAGGATCTTCCTTGCTTATACTGCATCCAAGGATTTCACTTTCTACCAGCTTGATGTCAAGTGTGCCTTTCTATATGGGGATATAGATAGGGAAGTCTATGTGTGCAAACCTCTAGGATTTGAAGACCCACAGCACCCCAACTATGTGTGCAAATTGGATAAAGCTCTATATGGGCTGCACCAAGCACCTAGGCTATGGTATGAGACTCTATCTCAGTTCCTTCTAAAGAATGGTTACACTAGAGGTACCATTGATAAGACTCTCTTCATTAGAAAGTCTGAAAGGACATTTTTCTTGTTCAAGTCTATGTTGATGACATCATATTTGGTTCTTCAAATGACCAAATGTGTAAGGACTTTGAAAGCATTATGAAGAAAAAGTTTGAGATGAGTTCCATGGGAAAGATGGACTTTTCCTTGGAATTTAGGTAAATCAAATGAAGGAAAGGTTTTTCATCAATCAATTTAAGTACGTTACTAACATCTTAGGGAGATTTGAGATGAAAGATTGTAAGCCAGCCAAGACATCCATACCCAGAAACCATAATCTTTGTCCTGGCCTTAAGGGGAAGTATACTGATCAATATCAGTATAGGGCAATTATCGGTTCTCTGATGTATCTCACAGCCAGTAGACTTAATATAATGTTCGCCACTTGCATCTATTCAAGATATCAGGCTGCTCTGAAGGTGTCTCACCTAGCTGCTACCAAGAGAATCCTCAAATACCTCAAAGGAGCACCTAAACTAGGTCTCTGGTATCCTAGAAACAAGGATTTTAATCTTTATGGATACTTTGATAGTGACTATGGTGGCTGCAACATTGACAAGAAATCAACATCAGGAGGATGTCAATTTCTTGGTGGAAGGATCATCTCATCGAAATGCAACAAACAATCCTGTGTCTCTACATCAACTGCTGAAGCTGAATACATTGTTGTTGCAAGCTGTTGTGCTCAACTGTTGTGGATTCAGAATCAGATATTAGACAAGGGATTCAACTTTATGAGTACTCCTATCCATATTGACAACAATAGTGCTATTGCCATCACTGAAAATCCAGTGAAGCACTCCAAGACAAAGCATATTGATATCAGGTATCACTTTATTAGAGATATTCATGAGAAAAATATGATTAAGCTAATCAAAGTTGATTCAAATGAACAATATGCTGATCTATTCACCAAAGCTTTTGATGAACAAAGATTTAAGTATCTTATAACAGCTATTTGGATGATAAACATTGATTAGATTATCTCTTTTGAAAACCTTTTAATGTGTAATGTCCTTTGTCAATACAATTTAAGCCTTGTTACAAAAGATCTCTCTGAAATTTTCTAAGTATAAATTTCTTCCGAAAAAAAATTAACCCTTGGAAGTTATTTCCATATCTTCCGAAGTAAAATTTCTACAAGGATAATTTTCTTCTCGGAAGAGTTTTTTAGTCTTGGAAGAAGCTATTGATATATTATCAAATCTACCTCCAAAGCTTATACAAACTCTCCATTTAGAAAGCAGCACTTTACCTTCAGAAGCAAAGCTTTTGCTTCGGAAGTAAGAGTTGCCTTCGGAAGACAAATTACCTTCGGAAATGTTTTATATTCAGAAGAGAGATTTTACTGTGTAATGGAAATCTCTTGGGCCCCACATTGTAAAAAGCAAAGATTTTGTTAATGATGTTGGATTATTTAACTGAAATAAACCCTACCGCCACTGTCATTTCGTCCACTAAAACATCACATCACCTTATCCTAACCCCCATCACCGCCATTCCACCCTCTTTTAAATAATCCCGACTATTCACTTTCATCTACTTGCCTAAAATTCACTGCCTTAAAAGTTTCCTTCACTCTAACTTTACCCAAGCTCAAGTTCATCCTCATTCACCTTTCTCAAATGGCACTCAACCCTCAGCATAACCAAGTCGCATTTCTAGATTCTTCAAGAGATGCTGACTTCTCAGAAATCATCTCTTTTCTCATCCAATCATCTTACTACACCGCCCTTACTGATAATCCCACTGTTTACTCTAATCAAATGGCTGAATTTTGGGAAAATGGTCAAGTCGAAACCCTAAATAGGATTCGTGTGCTAAGATCCCGCATTTGTGGGCAAGATTAGGTCATCACTGAACAACTCATCAGGGAGCATCTCGAGCTTCATGATGAAGATGCTCTATAGAGTTCCCCACAGCAGATTTAGACAGCACATACATCCTTATGGGATATGGTGGAGACGTGAGTAGGTCGACTGTCTACAAATTCAACTTCTCCTACAACTGGAAGTTCCTCCTACACGTTTTCCTCCACTATCTATCAAAAAATCTGGGGGATGGGATCAAATCCCATATGAACTAGGATGCTTAGTTCATGGATTGGTGAGAGGTCTCCGCTTCAACTACTCAAGATTTATGCTGACCAATCTTATTGGAAATATCCAGAGGGAAGCATTCTTTATGTATCCCAGATTTCTTCAGCACTTCATCAATTGTGAGCTAGACCAGAATCAGCTTGTCTGTGCAATTGCTCTATATGTCCCTCAAATGAGGCCTACCATCTTCAAGACTTTGAAGAAGGTTTCCACCAACTTCACTAGAAGGTACACTTCTTTACATTCAGGTATGATTAAGCATATAGCTCTTGGTGACTTCTCTGTTCACCCCACAGGTGATGAACCCACACCAACAACTGCCTCCACAATGCCTATACTACCTTCTCACCCGATCACCATCACATACAAGAGACGCTCCAAACGAACCCTTGTTTAATCTATTCCGATTGAACAAGCTCCTCCTGTTCAATCCAAAAAGACTAGAGTGGAACAATGGGCTCCCACTCATTCTGAGGTCTCCCCATCTTTCTCATTTGACCTCAATTTGGGTTTTGAGTCTCCTCAGTCTCAAACCCATGAGCCCGAAACCTGGGCCAATAGCCCTCAGGATGAGTATTTACACTCTTCTGAGCAGCCAACAAGGGACAACCCACTAGAGGCTTAATGCCTGTAAACATTGACCAACGTCCTGGGTTAGTAGGCTTAACCTCCTTACCTTTCACTGACCTCCTTTTCAAAACTGATGAAGAGATAGCATCTCTCCATGGCAATGAAGTTGATCTACACCACCCTTTCCAAGATCAACAGAGCCTATAAAGACCTCTTATCTCTAGCCCCATCAGCAACCCACAACTGAGGTGAGTCCCACTAATATGGAAGGGATTCATGCAGATTCAGCTGCCACTACAAAAGATGCCTCAATGGACCTTCTGGAGAGTGGTAACATCTTCGATACTGAATTGGCAGATACCATGGCTTTTGATGACTCTGAAGAGATATCATTAAGCAGAGGAAACCAGGGTGCCAAGAAACCACATCTGGTGGTGAGGCTAAACATACTAGGTATGTTACCTCATCTCCCCATGATTTTTAAAAGAAGATGAGGGAAGTATGCAAATCCTCCTTCAGACCTACTATCTAAAGTCTCAAACATTGAATCCAAGGTTAGGACTTTAGAAGAAAGGCCTGCCACTCAGTAACTTGAGATTGACACTCTCAAGGCTCAACTATCTGTTAGGCACGTACCTGTTCATGTCTCCTTGACCACCTCCTCCAGCTCATCTAGCTCTCAAGATGATGCTACCAAAAAGGGGGAGAGTGTTCAGAGAAAAACACTTGAGGACCCACAGAGCCAATCTTCAACTTCTAAATATTCGACTCCTATCACAACTTCTTCTAAGCCATCTCAAGTCCCTCTAACAATTGATTCAAGGATGCTCAAGGATCTCTACAACTTCTTCTCTCAGTTCTTGTTGAGAACTGCTCGTGATCAGCCAAGCCTTAATGCTGCCATGATATACTTTGGAGCTGAAGAGGGTAATTGCACCTTCTACCACTGTGGAAGAAGTTGGTCAACCTAAGGTCTACATGGAACCTGAGATTCAATTGGAAGGGGAAATGGGGACTGATGGCCCAACAACTGAAACAGTTGGGACAAAATTGGCATTCCCTCAAACTTCCGAAGCTGAAGTTAAAGCCTTAGAAGAACAAGCTGAACCTTCCGAAGCTGAAATGGAAGTTGCGGAAGGATTGTTCAAATTGTCCGAGGAACTAATCATCACATATGCAGTCCTAGAAATGGCATCTAAGGTGAACAGTGAGGACTTTCTGGATCAACCTCCTATTCTGACACCATCTCTACCTCTCTTACAATCAGAATCCACTCTCCAAGAACCACCAATGTCAAGCCCTTCAAAAGATAACAATGGAAAGAAGAAGATGACTGGGAAGAGCTTCAGGAAGAGGAGAAGATTGAAAAGCTGAAAAGAAAAGGAAGACTTCCAACTAGGAAGCTGTTGGCTGCTAGTACAAAAGCAGTTGCATCCAACCAGGAGGCTGTCAACAACAAAAAGAGAGAAGAGATCATTGACGAGCTCATTCAGCTTGGAGCTGCTAATGAAGAAACACTCATGTTACCATTAGAGGAGTTGGTGGAACTGGAAAAGGCAACCAGGCTACAGTAGGAAGCGACAAGGTTAGCCTTAGAGGAAGAAAAGGAAAAGGAAGAGAGGGAAGCTGACATGTAGCTCAAGAGAGAAAGGATAGATCTCCAAACCTCCAGAGGCTTCTCTCTTCAAGAACATTCTCCATACAATGATGAAATGATCTTTTGGCCCTTCAACAAAGTGCAAGATCAAATGGAGAAAGAGAGAAAAAGGGTTGCAAGAGAAAAGTTGAAGGAGAAGAAGAAAAAGGAAGAAGAAGCAAGGGCATCTTCAACGAGGAAGATAAGTGACAAAGCCTGGATGAAGGAGTATCTCCAGGCTCACGGCTTCTCTGGAAGGCAGGTAGGTCCCATGTCTGAGAGGATACTCCAACGAATAGTCAGTGAGATCAAGGTTGATATTCGTTTGGGGAAAAGAGGAGAAATGTACAAAAGGGTACAGGGGATAAGCTTCACACCAACCACTCAACCCCAACCTGAACCAATTCCCTCTCCATTTGCCATCAAAACTGAACCGTTCACCCCTGAACCTACACCTTTACCCTCATCCACTTCATCTCCTCAACCACCCAACTACCCATCCATCAACCTAAAACACTTACCCGAACCACTCCA
The DNA here is from genome assembly GCA_025506515.1 of Flaveria trinervia. NCBI lineage: Eukaryota > Viridiplantae > Streptophyta > Magnoliopsida > Asterales > Asteraceae > Flaveria > Flaveria trinervia. The sequence continues at coordinate 30,648,192 of CM046450.1, read as the reverse complement.
CCTCATCCTACCCTGCAACCTTCTATGACATCCCCTTAGCCTTCTAAACATCTCTCTCTAGAGGAGTTCAAGGCAATCAAGACAAAGCTCACTAACTACATAACTTTCAGTGACATCTTTTGTGAGGAAGATTCTGTCAACATCACCTATGTTGATGGATCTTCACGTTCCATCACAAGAGATGAATTTCTTGATCTGCATAGAGGAAAACTGGACCATGTTGCAAGACTTCTAGGCCTCAAATCAGACTCATTAAATGATGAAGAAAAGAGACTAAGAAGAAAGCTGGTGACTCTGCTGGATATAAAGAAAGAGGACAAGATTCCTAGTCAGTCTCTTGTGCCTAGAAACAACACACTCCAGTGGAGGTTTGATGAAGCTACTCACAACTTTGTTATGGAAAGAGAGAATAGTGAAGTCAATAGACTGAATGCCACCTCTGTGCTACACACTAGCAGGTTTGATATTGTTGAGTTAGCAGAGAACCATTCTCCAACCCCTCCAACTCTAAGACTGTTGCTCTCATTAGAAATTATCTCAGCAGTCTTCATCTTGCTAAGTTAACTGCAAAAGCCAAGATTGAAGAAGAGTTGAAGTTGAGAAAAAAGAAAGACAAGAAAGACCTCCTACCAAGGGCACAACCTTTCTACAGATGGTGGAGGGTCCTGAAATTTAACCTATAGTTAGATGGGAATATGATTATAGGTCCCATCAACTAACTCTTTTCAGAGGGCCACAACAAAAGGGTACATATCATTCAGGGTGACAGACTAGAGTTCCTGTCAACTAAAGATTTGTACAAGCTTCTCAGCACCAAATCAGGGAAGAACAAGGAAACTAATAAATTGTAACACCCTGAAATTGTCTTTGAAGCCGATGAAAGAAAGAAAAGAAATAAAGCCCAAAGTCAAGAGACCAAACTTGCCAAAATGGGAAAACCCTTGAAGGAGTGGGAGTATAAAAGGTGGAAGGCACCCACACCCTTTCCCACACCTGTTGGACCAAAAGAACCAATGAGCCGGATCAGAAAAACCTTTAAGTCCCACAGACGTCACAACAACTACTGAAGACCACAACAACTGAAGACAACGCTGATTACAAAGTCTGAACACAAGTGCTGAAGACAAAGTCTGAGGACAAGTGCTGAAGACAAAGTCTGAAGACAAGTGCTGAAGACAAAGTCTGAAGACAAGTGCTAAAGATAAAGTCTGAAGACACAATTGCTGAAGACAAAGTCTGAAGACACAAGTGCTGAAGACCAAAGTATCAGACGTTGTCACAACAGCTGAAGAGGTCTTCTTCAGTAGTTGTGACGGTTTACCTTTCAGTAGTTTTATGTTTTATCTGTTCAGTAGTTTGACACAACAGCTAAAGAATACTTCTTCAGTTGTTGTGCTCAATAGTAGTTCTATGTTTTTCAGTAGTTTTGTAAAACGACTGAAGAGCTTGTTCTTCAGTCGTTGTAGTTTCAGTAGTTTCTTATCAACAGTTTCATATTTTGTACTTAACACTCTCATATGTTCTCAGTAGTTGTGAACATTTCAGTAGTTTGTTAAGAGTTAGTTATTTTTGTAATAGATCTGCCAGTTGTCACTTTCCCGTGATAACAGCAGCGATTGCACTCTATATAAGGAGTGGCAACCTATTGTAATATGTAGAATGATTTGATCAGAAATATTCAATATTATAGAAACATTCCTTGTTACAGAAATATATTATCTCGTTATAACCGTACTTGTTCTTAATGCATACGAGTATCAAATTCTTGCTACAATTTGTCTAATTCTTGTTCTTATTCCACTGCGTTACGCTCTATTACATCAAACTTGTGATCGCTGATCCTTACAAATGGTATCAGAGCAGGTTAATCATTGATCGATCTAATAATTGATCATTGAAACTGCTATTCAAGATCCAAGTTTGATTGAATTAGCATTTTTTTTGCAAGAAACGGTTATAGAGATTGAATTTTCTGTGTTTCTGGTCATTCATCCTGAGATTTTCTCTTGGTTTTCATTGAGTCTGTTGTGGTCTATGTAAAAACGTTTAAAAGCTTGAATTAATTGTATTTGGACTGAAAATGACTACTCCTTCCAATGATCCTCACAATACTGGTTCCTCAACCAAGCCTCCAATGCTGGTTAGGAATGAGTATAACATATGGCAACAACGAATGCTCCATCACCTGTCTGTTAACAGCGCAGGTTGTTGGACATCAGTGGTACATGGTCCACACAAGCCTATGGTGAATAACCCGGAAACCAATCAAATGGTTCCAAAGAGGAAGGAGCAATACTCAGATGAGGATAAGAAATTGTTTGAGATTGATGCAAAAGCCCATGGAATTCTGGCCATGGCACTGCCCAATGAAATCTATTCTGAGCTAATGCATCATGAAACTGCCCATGACCTCTGGAATGCCTTGAAAGAACAATTTGGAGGAACAGATGAGGTCTTGGCAAATAATAGAGAAATCCTTGCCTAACAATACGAGACATTCTCTCATAGAAAGGGTGAGACACTGAGTCAACAGTTTGAGCGGTTCTCTTGTTTGATCTCTGAATTAAAAATGGTCAAACTTGAGTACACAATATCCAGATGAATAACAGATTTCTCAGATCACTGCCTGAGAGATGGGACACATATACTATTGTCCTACGCTTTAGTGCAAATTTGGACAAACTATCTCTCACCCAAATCCATGGGAAATTGCTCACATTTGAGAGAGAGATAGAACAGAAACGAAAACTGTCTTCATCGGGAAAGCTCACTGAAGACTTTGTACCAGGCAACACTGCCTTGGTTGGTCATGAGTTAGAATATGCTTCATCTGAATGCCAGTATGATGAGCATATTGATTTCTCCTCAACACTTCTGATTCTACGTTTGTGAGTGTTGATAGTCAGTTTACTGGGTGTAATAATGACAATCTATGCTTCATCATGGATGATCTCAAGGGGATTGCTGATGATGACTTAGAAGAGATGGATATTTTGAGCCAAATGGCCTTGATAAATATCAGATCTCAGAAGTTCTACAAAAGAACTGGAAGAAAGTTCCCAGGACTCTCTGGCAAAACCAAAGTTGGTTTTGACAAGAGTAAGTTGAAGTGTCACAAATGCCACAGGCTTGGACATTTTGCTAGAGAATGCAGATCATCTGGATCTAATTCCTCTGCACCTTTTGTGACTTTCCCTGGTAATAGTCAACAACACAGAGGGCAACATCCTGTCAATTCTAGTCATCATTCTCAACCACAATCTCCTGCATATTTTGTTCCTCAGGGTCAAATGCCATATCCTTACCCTTGTTATTACATGCCACAGTCAAATCAAGTTCAAGTTCCTATAGTACAACAACCTCATGCACTACCAGAATCTCAACCATCTCAATCTCATCAACCTCCTCAACCTCAACAACACAGCTTCTTCACCCCTGGAGTTGTTGACTGGAGCAGTTTACCGGATGACATGTCTGGTCATGAACAACTGTTCACATGTGCTGGTCAACATAGTGGTGATAGTCCTTTTGGGAATCTGGCTCTCATGGCTCTGGAGTCTACTGAGGGTTCCTGCTCAAATGCATCATCTTCACAGGTAACTCAGGTATCTTCAGAGGCTAAAGCCAAGTTATGTTCTGAATCATGCATTGCTGCCTTTGTCTCCATTAGAGAGGCAAATGTAGCATTAATAAATCAAAAACTTGAGTTTGAGAAAACCATTTTCAAAAGAAAAGATGAGTTTGAGTCTGCTCTTAATAGTAAAAATGATGAGATTTATAAGCTTAAATGCCAATTAAATGATGAAAAGGCCAAGCTAGAGGTTATTCTGGAAGACCAGAGAAGTCTCAAAGAAACCCTTGCAGTCACCCAGGTAGAGTGTGATCGATGGGTACAATCATGCAAAGGTTTTGAAATGCTTCTTAGTAAGCAATCTGCTTCCAACGTGAAGTTTGGTATTGGTTATAATCACACTGCTCCTCCTACAGATTTTTTCTTCAAGAGCAGAAGTGAAATCTGATGGAGAAAGCAATAACCAATCCACCTCATCATGTGATTCACTTTTTGATAGAGCATCATCAAAAGTTGAAGTCAGCACTAAGCCCTCTCAGAACCCATCAGCTGATGTTGATGGTTCCACTACTGAAACTCACATGATCAAAGAGATGATCAACTCAGGAGCTATTTCTGGAAGTTTTGAAAGGACTGGAGAGCAAGATTTAACACCTGAAGTTCAAACTCCAACTACTGTCAACACTAAAGAGAAGAAACTGTCAGTAGAAAGAGTTTGAAGACTACTAAAGAGGAGGTCAAGAAAGCAAATAATGCTTCCAAAGTACTGAAGAGCAAGTCTTCAGTAGTTTCATTCTCTTTAGTTGATGATCAACATAAGATGAAGAAGAAACCATGTGAAGTATGTGGTTTGTTCAATCATCTTACAAATGATTGTTGGTACAAAAGGGGATCCAAACTCAAACATAAAGAGGAAGTAAAGAGAAAATGGTTAAAATGAAAACTGAGTTTGAAGCCACATTGTACCAGCAACATCAAATCCTGTAACCCTTAAGTCCAAAAAGAAATCCAGAAAGGAAGGGGTTAAACAGATAACAGCTGAGATTGCTCAAAAGAAGAAGGTGCAACATAGGAACTTATCAAACTCCAATGCCAATGTGTCTGAAGAGCTGAAAGCCTTATCACAAAATCAGACACAGCTGGTTATGATGGTTCAACATCTATTGGGAAGAGTTAACCAATTAGATGTTCCTATGTTGAAACCACAAAAAAGGAGGTCCAAGCCAAAGGATTCCTTTTCTTCACCAGTTTCTTCCTTTCAGACTGTTGTTTCCAACAAACATGTTAGTTTACCATCTGTTGATGAGAACAGGCCCAAAACCAAAAAGGTTTGGGTCTCAAAATCTAACTAATTTATTGTATTTTGCAGGGTTCTTCAACATACCTCAGAGTGACAGGATCAGCGATCACAAGTTTGGTGTATTAGGATTTGAAGCAGTGGAATATGAACAAGAATTAGACAAATTGTAGCAAGCAATCGACACTTGTATTCATTAAGAGCGCATACGGTTATAGTGAGAGAATATATATTTCTAATTTCAAGGAATGTTTATAGATGTAGATTATTTCTAATCAAATCATTCATTCATTCCATTCATTCATTCATCTCATATTACAATAGGTTGTCACTCCTTATATAGAGTGCAACAATCACTGCTGTTATCACGGAAAGTGACAACTGGCAGATCTAATACAAAAATAACTAACTCTTAACAAACTACTGAAATGTTCACAACTACTGAGAACATATCAGAGTGTTAAGTACAAAATATAAAACTACTGAAACTACAACGACTGAAGAACAAGCTCTTCGGTCGTTTTACAAAACTACTGAAACATAAAAATATAAAACTACTGATATCACAACTACTGAAGAAGTACTCTTCAGCAATTGTGACAAACTACTGAGGCTTCAGTACTTGATCTTCAGACTTTGACCTTCAGGTGTTTCATCAGCTGATGACTTCAGTAGATATCATCAGCTGATGTCTTCAGTCTTTGTCTTCAGACTTTGTACTCAGTTGTTGATCTTCAGTACTTGTAAACTCTTCAGCTGTTGTACTTCAGTACTTTGGTCTTTCAGCTTCAGCACTTGTGTTCTTCAGCTGTTGTACTTCAGTACTTTAGTTCTTCAGCTGTTGAGGTCTTCAGCACTTGATCTCCGGCTGTTGAAGTCTTCAGCACTTTGTCAAACTACTGATGAGGCTTTCAGCAGTTGTTGTGATACCATGTGGGACTTAGAGGTTTTCTGATCTTGGCTCATTGGTTCTTTTGGTCCAACAAACTCCCCCTGAACCAATGCAGCCAAAACCTCTAACTTATTTATTATCCCACTTATTGATGGCAAAATGTTGGTCTTTTTCCTTCTTGATCAGTAGAGAAGATGACCCATGTAAGCTCCGGCCTGGGAAGAAATCTCAAATATTTGTTTGTCAGAGTATGAATGGGAACTCTGTTTTGGGGAACTGGACACAGAGTTGTTATCCCATTCATGAGATTTACTTCCCCATAATGAGTCTGTATGACTCACGAACATAGCCTCAAGGAGAACAACTTGTTCCTCCTGAGAGAGTTCTTCTACTCCTCCTTGGAAGAAGAACTCTGGACCATAGTACTCTGATAAGTACTTCATGGTCCTGCCATTTTTCAGCTCCACCGTAGTTACCTCCCTATATACAAATTCATCAGGATGGTTGCCTTCAAGGAGTAACTGGAGCTCATTCTTCTGGATGTCTTCAAGCTTTATATAGTAACCTTCTTATCATCTTGTTTTCTAGTAAAGCTTGAGGGGTCTTCTTTGCTTGGTGAGCTTTCTTGAATTCATCAATGATTTCCCAAGGTGAGACTACAACGGCCAACATGATGGTAGACTCTATTGTTTTTCCTACTGGCCGTTGTATCTGTGTGGGATAGTTCTTTTATGGATTCTAGAACTCACCCTGGGGTCTGGCCATACTCTCACTCTCTCCTTTTGATATTGAAAGGTGTGCCTGAGAGTGTACAGCCTTTGAGCATGCCCTTTCATGGCTTGAATAGATGATGACTGAGGAATTCCTTGTCAACCATCTTCAACAGTTGCTCATCGTGCTGTTTCTGCTGTTCTTCTTCTTCTATCTTGACTCTGACCATTTCCCTTTGAGAGTCAGATGTGATCATGGGTTGACTTTGGGGTTTTGGTAGCTTCAGAACAGCAGAGAGCGGCAGACTATCATCTTCATCCTCCTCTTCTTCTTTTTCTTCCATCCTCAGCACCCGTCTCCTCCTTCTGGGTACATCACTGGATGATGGTGTGTTGGTGAAGGAATTGGTGTTGGTGAAGGATTTGGTTTGAAGAATGAGGATGTTTGGATTTTGGCTTAGAGATTGGTTGGGAGATTTGAGGGATAGGATCTGTTTGAGTGGGTGGAAGGGAAGGTTGATCCAGCATCTTTGTAGTTAGTTTCGCCTTTGTGAGTTTAGCCATCTCTAACCTTTTACCAGCCCCAGCCTCATCAAGGGCTTCCACAATAATCCCTTTGTTGAATTGCTCAGACAGACAGATTCTGGTGGCTATAGCTAGAATGCTGTCCCTGGTCCATGCGCGAATCTCCACTAATGATCTTCCTAAATATTTTGCAATGAAGCGGATCATTATTTCCAATCTCTCTTTCTCAAGAGCATCATACCCTGCCCATCGGGTTTGTATCTCTTGCACTTCCAACCTTCTGATCTCACTATCCAGTGTGGCTGTGTCAAACCCCTGCCTGAAAAGTTGTTCAATTATTTTATCCATGGATCGGCTGTGTGTAGTGTCAGCTTCTTTGACCAGCTCCTCCAAGGATTTTTCTTCAGCAGTGTGATCATCAGCACTTCTCTTTCGCTTGTAAGTGAGCAGAGGTTGCTTTTCTTTCTCCTCCTCTCCTCCTTCTCCTCTGTTGTTTCCTCTTCTTTCTTTCACTGCAGTACTCTCCCCCTTTTGGTTGCATTGGAGAGAGGGGTTTGTACCGCAGAAAGAGTCTTTTGGACAGCAGCATCAACCAAGGGCTGTAAAGTTGAGGAAAGCCTCTCATCAATGGCTTTAGTCACAATATCAGTGATATGGGTGTGATGAGAGGGAGGGAATTTTGAAGTGCAACACCTATTTGCTCAGGAGGGTTCTGTTCCTGAGAAATAGGGCCTGAAGCAGAGGCAGGTGGTTGAGTTTGGAGTGGCTCAGTGTTTGGGGAAACCTTCAAGTGAAGGTGCCATCTGTGGGTGGGTGGAGGCAGATGGTCTTTCTCCTTGTGAGAGTTGGTCAAGTAGGTTTTGCAGCCTGCTGACTTTCTCTTCAAGGATTGTGTTCTGGGCAAGAACATCATAGAAAAAGCCCAGGTCATCATCAGCCGAAGCTGAATCATCTGACCTCCTGCTTAGAGCAGGATTTACATGCACTGGGTGTAGACCAGTTGATGCATGTGCCCCTTGTGCTTGGTACTGGGGACTTCCAGCCTCAGGATAGTGTCCATCATCAGCTGTTGCCTCTAGTGAGGTCTTAGCAATGTTACCAGCCTCATTCTGATCATGTGCTGAGTCAGAGGAGGTGGCAGCCTCACTAGATATTCTAAGCTCCTTGTCTACACCAGGAGATAGAAGTGGTAAACCCTGTGCTGTGGGTTCTCAAGTGCACTGTGTTCCTCCCCCTCAATTGTAGAGGTATTCCCAGTAGTAAGTGGTTTCTGGGGAGGGGGTGAGGAGTGCAGTTGAGTCAGCACTTGTGCAACTATTAAAGTTGGGCTGTGAGGGGCGGTTGTTTGGGGTGAAGGGATAGAAGCAATGTGCACCTGGGGAGGTGGTGCTCTTCAATGGCAATCCCCTCAAGTGAGGAAGATCCCAGATATGTAGGTACCCCTTGTGTGGTTGCTGCAGGCTCCTGTGGAGAGGAAGCCTGAGCGGCGCTATGGCTGGAAGAGTCATTGTATCCACTAGGGGTTTGGACTAGTGGATATATCCTGCGTTTGTGTTGCAGGGGCATCCTCAGGGGACTCAATTCCCTGAGTAGCCGTTTTGGGTTTCTTTTGGTGGGTTTGGTGGGGACTTTTGATTTGGAGGTGGTGGCTGTGGGTTCCAGCTGCGTGGGTTTTCGCAGCTTGGCAGCCATTTTTAGTGTCTGGTCAGAGTTGTGCCGGGAGTATACTTCGGCAGAACAGCCGTAGCAGGGACTCCCAAGCCAACAAGTCCCTCAGCATTAAGCTGGTTTGTAATGATGGCCATTATGAACCGTGGATATAGTATCCAACGGTTGGCAGTTAGTTTTTGAGCCATATCCTTGAGCTCCAAAAATATTATTTCTGAAAAGTTTAGCGGTGTTGCTCAAGAATAGAATACAGTACCTGCTGCCATTTTGTCGACATTTGATCCCAAGACGACGTCTTAGGGGCCAAACATACATTCACCATGTGTAAAATTAGGCGCTCAGCGTCATTAAAGTGTTTCTTCATGATAGTGGAGGCACTGAGATCGCCTTGATATCCATGTTGGGCAAAGGATAGATCTGTGGTGCCCTTCGGATATCCAGCAGGAGAACTAGCATCATTCAGATGAAGATCTGGCGGATTATTGAAGGAGTGATGACTACTTCTTTGTTGTTGACGACCGACTGGAGAGATGGTGTGTTGTTCCCCAGTGGTAATAGTAACGTTCATCCAAAATTGTTGAAGGATTCGGCATGTAGTATGGGATTCAGAAGAAATGCCGTATTATATTGGGACTGAACCATAAGATCGATAGCAGTATCGAACTTAGTCCAGATGGGCGATTTAGTGAGGTATGCAACACAGTTGTGTCGCGTTTAATTTGCATGGACGCCATGGAGAAAAGGGAAATTTTGGAGAGGAACGTTAGGTTTGAAGAAGATGAAGCATTGAGAGCTTAGGTTAGGATATTTATAGGGTACGGTAAGAAAATGATTGAAGGATGTGGTGTTAGTCATCAGTAGTTTTAAACGACCGTTGACATGGTATTATCCTTTCAGACGTTGAAACAGCTGAAGTCGTGGTGTTAGGCATCAGTAGTTTAGAAAACTACTGAAGACCGTGGTTTTGACTGCAGATGATTGAAATAACTGAGGACTTGTGTTTGTCATCAGTAGTTATGAAACTACTGAAGACAGTGGTTTTGTCATCAGCTGTTGTAAACAACTGAAGACTTGGTATTAGTCATCAGTAGTTATAAAACTACTGAAGACGTGGTTTTGCTTCAGTTTTTAGAATGAAACAGCAGTTGTACAACGACTGAAAGAAAGTTCTCTTCAGCTGTTTTCGTCAATTCTTAGCTTTTTCACTGTTTCATACTGTCCTCAACACATTCATCAGTCTTTTTAGCTGATTTCAGTTGTTTCATAGGACATCAGTACTTATCTGTTTTTACTGATTGTAGCAGTTGTAACTGCATCAGTAGTTTAGAACAGATGAAGTACTTCAGTACTTATGAGACATTTAGCCTTCAGTAGTTATAAAGACTACTGAGGGTAAGAGAGCTCATCAGTACTTATATGTGACATAGGTACTAATGATCATCAGTACTTATTACTAAGATCATCAGTAGTTGTCATTTATTCTAGCTGTAGCATACCAAGCCTTAACACCAGGTTTTGGAATTGAACTATCCAAAGGCTTAGTAAGATGTCTGCAAGCTCATCAGCACTAGGCACAACTTAGGATCAATCAGACCTTTTTCAAAACAATCCCTTATAAAATGATGTCTGATCTCTATATGTTTGGTCCTAGAGTGCTGGACTGGATTTTTGACAATGCAAAGAGCTGAAGCACTATCCATTAACAATGGAGTCTTAGTCTCTGAAATGCCATAATCCAAAGTTGGTTTTGAAGCCAGAGTACCTGAGATGTACAACTTGCAGTAGCAATGTACTCTGCTTCAGCAGTTGGATGTAGCAACTGAGGTCTGTTTCTTGCTCTGCCAAGAAATCAAGCAGGTGCCTAGGAATTGACATCCACAGAAGTTGATTTCCTGGTCAACTTACACCCTGCATAGTCACTGTCAGAAAAAGCAACTAATTTACCAGAATGTCCAGTAGAATACCATAACCCTAGAAATGGAGTGCCTTGCAGATATCTAAAGATCTCTTGACTGCAATCAGATGAGACTCTTTAGGTGCAGCCTGAAATCTAGCACAAACACATGTAGCAAACATAATATCTGGTCTAGAAGCTGTTAAATACATCAAGGACCCAATCATACATCTGTAAAGTGTTTCATCAACCACTTTACCTTTCTGATATGTATCCAGTTGTGTGGTGCTGCACATGGGGTAGAACAGGACTTACAGTTTTGTAAATCAAACTTTCCAAAAGATCTTTTGTATATTTGGACTGATGAATGAAAATTCCATCAGCCTTTGTTTGATTTGCAACCCTAGAAAGAACTGTAATCTCCCATGGCACTCATTTCAAACTTCTGTTGCATCAACTTTGTAAAGGCATCACACAACTTTGGATCAGAGGATGCAAAAATGATATCATCTACATAAATTTGAACAAGTAGATTATGCTGCCCAGCTTTCTTAATGAATAAAGTCTTATCTATGAGCCTCTAGTGAAATTGTTTTCCAGAAGAAAGTTTGATAATGTCTCATACCAGGCTCTGGGAGCTTGTTTTAACCCATAAGAGCCTTATCAAGCTTATACACCCAATTAGGAAGTTTATTTGTCCTCAAAGCCTGGAGGTTGACATACATAAACCTCTTCTTTAATTTTTCCATACAAAATGCACTTTTGACATCCATTTGAAAAACTTTAAGTTTTTGATAAGCAGCATAAGCTAAAAACAATCGAATTGCTTCCAGTCTGGCTACAGGGGCAAAGGTTTCATCATAATCAATACCTTCTTTTGTGCAAACCCCTGAACAACCAGTCTGGCTTGTTCTTAACAATAAGCCCATTTTCATCAGTTTTGTTCCTAAACACCCATTTAGTGCCTATTGCACACTTACCTGGAGGTAGAGGAACCAGTTCCCACACTTGCTGTTTCTTGAACTGAAGAAGCTCAAGCTGCATGGCATCAACCCATCCATTGTCCTTTAAAGCAATGTGATAATTCTTTGGCTCTTGCTGACTGATGAAGAGAGCATAGAAGCAGAAATTTGACAATTGACTTCTTGTTGATACTCCAGCAGTGATATCACCAATGATTTGAGACATAGGGTGCTTCTTCAGATCTTGATACACAATGAGATCTGTGCAAGTGTTTGTAGCAGGCTCAGCAGCAACAGATGGTGATGGTGAATCATTTCCTTGAAACCAATCAGTGGATGGTAATTCAAAGGAAGTTGAATTCGAAGAGATCTCTCAGCATTTGTTGTGGATGGTGCTACTGGAGCTACAGGAACATCAGGTCTAGCTGAGTCAGGCAGCTGATCACTGAACCTGAAGAGGTGAGTACTGCAATCATCGTCATCATCAGTAGTACCACCAGGTGGTGAACTGTTGACAGGAGCAACAGCAGGAGTTTGATAAGGAGCATATTGCAGTATGTCCAATCAAATAACTCCACAGGGCTTTGTGGAATCTTGTCCTTTGGAGATTCATTGAACTTAACATGTAGAGTTTCTTCAACCATCTTTGTTCTGCAGTTGAAGACTCTGTATGCTTTGCAAGTAGATGAATAACCAACAAAGTACCCTGCATCCACCTTAGGATCAATTTATGGAGTTGATCCTTTGTGTTGAGAATAAAACAGGGACACCCAAATGCTTTGAAAAATGAAATCAGAGGAGCCAAATGACGGAGGACTTCATATGGAGTCTTCATCAACCTCTGATTTACTAAAACTCTATTTTGCACATAGCAGCTGTGTTGACAGCTTCAGCCCAAAAGTCAGTGGCAAACCTGAGTCAGCCAGCATGGACCTTGCAGCTTCAATGAGGGTCCTGTTCTTTCTCTCCACTACTCCATTTTGTTTCTGGAGTCCTTGGAATGCTGAACTGCCTTTTGATCCCTTTGAAAGATAGAAGTCATCAAGTGTATGATTTCTGAACTCAGTTCCATTGTCACTCCTAACACACTTGACTGGAAGGGAATATTGTTTCTCAATATACAGCACAAAGTGAATAATCTTCTGTGCAGCCTCATCCTTTGAATGTAGAAAGAAAGTCCATACAAATCTGGAGTAATCATCCACAATTACCAGACAGTATTTCTCTTTGCCATGCTCATTACTCTCACAGGACCAAATAGATCCATATGCAGTAATTGCAAGCAGGCAGTGGACTTAGACATTTAATAGGAGGGAATGAGACTTTGTGCTGTTTTCCTCTTAAACATGCAGTGCAGGTTTCATCACAGTGGAACTCCTTTTTGGTAAGCCTCTGACTAAACTATTGTGGGTAAGCTGATTCATGTTTTTGAGATTAACATGACCCAGCCTCCTGTGCCACAGTTTAGATTCTTGAGAAGAGGCTTTGAAAATAGGCAAGGTTTCCTTTGAGATCTATCTTCTTAGAAAGATCTAAGACATACACTCTTCCTGTCCTGTTGGCTGTCAGGAGAGTGTGATCATCCAACACCTTGTCAATCAAGTGCAAAACTTTGGATGACAGAATCCTACAGTTTTGACTGGTGAAAAGGCAACATGGCCTTTATCACACATTTGACTAACACTCAAGAGATTGTACTTGAGATTTTCCACATGATTAACATCATCAAATTTGATTTCTCCATTGGAGACAAAGCCCTTACTTACCGATGATGTAACCCCTAGCATCATTGCCAAAAGAGACAAATCCCTTCTTTCCTTGAGAGTAGTCATGAAGAAGAGAGCTGTTCCCAGTCATGTGCATAGATCCCCCACTGTCTACATACCAGATGCTACTTTGGCATGTTGAAGAACCCTGCAAAAATAAACAATTAGTTAGTTTTAGAGACCCAAACCTTTTGGTTTTGGGCCTGGTCTCATCAATAGATGGTAAACTAACAGGTTTATTTGAAACACAGCCTGAGAGGAAGAAGATTGTAGAAGAGGAGTCCTTTGGCTTGGACCTCCTTTTCTGTGGTTTCAACATAGGAGCATCTAGTTGGTTAACTCTACCCAACAGATGTTGGCCATCATAACCAACTGTGTCTGATTTTGTGATAAAGCTTTCAGCTCATCAGACACATTGCTAGTGGAGTTTGATAAGTTCCTATGTTGCACCTTCTTCTTCTGAGCACCCTCAGCTGTCACCTGTTTAACCCCTTCCTTTTTGGATTTCTTAGAGACTTAAGGTTACAGGATTTGATGTTGCTGATACAAATGTGGTCTCAAACTGAGTTTTCATTTTTACCATTTTCTCATTAATTTCTTCTTTTTGTTTGAGTTTGGAACCTCTTTTGTACCAACAATCATCTGTAAGATGATTGAACAAACCACATACTTCACATGGTTTATTCTTCATCTTAGGTTGATCATCAACTAAAGAGGGTGAAGCAACAGAAGACTTGTTCTTCAATGCTTTGGAAGCATTGTTTGCTTTCTTGACAGCCTCTTTAGTAGTCTTCAAACTCTTTCTACTGCCAGTTTTCTTCTCTTCAGTACTGACAGCAGTTGAAGTTTGAACTTCAGGTGATAAATCCTGCTCTCTAGTCCTTTCAGGATCTTCAGAATTAACTCCTGCGTTGATCAACTCATTAATCATGTGAAAGTCAGCATTTGAACCATCAACATCAGCTGATAGGTTCAAAGAGGGCTTGATGCTGACTGCTACTTCTGATTGTGCTGTATCAGAAGGTAGATCACATGATGTGATGGATTGGTTATCACTCTCACCATCAGATTCTACCTCTGCTCTTGGGGTAAAATCTGTAGGTGGAGCAGTGTGATTGTAACCAATTCCAAACTTCACATTTGAAGCAAATTGCTTACTAAGAAGCATTTCAAAACCTTTGCATGATTGTACCATCTATCACACTCTACCTGGGTAACTGCAAGGTTTCTTTGAGATCTTTGTACTTCTCTAGAAGTACTTCTTCTCTAGCCTTATCATCAATTATTTGGCAATTCAGTTTATAAATCTCATCATCTTTATCTTTAAGCACAGACTCAAACTCAGCTTTATTTTTGGAAATTGTTTGTTCTAGCTCAATGTTCTTATTAATTAGAGCTACATTTGCTTCTCTAATGGAAGAAATGCTGCTATGCATGGTTCAGAACATAATTTGGCTTTTGCCTCAGAGGATACCTGTGATACCTGAGATGTAGAGGCATTAGAGAATGAAGTATCAGCAGACTCCAAAGCCATAAGAGCTAGATTCCCAAAAGGACTATCACCACCATGTTGACCAGCACCTGAGAACAGTTGATCATGACCAGACATGTCATCTGGTAACTGCTCCAGTCAACACTCCTGGGGTGAAGAAGCTGTGTTGTTGAGATTGAGTTTGTTGATGAGATTGGGAAGGCTGAGGTTCTGGTAGTGCATGAGGTTGTGGTGCCATAGGAACTTGAACTTGATTTGACTGTGGCATGTAATAACAAGGGTAAGGATATGGCATTTGACCTGAGGAACAAAATATGCTGGAGATTGTTGTTGAAATGATGACTAGAGGTGACAGGATGTTGCCCTCTGTGTTGTTGACTATTGCCAAGAAAAGTCACAAAGGGTGCAGTGGAGTTAGATCCAGTTGATCTACACTCTCTTGCAAAGTGTCCAAGCCTTTGGCATTTGAGACATCTCAACTTGCTCTTGTCAAAACCAACTTTGGTTTTGCCAGAGAGTCCTAGGAATTTTCTTCCAGTTCTTTTATAGAACTTCTGAGATCTGATATTATCAAGGCCATTTGGCTCAAAATATCCATCTCTTCTAAGTCATCATCAGCAATCCCCTTGAGATCATCCATAATGAAGCATAGATTGTCATTATTACACCCAATAAACTGACCATCAACACTCACAAATGCAGAGTCAGAAGTGCTTGAAGAGAAATTAATATGCTCATCATACTGGCATTCAGATGAAGCATATTCTGACTCATGACCCACCAAGGCAGTGTTGCCTGGTACAAAGTCTTCAGTGAGCTTTCCAGATGAAGACAGCTTTCTCTTCTGTTCTATCTCTCTCTCAAACGTGAGCATTTCCCATGGAGTTGGTGAGAGATAGTTTGTCCAAACTTGCACTGGAGCGTAGGACAATAGTATATGTGTCCCATCTCTCAGGCAGTGATCTGAGAAATCTGTTATTCATCTGAATATTTGTGTATTCAAGTTTGACCATTTTTAGTTCAGAGATCAAACAAGAGAACCGCTCATATTGTTGAGTCAGTGTCTCACCCTTTCTATGAGAGAATGTCTCATATTATGGGCAAGAATTTCTCTATTATTTGCCAAGACCTCATCTGTTCCTCCAAATTGTTCTTTCAAGGCATTCCAGAGGTCATGAGCAGTTTCATGATGCATTAGCCAGAATAGATTTCATTGGCAGTGCCATGGCCAGAATTCCATGG
Source organism: Flaveria trinervia (assembly GCA_025506515.1). Taxonomy (NCBI): domain Eukaryota; kingdom Viridiplantae; phylum Streptophyta; class Magnoliopsida; order Asterales; family Asteraceae; genus Flaveria; species Flaveria trinervia. The sequence goes on along the minus strand of CM046450.1, from coordinate 30,632,173 downwards.
GCTTTTGCATCAATTTCAAGCAACTTCTTGTCCTCATCTGAGTATTGCTCCCTCCTCTTCGGAACCATTTGATTGGTTTCCGGGTTATTCACCATAGGCTTGTGTGGACCATGTACCACTGATGTCCAACACCCTGCGCTGTTAACAGACAGGTGATGGAGCATACGTCTTTGCCATATGTTATACTCATTCCTAACCAGCATTGGTGGCTTGGTTGAGGAACTAGTATTGTGAGGATCATTGGAGGGAGTAGTCATTTTCAGTTCAAAAACAATTTAGTTCAAGCTTTTACAAGTTTTAAACAGACCACAACAAACTCAATGAAAACCAAGAGAAGATCTCAGGATGAATGAGCAGAAATACAGAAAATTCAATCTCTATAACCGTTTCTTGCAATAGCAAAAGCTAATTCAATCAAACTTAGATCTTGAATAGCAGTTTCAATGATCAATTATTAGATCGATCAATGATTAACCTGCTCTGATACCATTTGACAGGATCAGCGATCACAAGTTTGATGTATTAGGATTTGAAGCAGCGGAATATGAACAAGAATTAGACAAATTGTAGCAAGCAATCGACACTTGTATTCATTAAGAGCGCATACGATTATAGTGAGAGAATATATATTTCTAATTTCAAGGAATGTTTATAGATGTAGATATTTCTAATCAAATCATTCATTCATTCCATTCATTCATTCATCTCATATTACAATAGGTTGTCACTCCTTATATAGAGTGCAACAATCACTGCTGTTATCATGGAAAGTGACAACTGGCAGATCTAATACAAAAATAACTAACTCTTAACAAACTACTGAAATGTTCACAACTACTGAGAAATATCAGAGTGTTAAGTACAAAATATAAAACTACTGAAACTACAACGACTGAAGAACAAGCTCTTCAGTCGTTTTACAAAACTACTGAAACATAAAAATATAAAAACTGATATCACAACTACTGAAGAAGTACTCTCAGCAGTTGTGACAAACTACTGAGGCTTCAGTACTTGATCTTCAGACTTTGACCTTCAGGGGTTTCATCAGCTGATGACTTCAGTAGATATCATCAGCTGATGTCTTCAGTCTTTGTCTTCAGACTTTGTACATCAGTTGTTGATCTTCAGTACTTGTAAACTCTTCAGCTGTTGTACTTCAGTACTTTGGTCTTTCAGCTTCAGCACTTGTGTTCTTCAGCTGTTGTACTTCAGTACTTTAGTTCTTCAGTGTTGAGGTCTTCAGCACTTGATCTCCGGCTGTTGAAGTCTTCAGCACTTTGTCAACTACTGATGAGGCTTTCAGCAGTTGTTGTGTACCATGTGGGACTTAGAGGTTTTCTGATCTTGGCTCATTGGTTCTTTTGGTCCAACACAGAGGCATCTGGTAGTAGACAGTGGAGGATCCATGCATATGACAGCAAACAGATCACTTCTTAATGACTACTCTCAAGGAGGAAGGGGTTTGTGTCATTTGGCAATGATGCAAAGGGTTACATCATCTGCAAAGGCTTTGTTTCCAATGGGGAAATAAAGTTTGATGATGTTAACCATGTGGAAAATCTCAAGTACAACCTCTGAGTGTCAGTCAAATGTGTGACAAAGGCCATGTTGCTCTTTTCACCAGTCAGAACTGTCGGATTCTATCATCCAAAGTTCTAAGTTTGATTGATAAGGTGTTGGATGAACACACTCTCCTAAAGGCCAACAAGACAGGAAGAGTGTATGCCTTAGATCTTTCGAAGAAAATAGATCTCAAAGGCCATCCTTGCCTATTTTCCAAGGCTTCCCTCAAGAATCTATTCTATGGCATAGAAGGTTGGGTCATGTTAATCTCAAAAAACATAAATCAGCTGATAAACCATGGTTTAGTAAGGGGACTGCCTATGAAGGAGTTCAAGTGTGAAGATAACTGCACTGCTTGTTTAAAAGGAAAACAGCACAAAGCTTCATTTCCCTCCATAGAAGAACCTAAGTCCACTGCCTGCTTACAGCTTCTTCACATGGATCTCTTTGGTCCTGTGAGAGTGATGAGTATGGCTAAGAAGAAATACTGTCTGGTAATTGTGGATGATTACTCCAGATTTGTACGGACTTTCTTCTTGCATTCAAAGGATGAGGCTGCGCAGTCCATTATGAACTTTGTGTTACACGTTGAGAAGCAGTATTCCTACCAGTTAAGTGTGTGAGGAGTGACAATGGTACTAAATTCAGAAACCACACACTTGATGAGTTTTACTTATCAAAGGGAATCAAGAGGCAGTATAGCATCCAAGAACTCCTGAGCAAAATGGAGTAGTGGAGAGAAAGAACAGGACCCTTATTGAAGCTGCAAGGTCCATGTTGACTGATTCTGGACTGCCAATGACTTTTTGGGCTGAAGCTGTCATAAAGCTTGCTATGTACAGAATAGAGTTCTAGTAAATCAGAGGTTGATGAAGACTCCATATGAAGTTCTTCATCATTTGGCCCCTCTAATTTCATTCTTCAGAGCATTTGGGTGTCCTTGTTTCATTCTCAACACACGGGATCAACTCCAAAAATTTGATCCTAAGGTGGATGCAGGGTACTTTGTTGGTTATTCATCAACTTGCAAAGCATACAGAGTCTTCAACTATAGAAAAAAGATGGTTGAAGAGACTCTACATGTTAAGTTTAATGAATCTCCAAAGGACAAGATTCCACAAACCCCTGTGGAGATATTTGATTTGGACATACTGCAATATGTTCCTTATCAAACTCCTGTTGTTGCTCCTGTCAACAGTTCACCACCTGGTGGTTCTGTTGGTGCTGATGATGATGATGATAGCAGTACTCACCTCTTCAGGTTTAGTGATCAACTGCCTGATTCAGCTAGACCTGATGGTCCTGTAGCTCCAGTAGCACCATCCACAACAAATGTTGATGAGATTTCTTCAAATTCAACTTCCTTTGAATTACCATCCACTGATTGGTTTCAAGGAAATGATTCACCATCACCATCTGTTGCTGTTGAGCCTGCTACAAACACTTGCATAGATCTCATTGTGTATCAAGATCTGAAGAATCACCCTATGTCTCAAATCATTGGTGATATCACTACTGGCGTATCAACAAGAAGTCAATTGTCAGATTTCTGCTTCTATGCTCTCTTCGTCAGTCAGCAAGAGCCAAAGAATTATCACATTGCTTTAAAGGACAATGGATGGGTTGATGCCATGCAGCTGAGCTTCTTCAATTCAAGAAACAGCAAGTGTGGGAACTGGTTCCTCTACCTCCAGGTAAGTGTGCAATAGGCACTAAATGGGTGTTTAGGAACAAAACTGATGAAAATGGGCTTATTGTTAAGAACAAGGCCAGACTGGTTGTTCAGGGGTTTGCACAAGAAGAAGGTATTGATTATGATGAAACCTTTGCCCCTGTAGCCAGACTGGAAGCAATTCGATTGTTTTTAGCTTATGCTGCTTATCAAAACCTTAAAGTTTTTCAAATGGATGTCAAAAGTGCATTTTTGTATGGGAAAATTAAAGAAGAGGTTTATGTATGTCAACCACCAGGCTTTGAGGACAATAAACATCCTAATTGGGTGTATAAGCTTGATAAGGCTCTTTATGGGTTGAAACAAGCTCCTAGAGCCTGGTATGAGACATTATCAAACTTTCTTCTGGAAAATAATTTCACTAGGGGCTCCATAGATAAGACTTTATTCATTAAGCAAGCTGGACAGCATAATCTACTTGTTCAAATTTATGTAGATGATATTATTTTTGCATCCTCTGATCCACAGTTGTGTGATGCCTTTACAAAGTTGATGCAACAGAAGTTTGAAATGAGTGCCATGGAAGAATTATAGTTCTTTCTGGGTTTGCAAATCAAACAAAAGGCTCATGGAATTTTCATTCATCAGTCCAAATACAAAAGATCTTTTGGAAAAGTTTGATTTACAAAACTATAAGCCCTGTTCTACCCCCATGTGCAGCACCACACAACTGGATACAGATCAAAAGGTAAAGTGGTTGATGAAACACTTTACAGATGTATGATTGGGTCCTTGATGTATTTAACAGCTTCTAGACCAGATATTATGTTTGCTACATGTGTTGTGCTAGATTTCAGGCTGCACCTAAGGAGTCTCATTTGATTGCAGTCAAGAGGATCTTTAGATATCTGCAAGGCACTCCATTTCTAGGTTTATGGTATTCTACTAGAAATTCTGGTAAATTAGTTGCTTTTTCTTACAGTGACTATGCAGGGTGTAAGTTGACCAGGAAATCAACTTCTGGTGGATGTCAATTCCTAGGCAACTGCTTGATTTCTTGGCAGAGCAAGAAACAGACCTCAGTTGCTACATCAACTGCTGAAGCAGAGTACATTGCCGCTGCAAGCTGTACATCTCAGGTACTCTGGCTTCAAAACCAATTATTGGATTATGGCATAACAGAGACTAAGACCCCATTGTTAATGGACAGCTCTTCAGCTCTTTGTATTGTCAAGAATCCTGTCCAGCACTCTAGGACTAAACAGATTGAAATCAGACACCATTTTATTAGAGATTGTTTTGAAAAGGTCTGATTGATCAAAATTTGTTCCTAGTGCTGATGAGCTTGCAGACATTTTACTAAGCCTTTGGATAGTTCAACTTTCCACAACCTGGTGTTAAGGCTTGGTATGCTGCAGCTAGAATAAGTGACAACTACTGATGATCTCAGCTCACAAGTACCGATGATCATTAGTTCATTATTGTCACATATAAGTACTGATGAGTTTTTTTACCCTCAATAGTTTTATAACTACTGAAGGCTACATACCTCACCAGTACTGAAGTACTTTATCTGTTAAAACAGCTGATGTAGCTACAACAGCTGATGTAGTCACAACAGTTGATGCAACTACAACTACTGATGTCAGAAATGCAGATTACTGATGTCCTATGAAACACTGAAAAGCAGATGAAAAGTCTGATGAGTAAGTGTTGAGGACAGTGTGAAACAGCTGAAAAGCTATGAATTGTCGAAAATAGCTGATGAGTAATTACTCTTCAGTTGTTTCTACAACTGCTGTTTCATTAAAACAACTGAAGCCAAAACTATGTCTTCAGTAGTTTACAACTACTGAAGACTAACACCAAGTCTTCAGCTGTTTACAACAACTGCTGACAAAACCACTGTCTTCAGTAGTTTCACAACTACTGATGACTAATACCAAGTCTTCAGTTGTTTCATCACCTGAAGTAAAAACTGTCTTCACTAGTTTTATAACTACTGATGACTAAATCAGAGACTTCAGCTGTTTCAACGTCTGACGGTTAAAACCAAGTCTTCAGTAGTCTTATAACAACTGCTGATCACACCAATACGGTCAGCCTTTTCAAACCTCTGAAAGTTAATACCATGTCATCAGTAGTTTAAACAACTGATGACTCACACCAAAACCTTCAGTCGTTTTCTAACCCGACCCTTTAAATACCTTATCCCACCTTCAGAGTTTTTATCTTCTCTTCTCAAACCTAACGTTCAAAAACTCTCTACCCTCTCTTCATCAATGGCGACCATGCACCTAAAACCACGACACAACTGTGTCGCACATCTCACCAAATCGCCATACTGGACCAAGTTTCACAACGCCATTGATTTAATGGTTCAGTCACCCTACAAAACGGCTTTTCTGGTAAATCCACCATATATGCCGAATCCCTTAACCAATTCTGGACAAACGTCACTCTGGTCTCTGAGGAGAATGACACAGAGTCTCTTCAATCGTTTGTCCATGGCCAAAAAGTGGTCATTACTCCAGACACTCTTCGCCAAACCCTTAATCTGGATGATGCCACTTTCCCAACTGGTTATCCAAAGGGTACAACAGATCAATCATTTGCCCACCATGGATACCAGGGTAACCTGAGTGCATCTACCATACTGAAGAAACATTTCCCGGATGCCGAACGTCTCATATTTCATATGGTAAATGTATGCCTTGCCTCCAATACTTCATCATGGGATCAAATGTCCACAAGGTGGCAACAGGTAATGTACTCCATCCTTGAGCAACAACCTTTAATTTTTTTTGAAATACTATTTTTAGAGCTCAAGGATATGGCCCAAAAACAACTGGCTAACCGTTGGATATTATATCCTCGATTCATAATGGCCATAATTGAAAACCAGCTTCAAGCTGAGGAACTTGTTGGCCTGGGAGTCCCTGCTACGGCTGTATTGCCTGAAGTATACCCCCGGCACAACTCTGACCAATCACTCAAAATGGCTGCCAAGCTGCGCAAACCCACGCAGCTGGAACCCACAGCCACCACCTCCAAATCCAAAGTCCCCACCAAACCCACTAAAAAGAAGACAAAAAAGGCTACTCAGGGAAATGAGTCCCCTGAGGATGCCCCTGCAACACAAACGCATGCTATATCCACTGGTTATAACCCCCTAGTGGATACAAGGACTTCACCAGCCACAGCCGCTCAGGATTCCTCTCAAAAGGAGCTTGCAGCAACCACAGAAGGGGTACCCACAAATCTGGGATCTCCTCATTTGAGGAGATTGCCATTGAAGAGCACCATTCTCCCCAGGTGCACATTGCTTTTACCCCATCTCCCCATGCAACCGCCCCCAAAGTCCAACCATTATCATTGCAAACATGCTGACTCAGCTGCATGCCTCTCCTCCTCCCCAACAACCACCAACAAAGGGGAGAACCACAGCTATTGAGGACGAGGATCACCATGCTTCTGACAACCCACAACACCGGGGTTTACAGGTTCTATCTCCTGGTATGGATATGGAGATTAGAACATCTAGTGAGGCTGCCACCTCTTCTGAATCAGCACATGATCAGAATGAGGCTGGTAACATAGCTAAGACCTCACTAGAGGAAACAGCTGATGAAGGACATAGTCCTGAGGCTGGAAGTCCCTAGTTCCAAGAAAAAGGGGCACATGTTAAAACTGGTCTACACCCAGTGCATGTACATCCTGCTACAAGCAGGAGGTCAGGTGATTCAGCATCTGCTGATGATGACCTGGGCTTCTTTTATGATGTTCTGGCCCAGAACACAATTCTTGAGGAAGAAGTCAGTAGACTACAAAGACTACTTGACCAATTCTCTCAACAAGCAAATCCATCTGCCACCACAATAAACACACAGATGGCACCATCACCTAAAGGTCTCCCATACACTCAGCCACTCAAAACTTCCAAGCCACCAGCCTCTATTTATGGCACTGCTTCTCAGGGACAGAACCCCTCTGAGCAAACAGCTGCTATCTTTCCGCAATCCCTACCTCTCATCACCCCAATGATCACAAACATTTTGATCAAAACCATGGATGAGAGGCTTCCCTCAATCATACAACCCCTGGTGGAGGAGATTGTGAGCACCAGGCTTTCTGCTACTCAAACCCTTGCAACCAATGCAACCAAAAAGGGGGAGAGTCAGTCAGTGAAAGCAAAGAGGAAGAGCAAACTGAAAGAAAAGGAAACTGAGAAGGAAGAGGAGTCTGTGAAGGGAACCGAAAATGATCAAGTGGGTGAAAGTCACAAAGACTTTCATGTCACATATAAGAAGAGGAAGGGTGAAGGAAAAGAGAAAGAACTCCAACTCGATGAGATGATCAAAATGGCAGATGCTACACATAGTAAATCAATGGATGCCATTATTGATCAACTGTATAGACAAGGGTTCGATACTGCACAGCTTGACTCAGAGATCAGGAGACTTGATGTTGAAGAAATTAACTAAAGATGGGCAAGTTATGATGCAATAGAAAGAGAACGACTAGAGATCATGATCAGATTCATTGCAAAATATCTTGGGAGATCATTGATCGAGATTAAATCATGCCCCAGGGACAGTATCTTGGCTATAACCTCCAAGATCTGTTCGTCTGAAGCATACACTAAGGGTTTGGTAGTCGAAGCTTTGAATGAAGCAGGAGCAGGGAGCAGGACTGAGCTAGCCAAACACTCAAAAGCCACACTCACCTCTAAAATGCTAACTCAGCCTGTCAACATTCCCTCTCCAAAACAACCACAACCACAACCCACAAAACCAACTCCCTTACCCTCTAAACCAACAGCCGATGATGCACCCAAGAAGAAGAAGAGAAGGGTGTTGAGGCTAGAAGAAGAAGAAGAAGAGGATGATGTGGAAGAAGATAGGTTGCCTCTGTCTGCAGTCCTAACATTGCCTAAAGCCAAACCCATGCCCATCACTCCCACCTCACAGATGGAAACTGTGAGAGTAAAGATTGAAGAAGAGCAGCAGCAAAGGCTTCATGACGATGAGATGTTGAAAAGCATCGACAAAACTTATGTTGCTTCTTCATCAATAATTAGTATGAAGAAAGAAGCTCTGAGGTTGTACACCCTTGCCAACACATTTCAATATCAGAAGGAAAAGGTGAGAGTATGGCCTGATCCTAGGGTGGCTCACAAGATTGTAAAAAAAGACATTCCTTCGAGATACAAGGGCCAAGTAAAAAGGATCGTAGATGAAGAGATCACAGTGGTCCTTGTAGTATCACCCTGGGAGATTGTAGAAGATTTTAAGAAGGCCTATGAGACTAAATAGCCACCCCAAAAGATGTTAGAGAACAGAGTTATTAAAAAAGGGTTAGTCTACAAGAGGCTTGAGAAGTTCAAACAAAATGAGCTCAGTCTGTTACTTGAAGGGACTCATCTTGATGAGTTTGCATACAAACAGATTACAACAGTTGAGCTCAAAAATGGCAAACAGGCCAAGTACATCTCAGAGCTGTATGGGCGTGAAGGATTGTTTGATGGTGAAGCTGAGAACCTGACCATGGAAGAACAAATTATGTTTCTCACAGCATACACCAGAGAATCCTACAGGCTTATACATGGGAAGTGAGTCTCATGGATGGGGGAACAGCTCAGTGTCCAATTCCCCAATACAGAGCTCCCATCCATACATTGCCAACCAAATCATCAGAGACTCATTCTCAGGCCAGTGCTTATATGGGTCATCTTCTCAACTGATCAAGAAGGAAAAAGACCAACCATTCTGCCAACAATAAGTGGGACCTCAATAAAGTTAAAGGTTTTGGTTGCATTGGTTCAGGGGGAGTTTGTTGGACCAAAAGAACCAATGAGCCGGATCAAAAAACCTTTAAGTCCCACAGACGTCACAACAACTACTGAAGACCACAACAGCTGAAAACAACAGCTGATTACAAAGTCTGAACACAAGTGCTGAAGACAAAGTCTGAAGACAAGTGTTGAAGACAAAGTCTGAAGACAAGTGCTAAAGACAAAGTCTGAAGACAAGTGCTGAAGACAAAGTCTGAAGACATAAGTGCTGAAGACAAAGTCTGAAGACACAAGTGTTGAAGACCAAAGTATCAGACGTTGTCACAACAGCTGAAGAGGTCTTCTTCAGTAGTTGTGACGGTTACCTTTCAGTAGTTTTATGTTTTATCTGTTCAGTAGTTTGACACAACAGCTGAAGAATACTTCTTCAGTTGTTGTGCTCATCAGTAGTTTTATGTTTTTCAGTAGTTTTGTAAAACGACTGAAGAGCTTGTTCTTCAGTCGTTGTAGTTTCAGTAGTTTCTTATCAGTAGTTTCATATTTTGTACTTAACACTTTGATATGTTCTCAGTAGTTGTGAACATTTCAGTAGTTTGTTAAGAGTTAGTTATTTTTGTAATAGATCTGCGAGTTGTCACTTTTCCGTGATAACAGCAGCGATTGCACTCTATATAAGGAGTGTCAACCTATTCTAATAGGCAGAATGATTTGATCAGAAATATTGGATATTATAGAAACATTCCTTGTTACAGAAACATATTCTCTCGTTATAACCGTATTTGTTCTTAATGCATACGAGTATCAAATTCTTGCTACAATTTGTCTAATTCTTGTTCTTATTCCGCTGTGTTACACTCTAATACATCAAACTTGTGATCACTGATCCTGACAACACCCACTAATTTTCGGATTAGAGAGAAGAGAAGGAGAAAAAGTGGTCTCAAGCTTGGTTCGTGTGGATTCAAGCGTGGAAATCAAAGTGTAGCGAGTTGAATCGAAGCTCTACTCGACGAGGTTGTGAAGGTGAGTTATAGACCCCTCTTTTACCCGGTTTTGAATGATTTTGGGGCTGGAACACATCTGAAAAACCCTTTTTCGAGTATTTGGGTGTAAACCCATTTATGTATGTATGTGTATGTGTATGATTCGTTTAGGGCTTGATTTTGGGCTTGCTTGTTCTTGAATGAAGTCATGGTATGCTTCCCTAAGGTTAAGAATGGTTTATTTGAGCTCAAATGATATTTGGAAGAGTTTGGAGGTCGAATTTGGTAGCTGCACTTCGGGATGAACTGCATTCTACATCAGCTAGGGCTAGGCGACCGAATGGAGGTCCATGCGTCCGAATGGCATGCGACTGGGTCCATACGCATGAAAGGAGTGCGACTTAGGTTCTTTCACACGAAAGTAATGCGACTAAGGGTTACAGGCATGAGGACTATGCGACTGAAGGGAATGCGGATGAAGGTCATGTGACTGAATGAAGTGCGGATGAAGGTCATGCGACTGGAGCCCATACGCCTATGAGTCATGCGATTGAGGTTTATACACATGAACGGTGTGCGACTGAGGGCCATCCGCATGAAGGTCATGCGACTGAGGTCCATATGCCCGAATGTCATGCGACTGAGGCTCATTCGCATGGGAAGTATGCGATTGGAGGTTATACCACTAGAGGTCCATTCGCCTAAGTGTTCTCATACATATGGACAATCATTCGACCGAATAGGGTCCATACACCCAAATGACCATAGTTTACTGTCTGACTTTCGGGAATGTGCAGGAGTAGGTTCGAACCTTTGGGGTTGTTAATGATGTGATGGGCATGGATGGGGTGATGAATGAGGATGATGTGTGATGCCATATGGTTATATGATGCAATGCGTGTGATTGATGTGATGTGTGATGTGGTACGCTTTTGCATGATGCATGCTATGTATGTATGACGATGTCCTGTATGATGATGTTATCTGTGTATATTGATATTCTTTATTATGATGTATGTTCATCTTTCCCATGGCTTTACGATGAATGTTAATGAATGAAATGAAGTATTATGTAGCATAAAGTGGAAGATAATGAAAAGAGGAACATGATGAATGCATGCATTAATGAATAATGGAAGTAATAAAAGTCTTGCAAGCATTGTATGTCGGGACACGCCATTAAAAGGTGTTAGCCCAACGGTGTGTGGGTTCGCTACCCTGGGAGGATGCACATCGGGGTCTTTCTTTGTGATTGACCATTTGTATGGAACCATTGTTGCTTGCCTTAGGTACTATGGCCAGAGTTGCTGGGCACCGTGAATGAAGGTCTATGATAGGCTTAGGTCCAGTACCATGAGCATGAAGGCCATAGCACCTGACAATGGTATACCTGAACTTTATCTGAGGTACTGTGTCCAAGGTGTTGTGCACCGTGAATGAAGGTCTATGATAGGCTTAGGTCCAGTACCATGAGCATGAAGGGTAAAGTTTATGGTTTTGACGGAAGGAAAAGATGTAATGATGAACGAACCAATGAATGTAAGAATGAATGAATGAATGGAAGTTAATGAACGATGAAGATAATAACTATTATCTTTGTGTAAGTATGATGTTTGATCGCATGAGAGAAATGAACGGTTTTAACGAAAGAAAAGTATGTTTTATTATAAAACTAGAACTCACTCAGCAACGCTGACTTTTATGTGTTTCCAGTTGGCAGGTATGTTGTTGAGGATGGCACAGGGCGACTACTCAGTTCTTTTGGGATGGCATCCATTGTCATAACGCTTTTGTAATGAAATGTAACATGTGTTTTGTAATTCAATAACGGCGTATTGTTTGCATAAGCTATTATATTTTGATGGAATGTTGGGTTAAATGTTTCCACTGCAACGTTTTTATGTAAGATAATAAATGTATATGTTTTATGTGTGATGATCAACCAGCTATAAGCATCCCAGGAACGGGGCCTTACAAGTTGGTATCAAAGCCAAAGTTTAAGTGAATTGGGTTTATTTTCAATAAAAACCTTAACTTAAACTGAGAATGGGATGGAAAGGGAAGGGATGCCAATCTGAGTAGCTGCGTGCCATTAGGTATTTTCTTTAATGTTAACCAGTATTATGTGCGCATGGTATGTGGTTATGTGTTGTTTGTGGATTTAAATACTGATGTAGTGAGGACAGGTAATGCTTGTGGTATGAAGAGTAAAGTAAGTGGCTAATCACAACTGGCCATTGTAATTAGGGACTTACTATACTTGACATAAACTGAGCTATTTCCTTGAATGACCGTGTTGGTGTTTGAATCTTTCAGGGTGTGTTAGAGGATGGCTAGCAGTGAATCTCTTAAGGTTTTGTCAGATGAAGGTTGTGGTGGATGTGGTGCTGAACCGCGTGTCATGAGAAGCATGGCTAGGGCGGCTGAAATGGCACTCGAAGAGCCGAGGCCCCTCACCTGGAAGGCGGCGATGATAGTGCTAGTTTGAGGACCACACTAAAAGAGGCTATTGTGGAGGGAGTCCAATAGGTCATACAGGTGATTCTGCCGTCTATGGTGACTAAGATAATTAGGGCGGTGAAGGAGACGACTGCTATTGAAGGAAGCACGAAGGGTAGCGACGACAAGAACTGGAACGGAAAGCGGTTTGGACGTGGTAGGGCCACTCTAAAAAAAAGGTTTCCAGGACGAAGGACCGGCGTGTAGCTTCGTCCGTTGCGGGGACGAGAAAGTGTGGTAAGTGTGCCAAAGAGCATATTGGGAAGTATATGGGGAGATCAAACCTCTGCTCCAAATGTGGACGCCAACACCTCGGGGAACGTAAACTGGGGACCAATATCTGTTTCTGTTGTGGGAGGCCCGGTCATGTGGCCAGAGAGTGTGGGGTGGTACGGTGCTATAACTGTAGAGGAAAGGGTCACATAGGCAGGGATTGCGAGGAACCAAGGGCAGAGGGCACAAGGCCTTCACGATAATGTAGGAGAAGGCTAGGACGGGCCCCGATATCATATCAGGTATCTATCTAGTAACCAAACTCTTGCCTCTGTGTTGTTTGATTCCGGAGCTAGTAAGAGTTTTATTTGTGCTGCCTTTTGTGCTAAGTTTCCCATTAGGAGTAGAAGTATTGAAAAGTCCTTTGATGTAGAAACCGCCATAGTTAAGTCTACTAGGAATTTTGAGATGATAGAAGGCTATGATGTGGAGTTAGAAGGTCACGAATTCCCGATTAGACTATTTGTGATAGCCTTAGGTGGTTTTGATTTGCTTCTTGGCATGGATTGGTTGGCGGACTTCGAGGCGAAGATTGTGAGCCGCAAGAAGATGATTCATTTGACAGCGCTTGACAGGAGTTTAGTAACGGTTTATGGTGATCAAGTCATGACAATCCCAAAAGTGATTTTGATAGCGGTGGTGGGAAAGTGCATGAGGCGTGGATGTAATGCCTACTTGGCCTACGTAAAGGAAATGGATGCGCCAACACCACAACTACCCGATGTCCCGGTTGTGTGTGACTTTCCAGAAGAGTTCCCGGAAGATTTACCAGGTGTGCCACCGGACTGTGAGATTGAGTCTCAGATTGACTCGATACAAGGTGCCCAACCAGTAGCCAAGGCATCGTATCGGTTGGCTCCGAGGCAAAGAACCGACACCCCTTACCAAGAATCGATGATCTGTTTGATCAGCTTCAAGGTGCCAGTGGTTTTCAAGGATAGACCTTTGATATGGATTTCACCAGTTGAAGGTGAAGGAGCAGGATATTCCTAAAACAGCTTTTGACGCGCATTATGGACACTACGAGTTTCTTGTTATGTCTTTTGGTTTGACCAATGCGCTAGCTACTTTTATGGAATTGATGAATCAAGTGTGTCGGCCGATGTTAAATAATCAGTGATGAGGATATCTTGATTTACTCGAAGAGCGAGGAGGAGTATGCCGGTCACGTTCGGGAGGTTTTGGAGACGTTGAGAAAGGAGAAGCGGTACGCCAAGTTCTCCAAGTGTGCATTTTGGTTGTGCGAAGTTCAATTCTTGGGTCATGTGGTGAATCCTGACGGGATTATGATGGACCCGGCAAAGTTGGAGGCTGTGATGCAATGGAAGTCTCCAAAGACGCCATCCGAGATTCGTAGTTTCTTGGGTTTGGTGGGCTACTACAGGAGATTCATCCAAGGCTTTTCCAAGATCACTTCTCCACTAACCAAGTTGACATGGAAAGATGTGAAATTTGTATGGGGTCAAGCTCAAGAGAAGGCGTTCGAAGAATTGAAGGCGAGATTGACTAAAGCTCCTGTTAGGTCTTTACCCGATGGAAGTGAAGATCTGGTGTTTTTATTCTGATGGTTCCTAATCAGGGGTGGGTGTGTGTTATTGCAGAAGGAAAGGTTATATCCTATGCATCCCGAAAGTTGAAAGTTCATGAGGCCAATAACTCTACTCATGACTTGAATGAGAGGCCTGGTTATGGAATTGGGTGAAAACACACTCGGTGTTGGAACCCGATTTGGATGGATGTGGATTCCTCGTTTGGGGGATCTACGAGTGAAGATTTTGAATGAAGCTCACAAGACTCGATACTCTATTCACCTTGGTGCCACAAAGATGTATCGAGACATAAAGAAGGATTGTTGGTGGCCAAGTATGAAGCGCGAAATGGCGGAGTATGTGGGTAATGCCTTACTTTCCTACTAGTGAAGGCCGAGCATCAAAAGTAGTATGAGAAGGTACAACCTTTGGATAGACCGGAATGGAAGGGGGGCCACATCACCATGGATTTTATCACGAAGCTAGCGCATACCCTGAAAGGGTATGATGGTATATGGTAGGAGATGTAGAACACCCGTGTGTGTTGTTGTGATGTTGGCCATAAAGAGTTAGAGAGCACTGAAGTGGTCGAAGCTATGACTGAGGAGCTGGAAAGGATCAAAGCATTTGTGAAGGTATCCAAAGATAGACAAGAAGTCATGTGTGGATAAACAACATACACCAATTGAATTCTAGGTGAGAGATTGGAAAAGAGATGAGGCAGTATTGCCCGCAATTGTTTAAGGAATAACATGTTTCGGGGACGAAACCTATATAAGGGGGGGGACTTGTAACACTTGGAAATTTTCTTTGAAGCTGATGAAAGAGTGAAAAGAAATAAAGCACAAAGTCGAGGGACCAAACTTGCCAAAAGGGAAAAACCTTGAAGGAGTGGGAGTATAAAAGGGGGAAGGCACCCACACACTCCCCCCACACCCATTAATTTTCAGATTAGAGAGAAGAGAAGGAGAAAAAGTGGTCTCAAGCTTGGTTCGTGTGGATTTGAGCGTGGAAATCAAAGTGTAGTGAGTTGAATCGAAGCTCTACTCGACGAGGTTGTCAAGGTGAGTTCTAGGACCCCTCTTTTACCCGTTTTTGAATGATTTTGGGGCTGGAACACATCTGAAAACCCTTTTTCGAGTATTTGGGTGTAAACCCGTTTATGTATGTATGTGTATGTGTATGTGTATGTGTATGATTCGTTTGGGGCTTGATTTCGGGCTTGGTTGTGCTTGAATGATGTTGTGGTATGCTTACCTAATGTTTAGAATGGTTGATTTGAGATTAAAAGAGATTTGGAAGAGTTTGGAGATTGAATTTGGCAGCTACAGTTTGGGATGAATTGCATTCTGCACCAGCTAGGGCTAGGCGACCGAATGGAGGTCCATGCGTCCGAATGGCATGCGACAGGGTACATACGCATGAATGGAGTGTGAATGAGGTTCATTCGCACAAAAGTAGTTCGACGAATGTTTATACGCATGAGGGCTATGCGACTGAAGGGAATGCGGATGAAGGTCATACGACTGAATGAAATATGGGTGAAGGTCATGCGAATGGAGCCCATATGCATGTGATTCGTTCAATTGAGGTTCATACACACAAACGGTGTGTGACTGAGGGCCATCCGCATGAAGATCATGCGACTGAGGTCCATACGCCCGGATGTCATACGACTAAGGTTCATTCGCATGGGAAGTATACGATTAGAGGCTAAGCGACTGGAGGTCCATTCGCCTGAGTGTTCTTATACGTATGGAGGATCATGCGACCGAATAGGGTCCATACGCCCAAATGACCGTAGTTTATTGTCTGACTTTCGGGAATGTGCCGGAGTAGGTTCGGACCTTTAGGGTTGTTGATGATGTGATGGGCATGAATGGGGTGATGTACGAGGATGATGTGTGATTTTGTATGGTAATATGATGCAATGCGTGTGATTGATGTGATGTGTGATGATGTATGCTTTCGCATGATGTATGCTACGTATGTATGATGATGCCCTGTATGATGATGCTATCTGTGTATGTTGATGTTCTTTATTATGATGTATGTTTATCTTTCCCATGGCTTTACGATAAATGTTAATGAATGAAATGAAGTATTATGTAACGTAAAGTGGAAGATAATGAAAAGAGGAACATGACGAATGCATGCATTAATGAATAATGGAAGTAATAAAAGTCTTGCAAGCATTGTATGTCGGGACACACCATTAAAAGGTGTTAGCCCAATGGTGTGCGGGTTCGCTACCCCAGGAGGATGCACATCAGGGTCTTTCTTTGTGATTGACCGTTTGTATGGAACCATTGTTGCTTGCCTTAGGTACTGTAGCTAGAGGTTTTGGGCACCATGAATGAAGGTCTATGATAGGCTTAGGTCCAGTACCATGAGCATGAAGTGAATAGTACATGACAATGGTATACCTGAACATTATCTTAGGTACTGGCCAGAGGTGTTTTGCACCGTGAATGAAGGTCTATGATAGGCTTAGGTCCAGTACCATGAGCATGAAGGGTAAAGTTCATGGTTTTGACGGAAGGAAAAGATGTAATGATGAATGAACGAATGAAAGTAAGAATGAATGAATGAACGGAAGTTAATGAACGATGAAGATAATAACTATTATCTATGTGTACGTATGAAGTATGATCGCATGAAAGAAATGAACGGTTTTAACGGAAGAAAAGTATGTTTTATTATAAAACTAGAACTCACTTAGCAACGCTGACTTTTATGTGTTTCCAGTTGGCAGCTATGTTGCTGAGGATGGCACGGGGCGACTACTCAGTTCTTTTAGGATGGCATCCATTGTTATAACGCTTTTGTAACAAAATGTAACATGTATTTTGTAACTCGATAATGACATATTGTTTGCAATATATTTAAATGGAATGTTGGGTTATATGTTTCCGCTGCAATGTTTTTATCTAAGATAATAAATATATACGTTTTATGTGCGATGATCGACCAGCTGTAAGCGTCCCGGGAACGGGGCCTTACATAAATACATACTTTCTTTGGTGCTGAAAGTTTTGAGGAGCAGAAACAAGTGATGTTTTGGTAGCATCAGCCTAGGGGGAGTTTGTTGGATCAAGAAGAAGGCTGGTGCAACCAAAACCAAATCACTTAGACAAATTCTGGTGCTACTTACAAAGGCTACCGAAGCCAAGTATGGAACTTGGAAGGTAGTAAAGTTCTTCCGAAGAAAAAGTGAAAGATCAACTTCCGAAGAAAGACTCTACTCCCGAAGTCAAGAAGTCACTTTCGAAGATCAAGTCTAAGAAGAATTTATCAGAAGACTACTTCCAAAGTATGAAGGAAAGAAGAAGTTCTCAAGCCTCGGAAGAAGCAGCCTCTTCCGTAGTATAAGTGGCTTCGGAAGTACTTGTTCTTCCGAAACCATTTAACCTTCGGAAGACACTGCTATGAACCAGTGGACATAAGTATGGTCTCTGACACTCCACTGCATACCTCTGATACTGCATGGCGCTTTCTCAAAGAGCCATGTAGTTGAGCATACTTTATTCCACTGTTCACCTTTTATGATAGTACAAGTAACCAACTTTAGTTGGTGACAAAAGGTAAGTCAAGGACATGTCCTAACTACCATATCTTAGATAAGACTTTATCTGAGATACTTTAAACTGTAGCTTTGTAGTATTTGCTTTAGTTATAGGATCCCAGCTGGTATCAAAGTATATCCGATTGTAGGTAGTATTATATATAGTTTCTCATTGAAACTCATAACATATGCTTGTAAGAGTCTTGTAACTTTTTAGTTAAGAAGCAATATATGCAAGTACCTTGAAAATTACTTCTTGTGTTCTTTACTACTTATTATATTGTGATCAACGCTTATAGACTCTACCTTTCATCCGAGTGTAGTTCAAGTGAGTCTGAGAGAAAAACAAAGTGTTAAGTGACATTAACCGATCCTGCATATGTCACAGTACCTTTGTGGAAGATTAAAAAACTGTTGATTAACCCTAGATATGGAAGCCACAGTTAATCCTTGTTTTGATTTAGAAGTAGTCAGGTTAATCTTTTCTTGTTGATTTGTGAGTTTGTTCTTTTGAGTTTTAGGTTTTGACTTTTCTTTTTTCTAGAAAAGTTGTAAACTGCTTGAACAGTTGTCAAACGTTTGAACAGTTGTCAAACACCTGAAGAGTTGTTAAGCGCCTAAGCATTTGTCAAACGCTTGGGTACTTAGTTAATATTTTTGAATTTTAACCTAAAATGCCCAAACAGTCTTTCAACGCCTAGAATTCTTAGGTTTTAGAAATTTCCAAATAGTCTTTAAACTCCCAAACAGTGTTAAAACACCCAACTCTGAAATGCCTAAACAGTGATAAAGTGCCAAAATAATTGATATGCGCCTAAACACTTAAGCAAATTTCAAATGATTTTAACACTTCAAGCACCTAATTCATCATCTTCATAGCAATATGATCTTATCAATTTCTACAAAAACTTGTTCAGTTGTTCTAAAAACTTCCAATAAGGTAGTATATAGACCGATAATCAATCCTAAGTCACCATTTCTCTCAATTAACAACACTAAGTCTGTTTTTAGATGAATTTGAGTTCGAATATGAAGAACAACTTTCGCACACAAATCTGATGAAAATTCAGGTTTGAATGATTTAAACATAAAATTGTGATTCAATTCATGTTTCTGATGATGAAACACAATTGAATTCAACAATTAATTGATCAAATTGCAATAAATCATAGATTCAAGTGATTCACAAAGCTCAAAATGTTAATATTAAGCTCAAATCACTAAACCGAAAGCTCTAATACCATTTGTAGGTTCAAATGGATCGATCTGTGATGATATTGAAATGCAATGATCAATATATAGACAAAGTAATCAAACACAAGCAAATACTTCAAAATTTCATAGCAATTTCATGATAGTAAATGCAAAGTGGATACAATGTACAAATTGAATAACAGAAATTCTAATAGTTTTCGACCCCTGCAAAATACATATAATTTCCTATTTATACTAACTGTGAAAACAACATATATTTACACAACATGTCCCTAAACTATGACAAAAAAACTAAAACAAAAAGACTAATGCTAATCTTCAATAGAGCTCCAACAACTTTTGTCATTTCATGAATTTCATACTCATCATAATCAATCAAAATTCAGAGCATAATATAGTTGGAAGATAATTTAGAATTGTGTTCATGTATGTTTGATTCTACTTTATCTTATTCTGTGAGCGATTATATTTCGCATTCTCCTTAAGAGATCGATTTTTTTATTATGATGATCCTTACAAGAATCATTTCGTGTGGCCAACCTAGTTCTCCAGAATAATGAAACCATCTACCAGGAAGAGAGGTCCAAATAGGATGGGCCATAACAAGTCACAACCGCACAAAACTAGATCATACAATCTAAAGAACAAGGTTGGGCAATACCCAGACACCAGAATATCATCAACCTTCACTGCTTCTATGCATAAGGTTCGATGAAGAAAGATGAAAGTCCCACTAGGGGCACTTTTGAAAGGGTCACGATGGTGATGCCTTTTGGAAAAGATGCTCAATAGCATAGGAGAGAAGATTTATAACCTTCAATGAAGTATAAACTTTTGTTGAAGGGAACTTTGTTATTTTCCCTTCATTGTATTTAATCTTTGGTGGAATTAATTTCAAATTTTGCCCTAGTATGGAAAACCAATATTGCACCTTTAATATCTCATGGAGGTATAAAAAACAAAATAGAGTCTTAAAAGCTTAAGGATACCCAATTTGCATAAGTTCCAACCTTGACCTGTTTATGTAAAGGTTGAACATCTAACATAATTCACTTAGTTAGATCCGGCCATGACTTACTCACGTACTTCCAGGCACAAATTTACAATCAATATAAGAAAAAACATCGAACCATTTGACATAAAATATAACAGACAATCTAAGCTCTGAAAGGGCTAAAATATTAAACAATTAACCACAATACACAATCATTACTTAACAAGTCAAGTTCGATGAATTAAACAAAGTGCCATGATCAGATGAACGATGAAGTCTACAATAAGGAATGCCAAACAATGTCACAGAAGACAAGACCATCAAATCCCATAAATGCAAGCAATTGTAGAAAAAGTTTAGAAGTTTATAAAATAGTCACAATCACAAAAGCATGATACTATGAACAAAAAAAAGGAAATAAGAGTCATATCACTGCATCTCCATTGCCAATGGCTTGCCACCCAACGTTCCTTTAACAACACCTTGGTCCATCAAACAAGAATCAAATGCAAGCTTGCCCACAACTGACAAACTCCTAGGTCCCATTACTATTGTGTAGGTTGCATCACCAACAACTATTTTTTCCTCATCACCTGCATCAAATAAACTTGCCATAAGTTAGTGAATATGTATACCGAGTGTAAAAAATATCCATACAATTCTCAAAGAAAATGGTGGATGTACCAACCATCTCACCATAACTAAATTGAAACTTAGAAGGCATGGAGCGTAGGGTATGCATTCAGGAAAATAGGGTTATAACCCTAACATGAGACCCTAAACTCATTAAACTACATCCAGTTTGACCACTAGGAGATAGTAAGGATGGATATTACTTTTTCTCTTCCATTACCAGTTTGAATCCTTGCGGAATGGCCAACGGCTTATTAGAGCAGGCATCGATTTTCTTGAGGTATGGAAAATGGGTTTGTCGGAAAGATACTATGGCTTGGTGTTCAGTTGACTTGGAGTCAAGACGATAATAAGCGACAACAAACAAACCTAACTGATGAGTGGCTTTCTGCACTATGGTCAAGGAAGTTAGATTTTCAAAACTTTAGTGTAAATTATGCACCACATGCAAAAGACCTTGGTTGAAAAGCCATTTCCTTTTTCCAATGATGGCCTACAAACTTTTCTAGAGTCCATGATTCATATGTAGTACTTGGGCCATAGAATCCTTCATCTTCATTTCCTCTGCCTGAGCTACTCTCTTTTGACCGCTAGTGTCACTTGAGCTTTGGCAAATTTAGCCTTGCCATTTTCCAGCTCAGCCTTGGACTCTAAAAGGTTTCATTCTCAGGTTAGGGTATCCAAAAAATATTTAGCCAAATCCTTGTTGTCAATAGTCAGCTTCTTCTCCACCTCCTTTTCTAAGGAAGATATCACTTGGGCATTGTCTGACGGATTCTTTCCCATAATGGACATTTAATTCTAACACTGATCGCAGACGGACAAACCATCTTTTCACCTAGTTGTTGTGACAAACATGTAAGCATCAAACTTAGTGCAATGAACATTCATCTTATCCACTAGGGTGGAGTCATCCTAAAGTTCAATCTGCTACCCAATCTGCCACTCACGATAGATTAGGAACATGTCTTTGTTCAGAATTCCAAAGTATGGAACGAAAGGTTAATCACCAAACTCAAGATGATTAGAAGATCCCTCACCAACATCCAAGTTCTCGATTTTCTCCGGACTAAGAGACATAGCTTTTTCCGCATAACTAGGGCTAGGCTTAGAAGATAAAAGCTATAGATTGTCATAATTCGCCATCGACTACAAAAGTAGAACAACATCGTGCTTTGCAGAATGTGTACAAGGATTTTTCATTCTCTATTTCTCGGGTGGATCCTCACCTTTCCATTTACCAAGGGCTCCTGTAGTAAGTAGTTCAAACTTGGTGTTGGCAAGAATGTGCAGATGCTGATCGAAATCATCAGACAAAGAAGCAAATACGTTGACATAGTTAACCACTGTATACACGATCATTGCTCGGAGATCAACCATGCCATCCTCCTCTGTTGCAATAGGATGAGATACAACTTCCATATTTGAGATTGACTCAAGCTCCATTACAAAAGCCAAACTTATATCTACAAGAAATTAGAAACATATAAGGTGTCAAATAAATTCAAATACAAAGTACAATAGGAAAACATACCAATTACAAGAAGTTTAGATGATGGGATGGTGTCGTATAGAACTAAACTGGTTTTCTCTAAGTCCTCTATTTTCATTTTATAATAATTTTTAGATCTTTTGAAATTGTATTTTAAGATATTTAAGGACTCAAGATCAGATCTCATCTCTAAGTTGTAGAACCTGTATCTATTACCTTTAGCAATACATTCAGGTGTACAGAGATGTTTTAATACCTTTGCTTCATCATGGTTAGCCATCAGTGCTTGGTTTGGAGATACATCTTCTACCTGAAAACTCCTATCAAAACCTCCTTCTTCAACAACAATTGCAGCTTGCTGCTTTGGCTTCTCATTCTAGGTGACTTTCTTAGTGTAGTTTGGTCTGGTATGTGCTTGGCCACCATTTGTCCTTGGTGCCTTGCATTCCCTAGCAAAGTGGCCCATTTGGTTACAATTATAACACTTCACTTTGCTTTTATCTAGCCCAAACTTTCCACTAGCTGTATTGCTTGGAAACGTCCTTCTTGTCCTCTTGTAGAACTTCGTGGCTCTGTGAGTGAGAAGAGTCATCTGTTGGACTATTTCCATATACTCCAAATCATTTGGATGGATACAGTCCAGGTCAAGAGTGAATAGAAATTTTCCAGAGCTTTCATTAGAAGACACAAAGGCATGTGAAGAACTTATCTCTTGAAATAGGCTTCCTTGAGTGTAGCTTTCTCTTGGTGTCTCTAGGAAGGTGATGAAAGGACCCTTTTATGAGTTGTCAGGATAGCATATAAGATGATGTTGAGGTTCTATGCTATCCCTTTCAGTCACATACAGGGTTGAATTCATCTGATTGTTGGATTTACCATATGAACCTAGCATGTTCATCTTCATCTGATATCCACTGAGAATACCATACAACTTAGTCAAGGTGAGACTCTTAAGGTTCTTAGTTCTCTTGATAACAAAATGGTAATGTGTCAATTGCCTAGGAAGAGAGGACATAACTTTCTTACAATGTCCCTATTTTCAAGAGTCACTCTAAGATCCACTAGAGTGTCCACAATCTCAACATACCTCATGTATTATTACGTCATGGTTTCACCTGTTTTAGAGGTGAAGTTTTCAAACTGCTGCTTCAGGAGATCCTTCTTGTTCTCCATGGCTTTCGTAGAACCCCCATACATTAGTTTCAAAGCATCCACACCTGTTTAGTTGTTATGTATTTCTATAAACCTCTGTATACAAAGTTTGGAATAGCAGTCTGAATGGCTATCTTGGCTTTCTGATTAATTTTTACTCTCTTTCTATCTTCATCAGAGTAGTCAGCCACACCATTTGAAATCATACCACCTCCAGCATCAGCTAAAGAGGTGCTTCGTATGTAAGGTCCTGAGACAACAGATTCCCATATCCTAGAGTCATGTGACTTGATGAAACCTTTCATTCTTTGGCACCAGTGTCAAAGTCTTCAAGAGTGATCAGTGGGACTTTGTCATGGTTCCAGTTTCTATATCAGCTTTAATGATAGCTACCATTTGAGATGTTAAGTATTTTGTGTGTGTGAGGGATCTTAAGATGGTGAGATCTTATAATCAAGAAACTGGAATGCTCTGATACAAATTGCAGGACCGTTTAAGGGGTTGGTCACTTACAACATAACACACAATGAGGAGTGTTCATTTAGAACACTTAACAGATCAAATAGGGAACTACCAACCAGTCACCTTCATACTAAGTAAAACAAGTAATAGAAAGATAGAACAAGAACAATAACAAATAACACAAGTGTTTGGTTTTCAGAATGATGTATATCGATCTTAAGTTCCTTACAAGTGCTTACAAAGAATACAAATATTAAAGATTACAAGGGACATGAGATACTTTATACTACATCCTACAAGTGGTCATACTTTAAAGGCCAGCTGGATACATGATTTAGACAATAACAAAATCAATGTAGAGTCAAAAGGCAGATTGCCTTTTGACTAGTGACTATGACATGATATAAGTCACATCATAATATATTACAAAAAGGATAAAAGTACATAAAATAGAAATAAACAGACTCAAGACTCAAGTACAGTATATCAAAAGTATGGACCTTTCACCAACTTGTGAAAGTTGGTGAGTCAAATAGAGTTGTAGCGAAAAGGTGTCTAGCTTTATGGTAGAATGTACATCATATAAAGCATGTACTAAATAGTTTTCGGAAGAAATCTGTCTTCATAAAGTGGCTTCGGAAGACTTTGTCTGTGAAGCTTCGGAAGTGTCCGTGAAGCTTCGAAAGACTCCATGTTTGGCTTTGGAAGATATTGGTCTTGGGTTCGGAAGATTTGATACTTAGAATGTTTTATAATTCACAATGTAAAACTTCTGAAGGATTCTACTTTAGCACTTGAGGCATGCATGCAGGACATAATGTTTGAATGTTTTGGGTTGCATCAGTCTTATATGAATCCTTATAAATACTGATTATATTATTATTATTATTATTATTAGTATTATTATTATTATTATTATTATTATTATTATTATTATTATTATTATATATATTATTATTATTATTATTATTATTATTATTATAATTATTATTATTATTTTATTGTTATCGTCATCATCACTGTCACCGTCACCGTCACCGTCACCATTACCGTCACCGTAACCGTAACCGTAACCATGATCGTCATCGTTATCGTTATCGTTATCGTTATTATTATTATTATAACGATGTAAACATTTTGTAAATAGTATTTAATTAACAATATAATACTTAATTTAAATAGTACAATAAAAAAATATAAATATAATGTTAATTTAAAGTATATATATTATTAATTTGATATGTCGGTGATCGTGGATGTTGAAGTTTTGCTTTTCCGGTGAGAAAGTTAGTAGGTTTGTGTGGTTTACCAGTGGTAGAGCACCGTCGGAAATGAGAAAGAAGTAGCAAACCCACCTTTAGTGATGAATCGTACATAGCTCAAAATTTTATTATGATAAACTAAGTTAATTGGGAAGATAAAAACAAATGTACCGAGGAATTGGCATAAAATCTCTTGAATATTTGAAGATAATGAAAAGAAGAAAAAAATACTAAATTAGGAAAATAATAACGTTTGACGGTGAGCCTAGCCAGCAGCCCCCAGAAGTTACATATGATTTCCAATTTTTATTTTTGTTATCTTATATAATAATTTATTTATTTTACATTTTTAACATTCTTATCTTGAAACACTTATTTTACAATGATATATGCGGAATCCAAAATAAGATATAAATTGTTTAACTAAAATATTGAGATCCATAAATATATAATTATTTAAGAGCATTCACACTAATTTCATGTATATATATATACGAGTGAGTGTCTTATATTATAAGGTTTGGGGTTTAAAATTGATGCTCACCGATTTTAATGAGAGATTAGGATGAGAGATTAGGAGGAAGTTCAAATTATAAGTCAACAAAAACAACCACTTTGTTACAAAAGAACCCGTGACAATACGCGGGGTGGGTTAAAATTCTAGTAGTTATAAATAAAATAATACTTAATATAGTGAATTTGGTCACGTAAACTAACTCATGTATTAATTATAATAAGTTTATTAAATGAGTACAATTTAAGAACACTTGCATAAAATACTTATACCAAATGCTCAAATTTTTGTTACATGTGTTTTACAAAATAAAAAATTATCAATCTACCTACGGATTTTGTATTATATAAATGTAGACATACATTTAACTAAAATAAATGTATATAATATAGTTTAAACTAAAATAATTAATTATTTGATCACATCTTTTTAAACTGCAGTTATGTCTAGACTACCATTTACATAGTAAACTGCAGTTTATAAATGTAATATAACATTTTGATCGGTCAAACTAGTCTATGAAACCTAGGTTCTTAAATGGTGATATGTACAAATGCTATATCGCTAGGTAGCCATATTGACTTTTAAAGTTAAAACTTGATGATACCACATGGTTAGGTAGACTTGACAATACAGAAAATACCACATGGTAAGGTATTAATAGATCAACAATATTTGACCATGTGTGGCCTGTTAGTGGTTGAAAAAATTAGAAAATATAAAAATCAATTGCTATTATGGTAAGTTGATAGGTAAATTGATCATTTTCGTAAGTTAATTTACTAAAATTAAGGTACTTAACCATGCATAACCACACATTCTCATTTCTATAAGCCAAGTAATGTACTAAACCATGCATACATTAACTAAGAAACCACACGAAACCTAATTAAACATACATCTACACAACCAACATGCAGCAGCCACCTTATTCTTGAAACATACAGCATCAAACTTCAAGCTTCATCCAAGAAAGCTTGCAGGTTGAGGGTGGATGATCCACCAGTCTTAACAGCTTCACTTGCAAACACCTTCCATTTTAACGCATTTCTACTTATCTCTTCATTCTCCATCACCATTTTCACACACCTCTCCATCTCCTTCCCATTCACCACTGCATCTCCACCCCCTTCACCCTAACTCCAGTTCGCCAAACACATTCAATCATCTTAGCGTTCGTCATCTGATCGGTCCATTGCGGACACGCCACAATTGGAACACCTGCAGCCAACGCCTCCACCGTCGAGTTCCACCCACAATGCATAACGAAACACCCAATTGCCTCATGCTTCAATACCTCCACCTGACAACACCAACTCACCACCAACCCTTGTTGCTTCAATTCATCAACCTTCCACAGTTTCAACACTTCAGCATCGTCCCTTATCACCCACAAAAACGGCAGACCGATTGCAAGCAACCCAGATGCGATCTCCTCAGCTTGATCACTTGATAAACGAGACACACTTCCAAATGACACATACACCACAGACCCTTTTGGCTTCGTGTTCAACCAGTTCACACAAATGTCATCTTGTTTCCCATAAGAGTCTTTTTCGTTCAAAGGTCCAATCGGAACGTAATCAAAGTGTTTGATCGCTTTCATGGAGTCAAATTCAAGTTCATCAAAACTGTTCACAAGAATTTTTGGACCAGTTTTGATCACGTCGATATGATCTTTATACAATGGCAGAAGAAAATCATGTTCTTTAGGTGTTACCGACGAGAAAAACGAGGTAGATCAGCGATGGTTAACGGTGGCAATCCACGTAAGTTGATCGGAAACTGAGGGTTATAGTTATTAGCAGATATCAACTCTTGACACCATTGAAATAATAATAGTAAATCTCCAACACAGTAGCTGATTGGCACCAGAAGAGAGTTGATCTAACGTTATGGGCATCAGCCACTCGAGCCACCCACGGGACAATGGTGGTGTAAACCAAGTGGTCAAATGGCTCGCCTTTAGCCGCTGCTGCTCGAAGGATTTCCGCAACGGCACGAGCCCCATGTGCGGCGAAATCTGCGATGTGTTGTTGTAGGGTGGTGGGGGTGGTTTGCCGATAGTGTAGCCATCGTGGGCATCGGAGAATGGGGCGAAGGTTAGACCATTGGGTGCGGTTTGTTTGTCGATGGTTTGGATGACTCTGGTGCTGGTGCAGAAGGTGACGGAGGCACCCAGGTTGAGGAATCGGGATGCTAGGCGGAGGGATGGTTAATGAGGCCTTGGCCTGCGTAGGTGACGATTAGGATTTTGCGGTGAGTGGTCATGGGTTCAAAGAGTGTTTATGATTTGGTTTAAATTTAATGCGAACATGCAATATTTATATGCAAAGGATGCTTATGTTCCGGTGTTTAAATGCCATCATGTAAAAAGTGATCTATTCCGCCCATTTTCTCAAATTTTTATAAGCTCTTTTTAGGGCCTTAAACGAACCAAACGAACACGAACAAGGTTTTTTTCGTGTTCGTTTGTTAAGAAATAAAATTGTTCATAATTATTCACGAACACTTCCCGAACGAGATTTCTTGTTCGTGTTCGTTCATTAACAAAATGAATATGTTCATGAACTGTTCACGAACACTTAACGAACGCAAATGAACACAAACAAAAGTAAACGAACACAAAGAACTGTTCGTGAACATGACGAACACAAAAAAAACTCATAAACACAAACGAATACAAATTATTATAGATTTATTTTAGAATAAAATTTATATTTTTATTACAAGCATTACACAAAATCAATAAAAATAAATAAGTAGTTAACATAAATACCAAAAAATACTTGATATAATAGTCATAAAAATAAATGACACATTAACTAGAATATAAACGAACACCTTAACGAACATAAACAAACACATTATTGAAGATTCACGAACGAACATTCACCAACGAACATTAACGAACACATTATCGAACGTTCATGAACATAAATGAACGAATTCGACTTGTGATCATGTTCGTTCGTTTAACTTAACGAACAGAATTTTCTTGTTCATGTTCGTTCATTTACTAAACGAACGAACATAAACGAACTTCCCGCCGAACGGTTCACGAACTGTTCGCTTAACGTTCAGTTCGTTTGCAGCCCTTAGCTCTTTCACTCTAAAAAGATTACATTTCTTTCTATCCCTTTATTTATATAATATTAGTTTGCAACTATTATATACATGATAGATTTTGCATCTTATGCTTATTGGGGTTTCTAAAGAAAAATTTATTTTTCATTTTTAACTTAAAGTTTTTTTTCTAATGTAAACTTACAAAATTTAACTTTTTTTACCTTTAGCTCAAAATTCTTCATATTTTTCAATTTAGTATCGTAACTTTTACCCTTTAAACTTTGTTCCCCTCTTCTTTCACTTTTCGTAATTTTTCGTTTATATATCGTTCTAATTGTGGCAAGTTAACACGAGCAACATGCATGTATATTTTTATATTTCTACATTTCACTTTACATTTCACTTTACATTTCATTTTATATTTTGTGAGTTACATGATACAATGTGTGTGTGCTTCAATATTTTTACATTTATTTTTTTCTTATGACAGGTTTGTCGAAACGCGTGGGTATTAGATAGACTTAGTTATACATTTCTATGTTTACGTCTTGGTATACTTTGCTCGTATTAACACATCACGACTTCAATTTCGGTGGTCGTTGGCAGTGGTGTCATTGGTGGTGGTCTGTTGTTGGTAGTTTTGCGCGGGAGGATTAATTTTAGTTAACTATTATGTTAAACTAAGGAATTACATGAGTTATAAAAGATACAAAAAACAATTAAACTTTTTGATAACTTAAATAGTAAAATAATATCTGTAAGATCATGAAAATTTCGATAAGATCGGTCTCGTGAATGAAACGCTTATTTAATCAAACACAATTAGTAGATTGAAAAAGAAGAAGAGATCAAGATTGAACACCAACACAATATAAATAACTTCAATATATTTCACTTAGATAAATTTGATTACAAGCGTATGATCACAAGTGTTCTAACAACTAAACAATAACCTCTATATATATACTAAACCAAAAGGTTCTCGTGCGAGAAATAACTTCTTGCGCTAATCAAAGTTCTCGCGCAGATGGTTTTTTCCTTGTTTTGATTTTCCGAGAATGTAGTTTTAATCCTTATAACTTTCCGGTAGGATTTGAATCAAACCTGCAGGATCGGTTTTGATACTCAACACAAGTATTTTACTCACAAACAGTCAAGAAGTAGAGTACTTCTAAGAGTTGATTATAATATACTAAGTAACACAAAGTAAACACAAGAGAATAATTTTCAAGATACTTGTATATATTATTTCTCAACTCAAAGTTTACAAGACTCTTACAAGCGTACTACAAGAGTTTCAATGAGAAACTATATATACTATTATCTACAGCCGGATATACTTTGATACCAGCTGAAATCCTCTACCTAAAGTAGATGCTACAAGCTATAGTTTAAGGTATCTTAGATAATGTCTTATGTAAGATATGGTAGTCATGACATGTCCATGACTTATCTTTTGTCACCGACTAAAGTTGGCAACTTGTCTAACATATAAGGTGAACAGTGGAATAAAGTATGGTTAACAACATGGCCTTTTGGGAAAATACCATGCAGTATCAGAGGTCTGCAGTGGAGTGTCAGTGATCATACTTATGTCCACCGGTTCATATCAGCATCTTTCGAAGGTTAATTGGCTTCGGAAGAACAAGTTCTTCCGAAGCATTTTATACTTTGAAGAAGCTACTTCTTCCGTGGCTTGGGGAAGTCTACTTCGGAAGTCATTGTCTTTGAATTTGCCTAAGTCTTGAACTTTGGAAGAGAAGACTTTGTCTTCCGAAATTGGAGCTTTTCCTCCGGAAGTTGATTCTGCACTTTGTCTTCGGAAGAACTCCATATCCTTCGGAAGTTCCATAATTAGCTTTGGAAGTCCTTTACAAGTTGAACCAAAATTATTTTAAGTGTTTGGTTTTGGTTGCACCAGCCTTCTTCTTGATCCAACAAACTCCCCCTAAGCTGATGCTACCAAACCTCACTTGTTCCTGCTTCTCAAAACTTTCAACACCAGAGAAAGCAGATACTTATCTGTTTTTTGTTCTTCCCGGAAGTGATTCTAAGTAGTTTGTACAAATCATTCGTAGATAGGAGATCCATTCTGTTACTTGAATGATGTGTACCGTCTGCTGAGTCCCTCTGAAGATAGTTAGATGACTGGAGTTCTAGTCATACTTCCATCTAACTATTGGTTCAAATTCAGGGCCTTCCACCATCTGTGAAAGGCCTTGCCTTTAGTGGTTGAACTTTCCTTTTCTTTTTTCTCTCTCAACTTCAACCCCTCTTCAATCTTAGCTTTTGCAGTTAGCTCAGCAAGATGAAGGTTGCTTAAATGATTTCTGATCTGAGTAGCTGTTTTGGAGTTGGTGGGATTGGAGAATGGCTTCTCTGCTAACCTAACAATATCAAATCTGCTAGAGTGTAGCAAGAAAGAGACATTCAGCCTGTTGCTCTCTCCATTTTCTCTCTCTCCACAACAAAGTTGTGAGAGACTTCATCGAATCTCCACTAGATAACTTTCTTTCTAGGCACAAGGGGTTGACTAGGAACCTTGTTCCCTTTCTTTGTATCCAGTAGAGTCACCAGCTTTTTCTTAGCTTCTTCTCTTTATCATTTAGTGAGTCAGAGTTAATGCCAAGGAGTTTAACAGCCTAGGCCAATGTTCCACTTGGCAGATCAAAGAATTGATCTTTTGTGAGGGAACATGAGGATCCATTAATATAAGTCAGCTTGACAGAATCCTCCTCACATGAGAGATCACTCAAGGTTGTACATTTGTTGAGCTTCATCTTGATATCCTTAAACTCCTCTAAGGAGATATGTCTAGAAGGCTAAGGAGATGGTCTGGATGGTTGTCGGGTAGGTAATAAAGTTTGGGTTCTGGGTAAGGTTTTAGGTTGAGGGATGATTAGTTGAGGGATGATTAGTTAAGGTGGTTGTGGTGATGAGATCGGTATGGTGGTTGGTGTAGGTCCAGGGTGTAAGGTTCGGAATTGGTTTGGTTTTTATAAGGAAAGGAAATGGGAAAGGTTCAGGTTGAGGTTGGGGTTGAGTTTGGGTTGTAGGTTGGGGTTGAGGTGTTGGTTTGTAGATCATCCCCTGTACTCTTCTGTACATCTCTTTCCTCTTTCCCAACCGAATGTCAGCCTTGATTTCATTGACATGTCGCTGGAGTGTCTTTTCAGACATAGGTCCTACCTACTTACCAGAGAAGCCATGAGCCCAAAGATAATCCTTCATCTAGGCTTTCTTACCTATGTTCTTGGCGATAGTGACCCCAACTTCTTCTTCTCTTTTATTCTTCTCCCTTAACTTCTCTCTCGCAACTTTCTTCCTCTCTTTCTCTAGTTGATCCTACTCTTTGTTGAAGAGCCATAGGATCATGTCATTATCATATGGAGATAGTTCTTGAAGAGTGAAACCCTTGGAGGTTAGGCAAGATATCCTTTCCTTCCCGAGCTGCAGATCAACTTCCCTCTTCTCCCTTTCTCTTTCCTCCTCTAAGGCCAACCTTGGTGCTTCCTCCCTTTGTTCATTTTGCAGCATGGTTGCCTTTTCTAGCTTACTATCTCCACTAGTGGTAGCAGGAGTATATCTTCACTTACAGCTCCAAGCATGATGAACCTGTCAATGATCTCTACCTTTTTCTTGTTGTTGACTGCCTCCAAGTTGGTTGTAGCTGCTTTGGAACTGGTAGCTGGCTACTTCTCAGTTGGGAGTCCACCTTTTCTTTTGAGCTTCTCAATCCTCTCTTCTTCCTCCTGAAGCTCTTCCGCATTCATTTTCTTCTTTCCTTTATCATCTTTGGAAGTGCTAGACTTTGGTGGTTCTTGGATGGAGGGTTCAGGTTGAGACATGGTGGATGGAGATAGTGAAGTTGTCTGAGCTAGGTGTCAGATAAGAAAGTCCTCACTATGATGACTAGGTCCTCGGTCAAAGAGAACATACTTTTCGCAGCTTCCATCTCAGCTTTGGAAGATTTAACTTGTTCTTCTGAGGCTTTGACTTTAGCTTCAGAAGTTTGAGGGGATGCACTGTCTGTCCCAACTGTTTCAGTTGTTGGGCCATAAGTCCTTATTTCCCCTTCGAAATGAATCTCAGGTTCCATTTGGACCTTAGGTTGACCAACTTCTTCCATAGTGATAGAAGATGCATTTAACCTCTAAATCTCTTCAACTCCAAAGTATATCATAGCCGCATCAGGGCTAGGCTGATCCAAAGAAAATCTTAATAGGAACATGGGGAAGATCCTGTTGAGAACTCTAAGCATCCTTGGATGCATTTGCAGGACAATGGGATGGATCAGGCAAGACAGTTGCAGTGGGAGCCGAATATCCAACAGATAGGAAAGTTAAAGCTTGGCTTCGTGGTTCCTCTGTTATTTGTCTCTGCACACTCTCCCCCTTTTTAGTAGCATCATCTTGAGAGCTAGATAAGCTAGAGGAAGAGGTCAATGAGACCTGAGTTGGTACATGCCTAAAAGATCTCTCAATCTGTTTCTTAGCTAGTTGAGCCTTGAGATTTTCAATCTCAAATTGCTGAGTGGCAGACCTATCCTCTAAAGTCTTAACCTTTGATTCAAGATTTGAGACTTTAGAAAGTAGGTCCAGAATGATGAGTTGCATACTTCCCTCATCTTCTTTTGAAGAATCACGGGGAGATGAGGTAACATACCTTGTATGTTCACCCTCACCACCAGATGTGGTTTCTTGTCACCCTGGTTTCCCTTCCTTAAGGATGTCTCTTTCAGATTCATCAAAAGGCATAGTTGCGGTAGATTCAGTATCAAAGATGGTTCCACTGACCTAAGGATCCAATGAGTTTCCTTCAGTAGTGGCAGCTAGATCTACATGAGTCCCCTCCACATCTGTGGGACTCAACTCAGTTGATTTTAACTAATGTGGGCTAGAAATAAGAGGTCCTACTAGGCTCTGTTGATCCGTTAGAGGGTGTTGTGGATCAACTTCATTGCCATGAAGAGACGTAATCTCCTCATCAGTTCTGAATAAAAGGTCAGTAAAGGATAGGGAAGTAAAGCCTAGTGACCCGGGACTTTGATCAATGTCTAGTAGCATTGAGCCTTTGGTGGGGCTATCCTTTTTTGGTTTCTCAGAAGAGTGTTAGGACTCATCCTGAGGCTTGCAGCCTGGGTTTGAGGCTCAGGAATTGAGACTAAGGAGCTCAAATCCCATATTAAGGTCGAAGGAGAAGGATGGGGAGACCTCTGACTGAGTGGGAGCCCATGCTTCCGCTCTTGTCTTTTTGGTTTGAATAGGAGGGGCTTGCTTAATCAAAGTAGACTGAGCAACGGTTCATTTATGTCATTGATATGCGTTTTGATGGGGTGAGCAGGCATAACAATGGTAGTTGCTAGTGTGGTTCATCACCTGTGGGGTGAACAGGGATGTCACCAAGATCATTGGCTTAATCATACCTGGAAGTAGGTTAGTGTGCCTTCCAGTGAAGTTGGTGGACCCTCTCTTCAAGATCTTGAAGATGGTCGGCCTTATTTGAGGGACATTCAAAGTAGCTGCACAGAAAAGCTTACTCTGGTCTAGCTCATAGTTGATTATATGCTGAAAAAACCTAGGAAACATAAAGAATGTGTCCTTTTGGAGGTTTTCTAGTAGGTTAGTCAACACAAACCTTGAGTAATTAAAGCGGAGGCTCTTCACCAATCAATGAACTAGGCAGCCCAATTCCTATGGGATTTGATCCCATCCCCCAAACTTGTTTGATAGACAATGAAGAAGAATATGAAGTAGGAATTTCCAGTTATAAGAAAAATTGAACTTATAGACTATACTCCTATTCATATCTCCATCGTATCCCATTTGAAGATAGGTGTCATCAAGGTTTTATTTGGGGAACTCAGTAGGAGCGCCTTCATCATGGAGCTCCAGATGCTCCCAGATGACCTGTTCAGTAACGATCAACTCCTAACCAGAAATGCTCGTTTGAATAACCCTAACTCCATTTAGGAGTATTGTATGACCGTTACTCCAGATAACTTCCATGTGGTTCAAGTAAATAGTAGGGTTTATGATGAGAGTAGGGAAGTAGGAAGATTGAGTAAAGAAGGAGATGAAATCTATGAAGTCAACATCCTTGGTAGAGTCAAGGAATGCGACTTGGTTGTGCTGAGGATTGAGTGCCATGGTGAGAAAGGTGATGATGAGACAAGTTCGAGCAGGGTGAATTTAGGGTCAAGCAGGCTTTGGACAATAAATTTTGGTAAAAATATTAAAGTGACGAGTCGGGACTATTTAAACTGGTGACATGGTGGTGTTGGTGGATAAGGTCAAAAGATGGTTTTGGGGTTAGATGTGATAGTCGTGGCAAGGTGAAAAACCATTCAAAAGATTCTGAAATCATTAATAAAATCTTTACTTTTTACTATGTGGGGCCCAAAGGTTTCCATTACAGAGAGAAGTCTTCTTCGGGAAGGTAAAAGTATTTCCGAAAGATTTTCTCTTCCGAAGCCAAAACTTATTTCCGAGGGTAAATGAATTTCACTTCCGAGAATAAGAATGTCTTTCGAATAATGAAGTTTTCAAGCTTCAGAAGTAGTGAATATATGCTTCCGAGACTGAAAACTCTTCAGAAGATAAAATTTGAATTGAGAAAATTGCCTTCGCAAGATACTGAAGAGTTCTTCCGACTATAATTTTCTCTTCAGAAATAATTACACTTAATCAATTAGGAAGAATAACCTTTTGTAACAAGGCTTAGAATGTATTTGACAAAAGACAAGACACATTTTAAAAAGGTTTTCAAATTAGATATATTAGTTAATGTTTATCATCCCAATAGCCATAATGAGATACTTGAATCTTTGTTCATCAAAGGCTTTGGTGAACAAATCAACATATTATTCATTTGAGTCAACATTGACTAATTTAATCAGGTTTTTCTCATGAATATCTCTAATGAAATGGTACCTTATATCAATGTGCTTTTCTTGGAGTGCTTCACAGGATTTTATGTGATGGAGATAGCATTGTTGTTGTCAATATGGTTAGGGGTGCTCATGAAGTTGAATCCATAGTCTAGCATCTGGTTTTGAATCCACAGCAACTGAGCACATCAACTTGCAACATCAATGTATTTAGCTTTAGTAGTAGATGTAGAGACACAAGATTACTTCTTGCATTGCCATGAGATGGTCCTTCCACCAAGAAATTGACATCATCCTGATATGGATTTCTTGTTAATGTTGTAGCCACCATAGTCACTATCTAAGTAGCCATAGAGATTGAAGTTGATATTACTAGGATACTAGAGACCTAATTTAGGTGCTCCTTTAAGGTATCTTAGGATTCTCTTGGCAGCAACTAGGTGAGACACCTTTGGAGCAGCCTGATATCTTGCATAAATACATGTAGCAATCATGATATATCGTCTACTTGCTGTGAGATACATCAAAGAACCAATGATTGCCCTATATTGATGTTGATCCGTATCCTCCCCCTTAGAGTCAGGACAAAGGTCATGGTTTCTGGGTATTGGTGTATTGGCTGGCTTACAATCCTTCATATCAAATCTTTCTAAGATATCGGAGACATACTTAGATTGATTGATAAAGAACCCGTCCTTCATTGATTAACCTAAATTCCAAGGAAAAAGTCCATCTTTCCATGGAACTCATCTCAAACTTCTTCTTCATAATGCACTCAAAGTCTTTACACATTTGGTTATTTGAAGAACCAAATAGGATATCATAAACATAGACCTGAACAAGCAATATGTCTTTCTCAAATTTTTTGATAAAAAGAGTCTTATCAATGGTTCCTCTAGTGTAACCATTCTACAGGAGAAACTGAGACAGAGTCTCATACCACAACCTAGGTGCCTGGTGCAACCCATAAAGTGCTTTATCCAATTTGCACACATTGTGGGATTTGGGGTCTTCAATTCCTGGAGGTTGGCACACATAGACCTCCTTATCTATATTTCCATATTGAAAGGCACACTTGATATCAAGTTGGTAGACAGTAAAATTCTTGGATGCAACATAAGCAAGGAAGATTCTAACTACCTCAAATCTTGCAATAGGTGCAAGACATCAGTATAATCAATTCCTTCTTTTGGGTGTATCCTTGAACAACCAGTCTAGCTTTGTTCTTGATGATCAAGCCTCCATCATCTCTCTTGTTCCTGAAAACCCATTTGGTGCCTACAAGTACTTGACCAGATGGTAGCGGGCAAAGGTTCCAAACTTTTTGTCTCTTGATTGAAGCAATTCTTTTTGCATTGACTCAACCTAGCTATTATCTTTGAATGCTTCTTCTACTTTCTTGGGTTCCATATGAGACAAGAAGTATGAGTACATGCAAACTTTCCATGATGAGTTTTTTCCCTTGTTGTTACGCCTTCAGAGACTTCTCCTATGATGTTCTTAGCTGGATGAGTGTTGTGAATCTTTAATCTGGGAATCACTTCCAGTTGCAAAGATAGGTCCAAGTTGCACATATTTGGCTCAGGAACATGAACACTTGGTCCACCTGTTGTTTCTGTGTCATTCAATGAGGACTGATTGAATGAAAGAAAAACATCACCGGTATCAATTGACTAAGATGTAGTATTAACAGTTGTATGTTCCTTCAGAATACTACTTCCATTAGCTTGGTGTTGTATGTTATCAACTAATGAGTTATTAGGCTCACTTTGCTGGTAACTTGTTGAAGCTCCACTGGTTCCTGAAATGGTCATGCCATCGGATCTACCAATGATGGGAGCTTGAGGTTCAGAGACTCTTGGAGAACTTGGAAGAGGTCTGGGTAACTCAAATAGCTGATCTTCATCAGAATCACTTTGAGTACCTATTCTAGCTGAAACATTCTGACAAGATGGTTTAGAATAGTTTGGAAACAATTCTAAATCAAAAATATGATCAGGGCCATTCCCCCTAACACAAGGAGTGTGCTCATTAACAACAATGTTGGATGATTCCTCAAATTGTTGATTTTTGATGTTATAGACTCTATAAGCAACAAAGGTGGAGGAATATACAACAAAGATAGCATCATCCGACTTCTCAACAAATTTTGCCAAGTTGTCCTTTGTGTTAAGTATGGTACACCTGCTGCCAAAGACCTTAGAAAGCCAATGAATGGTGGCCTCTTGTTCCATAGCTCATAAGGTTTTCCATGTGTCTTGAAAATGAGGACCCTGTTCTGCATATAGCATGCAGTGCTGACTGCCTCTGCCCAGAATATTAGAGGCAGCTTTGAATTAGCTAACATGGTCCTAAAAGCCTTAATCAGTGTCATGTTCCTCCTTTCAGCAACACCATTTTGTTTAGGAGTTCTAGGAGTACTATATTGTCTGGTAATTCCCTTTAAGTTACAACATGAGTCAAGAACTTGATTCTTAAACTCAGTCCTTTGATCACTCCTAATTATCTTTACCTTGTGATCACTTTGATTTTCAATAGTTTCAGCAGTTTCAACTTTAGTTCTTAAAACGAATACCATGAACATCTTGTAAAAACATCAACTATCACAAGGCAATACAATTCATTTTCTAGGAGATCTAAGAAGCCCCCATTCATGAGATCTAAGAAACAGTGTTCATATCCAGCTTGTACATATCTCCTTTTCTAGGAGATATAAGAAGCCCCCATTCCTGAGGAATTGTCATCTTAGGTTTGAGGATGATGCACTCATGTTCTTTGAAGAGCATTTGATTCTTTTGATCACAAAATGAGAAACACTTAGGAGATTGTGTTCAAGCT
Organism: Flaveria trinervia; assembly: GCA_025506515.1. Taxonomy (NCBI): domain Eukaryota; kingdom Viridiplantae; phylum Streptophyta; class Magnoliopsida; order Asterales; family Asteraceae; genus Flaveria; species Flaveria trinervia. The sequence continues at coordinate 30,593,772 of CM046450.1, read as the reverse complement.
TTTTGAAAAAGTTTACTTTGTCAACTCTTAACAAGCCATTTGATACACTTCCTCGGCCTAAATGTATCCTCCAGTCTCACCTCCAAATTGAACAGGACTGTAGAGAATCTATGAAGAGGTTGATGCATCCCAAACATCCAAAGTCTATCCTGCATGCTGCACAAGTGCATTGAAGAAAAATGCTTAGGAAGTTTTACACATACAACAGAAAATACTCAAAGTATAAAATCTTCCAAAGCCAAGACCAATATCTTCCGAAGCCAAAGATGAAGTCTTCTGAAGGTTCAGAGACAAAGTCTTCCGAAGCCACAACTCTTGAAGACAGATTTCTTTCGAAGACTTTTTGTAACATGCTTTATCTTATATACTTTTCCATAAAGCTGGACACCTTTCCGCTACATCTCTGTAAAGTCACCAACTTGCATGAGTTGGTGAAAAGGTCCATGCTTTTGGTAACTCTACATTGAGGTCTTGAGTCTGTAACTTTCTACTTCATGTACTTTATCATTTTTGTAATAGATAAGGATGTGAGCTGTGGCATGTCATAGTCACTAGTCAAAAGGTAATCTGGCTTTTGACTCTACAATTGATTTTGTTTGTGTCTAGTCAATTGTATCCAGCTGGCTTTCAAAGTATAGCCGGCCGTAGGATGTAGTATAAGTATCTCATGTTCTTGTATATTTCCTTTATGCTTTGTAACACTTGTAATAGAACTTGAGAAAGCAATGTATAACATCCTTGAAAACCAAACACTTGTGTTCTCTTGTTCTGTCTTTTACTTATTACTTGTGTCCTTAGTGTCTTACTTATGATTAATCTAGTTTACTATTTTATTAAGTTTGGTTAATCTCCTCTTTGTGTTGTGTTGTAAGTGACCCCCTTCACCGGTCCTTCAAGAACCTCCATCAAAATGTTAAAATTGTTAAAGTAGAGATCTGTTCCTGGTCATGTGTGTGGAGCATCCACTATCCACTATCCAGAAATTATTGTTCTTGTATTGTTAATATCCCTACACATAAGGTGAAAAGTTAGTTTTCATTGGAAACCTAAGCGTCGCTGGTCTTGGGTTTTTCCATTGATGACATAATTGAACCAAAGTGAATGGTAGAGGGTTCAATTGATGTACTTGAAGAGGAAGGTATTGTTGCAACATCTTGTCTGATCTCCCATTCCATCCCATGGTTGATCAGTTTAGATGAGGTTGTTGAAGCTTGAGCAGCATGACTTTCTTTTGAAGCTTCTTCGTTTTCGGAAGAAGCATTCATTACATTCTCTTCCGAAGTAGCCTTCTTCTTGGAAGGTTTTAAGGAGGCTCTTTTGTTCTTTTGAACTGTCCTTGGCTTAACTTCCAAAACCATTGTTGCACCCTGAAAGGATCAAACATGCCAACTCAATTGGTGAATTGATGATTGTTCAGCTACAATCCCACAAGTCCAAGATGCAATGCGGATGAAGATATGCAAGAAAAATAACAAGTGTTTACTATTCCGCATTAACTAATGAGGAAGACATAATACTTATGCTGAACAAGTTACTCTTCCGCATTGACTAATGCGGAAGAACAAAAGAAGATGCGGACAAGACTTTGATCATCCGCATTGACAAATGCGGATGACCAACCAAATATGCACAAGTATTTGTTCATACACATTAACCAATGCGGATGACCAACTTACTAATGCTGATGATCAAGTGGAAATGCTGATCAAGATTATCTCATCCGCATTTCTCAATGCGGATGAACAAGCAGAGATACGGATCAAGACTTAGACTAGTTTCTGATGTAATTGGTCAGGGGTAGTTTAGTCATTTTGTAAAGGCATCTTGTCTTGTCTATAAATAGAATAGTTAACCTCGTACTAAGGTGATGGTTGATAGATAGAGGATTTTTGTTATAATTATTCTTTGTAATTTGTCAACTTTTATATATAAATACAAACAACATTTATGAGTAATTTTCTTGCTTGATTGTTCTTCGATTGTTTGTTTCCGCCACTCAATCGTTGAATTGATTATCATATTCGATTCTCAGTAAGAATATCACTCTTACTCACACCCAGTCAACCATTTTCCCTTCGGAAGAATGAGTTTCTTCCGAAAGCAACTTAGCTTCGGAAACCTGTTTTCCTTTTCTCATCACTTGAACCATATGATAAGTTCCAAATGTGAATCCTTCCTTGTTAACATATTTGCATAATGTGTGCTTGCTAGATTGTAAAATAATCTTTAGCCAAGTGGTTTTGCAGACCACACATTATGTATGTAATGTTAATCTTTGAGGGTTTTGAGGGCTAAGGTTTCTTAATCTGATTGTCTTACTATGCAGCCTTCCCTTTTGACTTCTGATCCTTTGACATGATAGGAGTGTTGGTACTACACTCCTTTCCTGAATCAGAAGTGCCTACCACCTGAAATCCAGCTGAAATGAAAGAACCCTTTTGCTTTAGGTCAATCTTTAGCTTAGATTCATCTACTTTCTTGATAGTTCTTCTGGCTGTCTTTGCCTGGTTTCTTCTAGCTTTCGTGGATAGGAGTTGATCATCACAAGTAGAAATGGGTTGATTTACCTATTGCTTCCCTATGGTGGTCTCTATTGTTGCATCATTCTTCAACTCAAGTGAAGATGGGTCAGCAGATGGGAACTCTTGCTCTTCAGTACCACACCTTGCTTGTCTAATAGACTCATAAGAGTGTGGTGGAGCAATCTCATTGGTCCCCACCCTCCTTTGTTTTGATAACAATTTTGGAGTGGGAGGATGATGCAAGAATAGTTTGGAAGTTTTGCTTAGAAATAGCATGCTTCCTTGCTTGAGCCTCAGCTATTACTAGCTTGGCTTGAGCCTCAGTTAACTGGATATTAATTTCTTGATTTGAGTCCTGTAATTTATGTGTTCATGTTTTAAAGAAGATATTGTTTTCTCTAACTCCTTAACTTTATGTTGATAGTCAGATTCAACCTTCTTAAAGTCAGCTTTTAAGATGTTTAAGGACTCAATATTGGATTTAGTTTCCATATTGTAGTCCTGGTATATTTTAACCTTAGCAATACAAGCTAGAGTATAGAGATGATCATATACCTTAAAGTTGTTTGTTCCAGCCATGAGTGCCTGAGCAGGGGTGACATCTTGAACCATAAAGCTCCAATCAACTTCTTGTGCTACAGCAGTAGCTTCAGTTGATTTTCTAGCAACTTTTGGTGTTGAAGGATGTGAGGAGGCATGAGCAGATCCCGAGTTTGATTTGGGAGCTTTGTATTACCTTGCAAAATGGCCCAACTAGTTACAGTTGTAACATTTGGCCTTTGCTTTGTCAAACCTGAACTGGCTGCTCGTTGTTTTATAAGGAACTCCCTTCAAGTTCTTTTAAAGTACTTCTTTGCCTTGTAGGTTAACGGTGCCATTTGTTGGACTATGTCCATGTATTCCACATCATCTGAGCTGAAACACTCTAGATCCTCAAAAAATAATTGAAAATTATTAAAGTGTCCACTCCCTAATACAAAAGCACAGCTGTCCTGAAAAGGACTAGGCTGAGCCTGTTGAGACCTTCGGGTCTCATGGAATGTGATGTAAGGCCCAGAAGAGGTGGATGGCTGCTGGGAGTAAGACATGTACTGTTAAGGTTGAGGGGGTCTTGAGCCTTCAGCAACCATGAGAGCGTTGCTAGTAGAAAGGCTTAAAGGTCTGCTTCCTTGACAGCCACTCTTGTTTTCTATCTCTACGCGGTATCCATCTAGAATACCATATAGCTCAGTCATTGTGAGTGTGTTCAGGTTCTCTATTCTCTTAATGGAAACAAATGAGGTTGTCTTGATATCTGATGAACCCTTTTATACGCCAGCTCCATTGTTTGTAGTTTTCTGGGATGATGATGGGTGCTTTAGTCGTCCTCCCCATTTCACATTTAGATTTCTGGTTAAGGGCCATGTTTTGAGTGTAGTAAAAGAGTGAATGAACAAGAGGTTGACTAGGATGGTTAGATCACACAATCAAGAGCCTATAAAGCTCTAATACCAATTGCAGGATCGGTTATGATACTCAACATAGGTATTTTACTCACAAACACTCAAGAAGCAGAGTACATCTAAGAGTTGATTATAATATACTAAGTAATGCAAAGAAAACACAAGAGAATAATTTTCAAGATACTTGTATATATTATTTCTCAACTCAAAGTATACAAGACTCTTAAAAACTTACTACAAAAGTTACAATGAGAAACCCTATATACTACTATCTATAGCCAGATATACTTTGATACCAGCTGGAATCCTCTAACTAAAGCAGATGCAACAAAGCTATAGTTTAAGTATCTTAGATAATGTCTTATCTAAGATATGGTAGTCAGGACATATTCATGACTTACCTTTTGTAACCAACTAAAGTTGGCAACTTGTACGAACATATAAAGGTGAACAGTGGGATAAACTATGGTCAACTACATGGCCTTTTGGGAAAATGCCATGCAGCATCAAAGGTCTGCAGCGGAGTGTCAGAGTCCATACTTATGTCCACCGGTTCATAGCAGTATCTTCTGAAGGTTAATTGGGTTTAGAAGAACAAGTTCTTCTGAAGCCTTTTATACTTCAAAAGAAGCTGCTTCTTTCGTGGCTTGGGGACTTCTATTTTGGAAGTCATTGTATTTGAATTCTTCTAAGTCTTGAACTTTGGAAGAGAAGACTTTGTCTTCGGAAATTGGAGCTTTTCCTTCGGAAGTTGATTCTGCACTTTGTCTTCGGAAGAACTCCATATCTTCGGAAGTTCCATAATTAGCTTTGGAAGTCCTTTACAAGTTGTACCAAAAATAGTCTAAGTGTTTAGTTTTGATTACAACAGCCTTCTTCTTGATCCAACAAAACCTTTAAAAATCCACGTCTACAACTTTATAATTTCCGCTATAAGCATACACCATTTTGTCAAGGGCCTTCGTAGTCACCAACTGAACTGAGCTGATATAGATTCATCAGCTTTAATTGGACAATCCTGAAACCTCATCAAATCTTCTCTTCCGAATTTGAGTAAACCAATAGGGTCTATGATACAGAATTCTTTATCTACACAATAGATGATCGTATGTCCAGTTTTCTTTTAACAAATTCATTTCATAAGCTTTGACAAACTATTAGGTGGCACATGAGCATGGATTGGAATCTTCTAGCATACTTAGAATGCTTGAACACTCTTATCTTCATATGCAGTTTGGTTTTTGGGCCAATGCTATACTCATCTATAATCACTTTAAATTTAGAAGTTTAAAAATCCTTGAAATTGGTCTTACTAGGTCTCTAAATCATATTCGTTATTCAATTAGCCATGCTATAGTTAGTAGGGTTAAAAAATGGCACCGTTCCATAGCATAAGGATATGAAGCTCTAAGGTATGGAAATTATACTTATCAAGATAATAGTCGATAGCTCTAGCTTTTCTCTTCAACACATACATTGTCTTCTTTACATCGTATTCCTAATTCAACACATCATCTGAATTCTCATACCGTGTAAATGGTGTCAATTGTGTAAGTGTTTGAACTTGTGCAAGTAGAGGAGGAGCAGACATAATCAAATCTCCAACTTTTCTAAAAGTAGGTTGTCCTATTAGATCAGTTGGATCAATAGTATCATCTTTGTGCTCAACTCCTGAATAAGTCGGAATCTCACCTTCTGCCACACCCCGATCAACGATGTAATTATTGGGGTGTACGAATGTGAATCGATTGCTAATCGCACATGGTAGTAAATACATTGAAATAATATTAAATTTTATTTTCATTGAATAATACTAATCAAATAATCCTTTACAATCAAACAATAATCCAAATAAATATATCAAATGCAATTAACTAGGTACAAGTCCTAAATGAGCATAAAGGAATCCACTCATCAGTATTCCTGAAATCATATGAAAAAGTAACAAGTCAGCTAATGAATTAGCCGATGAGTAAACATAGGTTTCATAAATATATAGATTGATTACAATGATTGAAAACAACTCAACTTATATGTCAATGTCAAGACTTATAAATGCAATAGCGTAACATAAAAGACAAACCACATAATCACGATCTTTAAAAATGGGAATTGACAACTAAATTCATTGATGGCCTATCACCTAAGGATATCTAGGATGTAAATTCCAATACTTGTGGCACATTTATGTCAAACCCTATGAAATTGGATTGGGAATACCAAGAAAAGATAGGTATAAACTCAAAGAGTCAAGCACCATCAAGATGAAGAAAGAAGTATTTCGGTGGCAAAATTAGTGGGTAACATTGCCACTAATGAAAGACTTAACAGATTAGAGTGATAAATGGTAAATTACCACATGTGATCGAACAAAGAATTAATGTTCAACAAGTGATCGATATGTGACAGTTAGGCTGCTTTAGGACACTCATTTATAGATTGTCTTATGCATTTGGGAGGAAGAGAAGAAGTGAATCAAGTTTATGAGGAACAAAAACAGTTTAACATGAACTCTAACACGTATCATCCTAGCCTAAGAAATCACCTTAATTTCTGGTGTGATTATTATACAAACTAGTTAAACCCAACATTGAAGGAGAATCTAGAAAGGAAGATAATAGTAGTACCAGAACCACCAATTAAATTTTATTCAAGGTATCTATTAAGGTGGTTACAATCAAAGACTTTATAATAAGGGTTATGAAGAAATTATTAACATGATACTCAAACAAGTAGCTCTTGGGTTATATTAGTGATGCATGTGATTCTTATATGGAAGATATTATGGAGTTAATGAAGGATAATAAAGTCCAAGATAAAACATCTTCTATAATACAAATGAAACTCAATCAACTAGTAGAATAAATGTCTTTATTATGAAGGGAGAATGGTAAAGTACCTATTGACATTTCAAAGAATCCCAATAACCAAACATCAGGCTCTTAGAATGTTAAGAGTGTGCTCATCATGTAAAGTAACCAGTAACACTGTCAAGAATCCCAAACACTAAATCGTAAAGGTGGTAAAGATATCAAGAAAGAGTATGAAAACCCAAAATTATTTTTTCCAATGGTGGTTTAATAGATACAAGGATAAGGGTATGGAAGCTACACAATCTCATGTCCATTGGCTATAGTAGACCCAATCAAAGCATTTATATCGAGTAAAAGGAGACCTATATCAAGAGCAAATATAGGAAAATTGTAAACAAGTAAAAGTAAATTACTGTTACTTAATGCTACTAAAGGGTTCCTTTTTGCACACAATGAATAAGAGAGTTGGGCACTCGGAAAATACACTACAAGCAGCCAAAACACTTTTAATTAACAACTTATGCATATGCATTTCTGTCGAGTATGATGCCCCCTAATATCCAAGATTTGAGAGCACACCTTGCCTCAATACATTTAAGGGATCATTAAATAAATTATGTACTTTTAGATCTTTGAGCTTGTGTTAGCATTCTCCCACGATGTGTTTGCATGACCGTTTGAAGGGTCAATGAAATATTTTTATAATGATGAGAGACTTAGAACACTTAAGAAGTCAAATAGGAAACCGGCTTATGATGATACTAAGAACACAACTAAAGAGACAGGACAAGAACAAGATAGTATGGTTTCCAAGAATGAGGTATATTTCTCTCAAGTTTTTTAAAGTGTTACAATGTATAAGTCTAAATATAAGTACTTGAGATACTTTATACTACATCATACAACCATCCATACTTTAAAGGTCAGCTAGAAACACTAATCTAGACAACAATATTAATATAAAGTCAATTGGTAGATTTCCTTTTGACTTGTGACTATAACATGCCATAACTCACATCCTAATATATTATAAAAAAGTATAAATGTATAAAAGTACAAAGTTCCTGACAAAAGACCTTAATCTATATTTTGACAAAAGTATGGACTTTTCACGAACTCATATAAGTTGGTGAGTCATCAAAGATGGCAGTGAAAAGTGGTTTAACTTTTGTTAAAAGGTGATTCAGAGAAAACATGTCTTTTCTATCTTCGGAAGAAATTAGTTTTTGTCTTCAGAAGATGTTCTTTAAAGCCTCGGAAGACTTTATCTTTAGCTTCAAAATATATTGTTTTTTGGTTTTGGAAGATTTGATACATAGCATAGTTCACTGAGTTTTATCAAATCTTCTGAAGTAACTTCCTTGTACTTTACATGTGCATGCTTAGAGCTCTTTGGTTGCATCATCCTGTAATTTTATTCTTACAAACTCCCCTAGGCTAATGCTACCAAAACAAAAGAAACCTTTCAGAAGATGTCTTTGAACCCTGAAACATTCTCACAAGATTTGTTAAAATAGTTTGTAAGTAAATCAAGATCAAATAGCCAATTAGGACTACAACCTTTCATACTGGGAGTGTACTCATTGAAAGTTATATTGGCTGGCTCCTCAACTACTCTAGTTCTGAGATTGTATACACTATATGCCTTGGATTAAAAAGAGTATCCAATAAAATGTCCATCATCTGATTTCTCAACAAATTTGGCTATTTGGTCATAGGTATTCGAGATGGTACAAGGACATCCAAATAACCTGAGAAAACCATTTAAAGGTTTTCTATTGTGCTAAAGTTCATAAGAAGTCTTACTATGAGTCTTGACTACTTAAACTCTGTTTACACATAGCAAGCAATGTTTACAGCTTCTTCCTAGAAGGTGATGGGCAGTTTAGAGTCAAACAACATAGTCTTTCAGCTTCAATTAGTGTCATGTTTCTCCTCTCAGCTACACCATTATTCTAAGGAGTCCTGGGAGCATTATATTTTCTTGAAATATCATTTTCATCACAAAATGTATCAAGGATTTGGTTCTTTGATTTAGCTCCTTGATCACATCTTATGGTCTTGACCTTGTGATCATAGTGATTCTAAATCTTTAAGATGAAATTCTTTAGGATCTTAGGGGTCTAATCCTTAGTTCTAAGAAAGAAGATCCAAGTGAACCTTGTAAAGTCAATGTGATCACCAAAAAGTAAGAGGTCCTTCCTAGATTCATTACACTAGCGTGGCCAAAGATATCCATATATAACAAGTGTAGGGGAATAGTGATGTTGATTATCTTTGGCTTGTGAGATACCTTATGTTGCTTCCCCTTCAAGCATGCAACACAGTGGTCATCACTTGTAAACTTTTTCTTTGGAATTCTAGTTACCAAATGATTTTTAATTAATTTATTCATGTTCATAAAGTTTACTTGGCATATTCTTTGATGCCAGAGGAAAAACTCATCACTATTTGTTTTACATAGAAAGAATGAAACTTCTCCTGATGAAGGTGTTTCTTGCAAGTCCATTTTGTACATGTTCCATTTCCTAGGGGCTTTGAGAAGGATATGTTCTCAAGGAATAACCACCCTGGGCTTGAGAACAATGCAATCAGGCTCAATAAAAGCATGTTGTGTCTATGCTCACAAAATTGAGATACACTCAAAATTGAGATGTTTAGTTACATTTGGAAACCCAAGCCTTGTTGGTCTTAAGTTCATCAAAAGAACTTGAAGACAATGCAACAGTATTTGATCCTATGGTCAGATTTGAAGGATTATTTGTTGATGTTAATGAAGAACTTTCAGTCACATGGTCTTTCTTTGTCTTCCACACCACCTTTGGAAGCTTAGACTTCAGCTTCAATGCTTCGAAAGTTTTGAAAACTTTGGAAGTTTGGAGACTGGACATTCGGAAGAACTTGATATCACTGTAGCAGGCTTTAGTACTTTGAAAGTATTTACATTTTCTTCATCTTCTTAGTAGTTTCTTTCTTGATCATGTGGATAGTACTTTTAGGATTATAGAATCAATTCTTTGCAAAATGAGAAGTACTACCATACATGACACAGAATTTCTTAGCAGTTTTGCACTTCTTGAAGCTCTTGTAGATACAGTTTGGAAGGGTAGTTTGAAAGGTCGTCATGGCTTTCTGATCTGTGTCTATTCTCTTTCTATCTTCTTTAGAATAATCGTCCACCTCCTTTGGAATCATACCATCTTGAACAACAGCTGAATTGGTGCTTGGTATGTGAGGCCCAGACATAAATAATTTCCACATTCTGGAGTCTTTAGACTTGATAAAGCCTTCCATTCTTTGACACCAGTATCGAAGTCTTTAGGAGTGATTAGTGAGGACTTTGTCATGGTTGGGTTCCATATCAGCCTTTGTGAGAGTTGCCATTGAGTTTTTAAAAGTTTTGTGAGACCGAGGGATCTAAGATGGTGAGATATTACAATCAAGAGCTTGGAATGCTTTGATACCAATTGCAAGACCGTTGATGGGATGGTCAATACACTTAGTCTCACAACGAAGAGAGTATTTAGAATACTTAACAAATCAAATAAGGAACCGGGACTTTGTTTATGATGCTATGAATATACAAGTAAACTAAAGACAAAAACTTAAGAACAACAAGAGAGTTTGGTTGTCAAGATTGCAATATATTGCTTCTCAAGTTCTATTACAAGTATTTACAAAGCATAAGAAATAAGTTACAAAGAATTGAGATACATTATAGTATATACTATAGCCAGCCATACTTTTAAGGCTAGCTGGAAACATTGATCTACACAACAAAATCAATGTAGAGTCAAAAGGCAAATTTGTTTTTTGACTAGTGACTATGAATGTCATAGCTCACATCCTAATATATTACAAAGAGGAAAAAAGTACATAATATAGAAGGTTATAGACTCAAGACCTCAATGTATAGTTGAAAAAATCATGGATCATTCACCAAGTTGTATAGGTTGGTGAGTCTTCAGAGTGGCAGCAGAAAGTTGGTCAGCTTTATGAAATATACATCAAATAAATCATGTTCTTCAAAGTTTTCGAAAGAAATCTGTCATCACTACATTGGCTTCGGAAGACTTTGTCTTTGAAGCTTTAGAAGACTTTACTTTTGACTTCGGAAGATATTGGTCTTGGCGTTGGAAGATATAGTCTTGGCTTCGGAAGATATTAGTCATGGCTTCAGAATATTTTCTGTAGATATTATATGAAGAGGCGGAAGCAACCAAACACCCGAAGTCTTTCCTGCATGCATGCACATGAGTACTGAAGAAGAATGCTTCGGAAGTTTCACACAAGCAATAGAAATATTCTAAGTGTGAAATCTTCCAAAGCCAAGACCAATATCTTCCGAAGCCAAAGATGAAGTCTTTCGAAGCTTCAGAGAAAAACTCTTCCGAAGCCAACACTTGAAGATAGATTTCTTCCGAAGACTTTTAGTATACATGCTTTATTTGATGTACTTTATAGAAGCTGGACCCCCTTTCCGCTGCAACTCTGTAAAATCACCAACTTACATGAGTTGGTGAAAAGGTCCATGCTTTTAGTAACTGTACTTTGAGGTCTTAAGTCTGTAACTTTCTACTTCATGTACTCTATCCTTTTTGTAATAGATAAGGATGTGAGCTATGGCATGTCATAGTCACTAGTTAAAAGGAAATCTGCCTTTTGACTCTACAATTGATTTTGTTGTGTGTCTAGTCAATTGTATCCAGGACCTTCAAAGTATGGTCTACTGTAGGATGTAGTATAAGTATCTCATGTTCTTGTAACTTTTTTTATGCTTTGTAACACTTGTAAAAGAACTTGAGAAAGCAATATACTGTAATCTTGAAAACCACCTCCTTGTATATCTTGTTCTTTTGTTATGTCTTTTAATTACTTGTGTTGTTAGTGTCTTTACTTGTGGTTAATCCAGTTCACTGTTTGATTAAGTAAGTTGCTCTCCTCTTTGTGTTGTTATGTTGTAAGTGACCACCCTTTAACGATGTTGCATTTTCTACTTGGTACTAAGTGCATGCATGCAGGAAGCACTTGGGTTGTTTTGGGTGCATCAGCCTTTAGATAACCTTACATTACGAAAGCGAGGTCTTTAAAAATTTCAAACAAATAATTTTTTCAATCAACTCGGCCCCGCTTGTCAAAATACGTAGACGTAGAATTGATAAACGAATCTACATCTCTGGCTATTAAAAATCAGCAAAAGTGAGCTCCATGAAATTTGACTAAGGTAAACAGTCTGCGCATGTTCTCTATCCGTAGATCTTCTACGGAAGAACATAAATTTTCTTTATCCGTAAATCATCTACAGAAGAACAAAGTTAAGTTTCTATCTGTATCTCATCTACGGAAGAACAAAGTGCTTTGAATGCTCTATCTGCAGATCTTCTACGGAAGAACAAAAAGTTAATGTTCTATTTCCGTAGATCATCTACGGAATAACAAGGTTTGGTTGCTGATTTTCAGCTAACATGCTACTAAATTAAACCTTGTTGCTGAAAATGGTTAAGTGTGGGAGCTTCAAGTCCACCTCATGCACCTAAATAGTTCTCATGTGCCTGAACAGTTATCATGTGCCTAAACAGTTATCATGTGCCTGAACAGTTATCATGTTGCTGAAAAATGGTTAAGTGTGGGCGTTTAAAGTCAACCTCATGCGCTTGAAAAAGTTCTCACGCGTCTGAACAGTGCTAAAGCGCCTGTATAGTGCTAATGCGCCTGTACAATGCTCATTGCGTGAATTGTGCTCATGCGTTTAAACAGTGTTCAAGATCCTGAACAGTTCTCATACCCCCAAATCTCTTCGTTTTGGCTCTAACTTGCTGATTATGATGATGTTTTCATGTTTGTTTGATCTGATAAATCATTGTTCATCAAGTAAACATGAAATTAGAGCTCAAATCCACATCCAAATCTAGGGATTAATGAAGAACATGAAAAATATTGAAAAACCCACTTGCTAGTGATTTTGATTTTGATCCAAACATGATGTTGATGCTGATTTGTTGATGAAATTTTAGTGTAGCATCATGTTGATGAATTCAAATCAATCCAAACTCCATTTCCATGATCCAGATCTAAGAATTTCTTAAGAACACCAAGAATACACACTAGTGTGTGAAAATGACGAACATGAATATGAAAATCCCAAATCACATGGATTCTACTTCAAACTTTGATTTCATGCTTCCAATTGTTGATTTGATCATAGATGATTATCAAAAAATATTAGATTCAAGCTGAATCCATCAAATTCACCTCAAATCCTTGGATTTCTCATGAAGAACACACTAACTTTGTATTCATGTTTTCTTCAAATCTTCACTAATTTAAGCAATCTAACCATAAAAACCAAAAAACAATATAAATCCAACACCCCAGCTCTGATACCAATTGTGTGTTCCCCATTCAAACAAAATCATTGAGCTTGGATCTTAGGATTCAAATTGATAAGAACAAAATTTGATTATTAGATGCTAATTTTAATAATGATGAACACAAAAGTGTTTAATGTTTGTTGTTTTATTGATTTTGATGAATTCATCATCTATGAAGGATGATGATATGATGATGTTGTTGATGGAGTATGATTCCCACTTTTGGTGGTGAACCATCCACCCACATTACAATAATGATATATGTTGTTTTTATATACTAGCATTTATAATATTTACAAAAAAACTCTAGACTAATACTGTTGTTGCTTTTGTTCTTCAAGTCTTCATCTTCAATAATTATTGGAAATATTCAATTTCTTTAAAGGTAGAATACCCACGTAAATACATTTTAAGATTTTGACTAATTTTAAGTTCACTTAAATATTCCGACAAGTTTAATTGGTTTGCAATCTACCATTAACTGTTTTCATTTTCATTTTTATTTTACTATGTAATAAGTAATTTTCTTATTTAACTAAGAAAAATATATTAAAAAGATATATTTTGTTAAATTTATTATTTTTATAAATAAAATAAATAATACAAAATATTCTTAAGGCAAAAAGTAGATAATTTCAAAATATTAGAATAAATATCACCGGTGATATGGGGCAAGGGTGTATATCCGGCCAGCGATACCACGATACACAACCATGTGGTATCTTTTTATGGTGATATTGAATTTATTTATTTCTATTTTTCTTTTTAGCGATACAACATGTGTGTGCATATCCGGCCAGCGATACGAGTGATACAACATGCCTTGGTATCGCCAACCCGAGATATATTGCATATGTGGAAGCATTTGATTGGTGGAACAAACATGTAAAATTAAAAGTCAATGGCTATTTAAATAAAAATAATTGGTCAAATGGTTTTTTGAAAATTTTCCATTTCATTGATAATTTTCACACATGAAAGAGTACGAGGGTTTTTTGAAGGCATCATTTTTACCATTGTTAAATTTTTAATGGTAATACCTCAGCTTCTATATGTACCAGGCTAGTTTTATTTTGGGCAGTTTAAAGCTGTGATAGTCACGGGAATTCAATTGTTATGTAGAAATAGTAGTACTTCAACAACTTTACTACCTAGACAAACTAGTACCTCATCTTTACTTTTGTCCTTTCTTATTAGCCAATGGATGATGTGCTATATGTTTAAAGCTTGGCATAATTTGAAATTGAAGAAAACAATCATAACTTAAAAATCAACTTAGAACACGTAGCGTAATTTCATAGATCGCAACATGCGAAGATGAATATGTTGTTTGAATTACTCCTCTCATGGTTTGAGTGTTCGTTCAAGATTTCTTGCAAAAATGTTTCTTAATATTTTGATTTGAGTTTGTATAAAACTGGTTAATTTTATTTAATATACTTAATAGTAGCTTTGGAAATAACGTACTTAAAATTAACTTTTATAATTGCTACATACAATTACAATAAGTAGCAAGTCTAAATAAGGTCCTATAAAACTGATTTACTTTTAAAAATATTGCAGATCATTAAGTAGCAAGTCCAAATAAGGCTGTTTAAAAATGATTACTTTTGAAAATATTGCAAATATTGCAGACTTTTGTTATTTAACAAAGTCTTTTTTACTCGCAACAACGACTGAATCACAATATCATATAAAAACAAACAAAATGAAATAGACCCGCGGCAACGAACGGTCTCAATTTCTAGTTAAGAAATTAGAAAAATATAATATTCACAAGAAGGATCTCCTGAAGCAGCAGTTTGAAACTTCACATTCAAAACAGGTAAAACCATGACTCAGCAATACTTCAGGTATGTTGAGATAGTGGATACCCTTGTGGATGGAGGAGTTCCTCTTGAAAACAGGGACATTGTAAGGAGTTTATGTCCTCACTTCCTAGGCAGTGGACACACTACTGTGTGGTGATAAAGAGTACTGAAAATCTCAAAACTCTTACTCTGATAAAGTTGTATGGGATTCTCAGTGGATACCAGATGGAGATGACATACAAGGTTCATCTGGCAACTCCAACAATCAAATGTGTTCAGCCCTGCGTGTGGTTGAATGGGATAGCATAGACCCCCAACATCATCTCATATGCTACCCTGATAATTCACAAATGGGTCCTTTCATTACGTTCTTAGAGACCCCAAGGGAGAACTACACTCAAGAAAGCCCATTCCAAGAGACAAGCACTTCTCTAGCCTTTGTGTCTTCTGATGAAAGTTGTGGCAGCTTTCTTTTCACCCTTGAAGACCTGGACTGTATCCATCCAGATGATCTGGAGTACATGGAGATAGTTCAGGAGATGGCTCTTCTCACTCACAAAGCCAAGAAGTTATACAAGAGGATAGAGAGGAAGTATCCAAGCAATGCAACCAGTAGAAAGTTTGGTCTAGACAAAGGCAAAGTCAAGTGTTACAACTGTAACTTGATGGCCACTTTGCCAGAGAGTGTAAGGCACCTAGCACAAGTGATGGCCAAACACAGTCCAAACCCAACTACACTGACCAAGCTCCCCAGAATGAGAAGCCAAAGCAGTTGCTATTGAAGAAGGAGGCTTTGACTGGAGCTTTCAGGTGGAAGATGCCTCTCCAAACAAAGCACTAATGCAGATCATGATGATGCCAAGGTATTGGAACATCTTTGTACTCCTGAATGCATTGCTAAAGTTAATAGATACAGGTCCTATAACTTGGAGATGAGATCTGATCTTGAGTCCTTAAACATTTTAAAATCTGATTTTAGAAAGTCTGAAAATGATTATAAACTAAAGATTGAGGACTTAGAGAAAACCATTTTAGTTCTAAAACATGAGCATATAGATATTAGGACTCAGATCAAGGATCTCATAACCAAGCTAACTAAATGCCAGGCTGAGCTTGTGATTAGCAAAGCCAGGGCAGAAAAGTGTGTTCTTGAAGAAGAGACCTTCAAGAACATGATATCTTCATCCCTACACAACAAGGTGTCTTATCAAAATAGGCAGGGACTAGGATCAAATGAGATTGCTCCTCCACACACAATCTTGTCAGTAAGATCTCCTAGGTGTGGAACTTGTGAAGATGAGCTTCCTCTCATAGATCCATTGAGTGAAGAGGATGAAGAAGTGATAGTAAAGAATTCCTCTGAGAAGAGTGAAGAAGAGGATTCTAAGAAGGGCCACTATCCTTTGAGGAGAAGAAGAAGACTGTGATGACCAAGTCAATGAAAAAGAACTTGATCAGAAAGAGCAAAAGAAATCAAGGAAGGCTCAAGAGATCAAGGCTACTTTTGACTCTAAGTAGAAACAAGTTTTCATCTCTGTAGGGTTTGAAGTAGTAAAGACTGAAGACATCAACCAAAACTCTTCTGCTAAGAGTTCTAGTTTTCGTTCAAATCATCTCAGTAACAAGAAGAGGACTGATTTGCTGTGTACCACTGTTGCACAGCCTGGACCATCAAACTCTAAGAATAGTTCCCAACCCAAAAAGACTGTCTCAGCATCTGGAAAGATGAAGGTGGAGAAGGGATGTGACCAAAGACAATCTTGTTCCTAGCAGAAGACCCTTGCGAAGAAGAAAATGGTGTGTGTCATGTGTGAAAGTACCACTCACATTGCTAAGGACGGTCCTACAATCCTAAAGGTACTGTCCATATGACGAAGACAAAGACTTCAAAGAGTTCCAAGAAGACTCAAGCTTCGGAAGGAAAATCTGTTCCCTTTAGAAGCTCCAAATCTAAGAAGAAGGCAAGTGGAAAATTACCTTCGGAAGAGAAGTTGGTCTCGGAAGAAAGGAATTCTTCTGAAGCCCTGAAGTCTGCTGCAGTGTCTGCAGAATCTTTTGAAGGTTCAGTCATCAAAACTTCCAAAGTCCCCAAAGCTTCCAAAGTTTTAAAGGTCAAGTCCAAGACTCCAAAGGTGGTGTGGAAGTCTAAAATAGACCAAGTGACTGAAAATTCTCCATCAACAGCAGCTTAAGATCCTTCTAGTACAATCATAGGATCTATTACTGTTGTATTACCTTCTGAATCACTTTGTGAGACCAAGAAAAGTAAGGCTTGGGTTTCCAAATGTAACTAATCATTTTCTCTATGCAAAGAGAGCTCAAGACAAACAAAAATGTCTAGATCATTAACAGTGGCTGTTCCAGACACATGATAGGCAATAGGTCACTACTTCATAACTTTGAAAGGATTGATGGAGGACCAGTTGCTTTTGGAGGAGATGAAGGTGGTTACATTTCTGGAAGGGGCAAGGTCACAAATGGTAAGCTCAGCATTGAAAAGGTAAACTTTGTCAAGGAGCTTGGGTACAATAATCTGAGTGTATCTCAATTTGGTGATCAGAGTCATAACATGTTGTTTAGTGAGCATGAGTGCATTATTCTCAAGCCTGGAGTGGTGATTCCTCATAAGCACATCCTTCTTAGAGCCCCTAGGAAAGGAAACATGTACAAGATAGACTTGCAAGAAATATCTCCCTCTGGAGAAGTTTCATGCTTTCTGTCTAAAGCCAATAGTGATGAGTCTTTCCTTTGGCATAAAAGAATGTGCCATGTAAACTTTAAGAACATGAATAAACTAATTAAGAATGATTTTGTAACTGGATTTCCAAAGAAAGAGTTTACAAGTGATGACCATTGTGATGCATGCCTAAAAGGGAAGCAACATAAGGTATCTCACAATCCTAAGGAAATGAACTCCATCATTACACCCCTACACTTGTTACATATGGATCTCTTTGGCCCTACCAGTGTAATGCAACTTGGAAAGACCTCTTACTGTTTAGTAATCACAGATGACTTTACAAGACTCACTTGGGTCTTTTTCCTTAGAACTAAGGATGAGACTCTTGAGATTTTGAAAAACTTCATCTTGAAGATTAAGAATCAATTTATTCACAAGGTCAAGATCATAAGATGTGATCAACGAACTGAATTTAAGAACCAAATCCTTGATACATTTTGTGATGAAAAGGGTATTACAAGACAATACATTGCTCCCAGGGTTCCTAAGCAGAATGGTGTTGCTTAGAGGACAAATAGGACACTGATTGAAGCTGCAAGAACCATGTTGTCTGACTCTAAGCTGCCCATCACCTTCTAGGCAGAGGCAGTCAACACTGCCTGCTATGTGCAGAACATAGTTTTAGTGGTTAAGACTCATGGCAAGACTCCTTATGAACTTTGGCACAAGAGGAAACCTTTCATTGGTTTTCTCAGGTCATTTGGACGTCCTTGCACCATCTTGAATACCAAAGATCAAATTCCCAAATTTGCTGAGAAATCAGATGATGGACATTTCATTAGATACTCTTCCCAAGCTAAGGCTTATAGAGTATACAATCTCAGAACTAGAATTGTTGAGGAGTCAGCCAATATGATTTTCAGTGAACACACACCCTATGATGTTGGTTCTGGTCCTGATTGGCTATTTGATCTTGATTTAGTTATCGACTGTTTTAACAAATCTTGTGAGAATGTTTACAGATTTGTAGAAAATTTAAATGCAGGTGATCCTGATCCAAGATTTGAGCTAAGAAGACCTTTAGGTCATACATTTTCAGCTCTAGTTGAACTACTTCTGCAAATGAGGTTTCTATCAGCGCTACAATGACAACCTCAGCTGATACATCTAGGATGCCTTCAAATTCCAGCTCAGAGGTTCCACAACCAGATAAAGATGCTTCAATTGTAGAAGACAATGATAGTAGTGGTGACAGTGATCAAGACTTTCTTGATGCTGATAACCACTCTGTAGATGAAAACATCCATGTTGTCACACACTCCTTAGATCAAGTCTCTCTTGATAAGTTTGCTGAGGTGGTGGGTGAAACATCTATGCCGGAACTAAATTTCTCTAATTTAGATCTTTCTAAACAACTTGTTGTGATCCCTCAGCTTAGGATCCACAAGTCTCACCCTACCACAAACATCATTAGAGATGTTGTCAAAGGGGTAAGAACAAGAGGACAAACCCATGAAGAAAATGTTTGTCTTCACTCTTGTTTCTTATCCCAAATAGAGACAAAGAAAGTTGATGAGGCTCTAAAGGATGGAAGTTGGGTTGAAGCTATGCAACAGGAGTTGCTTCAGTTCAAAAGGCAGAAAGTTTGGAACCTTGGTCCTCTTCCTTATGGGAAGACTACCATTGGAACCAAATGGGTGTTTAGGAATAAGAAGGATGATAGAGGCATTATCATCAAGAATAAAGCTAGACTAGTTATTCAATGATACACATAAGAAGAAGAAATTGACTACACTGATGTCCTTGATCCAGTAGCAAGACTAGAAGTTGTTAGGATATTACTAAAATTTACTGCATCCAAGAACTTCAAGATCTTTCAGCTTGATGTGAAGTGTGCTTTTCTGTATGGAGTGATTGATGAAGAGGTGTATGTCAAACAGCCACCTGGTTTTGTAGATCCTGATCATCCTAATTATGTCTACAAACTTGACAAAGCTCTTTATGGGCTGCATCAGGCACCTAGGAAGTGGTATGAGACATTATCTGAGTATCTTTGCAAACATGGATACAGGAGAGGTATCATAGATGGAACTCTCTTCATCAAAGAACAGGGAATGACATACTGCTAGTTCAAGTGTCTGTAGTTGACATCATCTTTGGTTTAACTAATCCAAAGCTCTGCAAAGACTTTGAGAACCTGATGAAGGATAGATTTGAAATGAGTGCCATGGGGGAACTCAATTTCTTTTTGAGAATTCAAGTGAAGCAAGTTGAAGATGGCATCTTCATTAGTCAGTCAAAGTATGTTCAGGACATACTCAAGAGGTTCAACATGACTGATTATAAGATTGCAAAGACACCCATAGCAAGAAATCACTCCCTTTGACCTGATCTTGAGGGCGAATGTGTGGATGAACACCTTTACAGGGCTATGGTTAGGTCTCTTATGTATCTTACAGCTAGCAGGCCTGATATCATGTTTGCTAGATGTATTTGTGCAAGATATCAAGCCAAACCTAAGATGTCTCACCTCATCACTGTCAAGAGGATTCTAAGATACCTCAAAGGTGCTTCAACACTTGGTCTTTGGTATCCTAATAATCCTGACTTCAATCTGTATGCATATACAGATAGTGATTATGGTGGTTGCAACATGTCTGCAAAGTCTACATCTGGGGGATGTTAGTTTCTTAGTGGAAGGGTTGTCTCATGGCAATGCAAGAAACAATCTTGTGTCTCTGTATCAACTGCTGAAGCTAAATAATTGCTGCAGCAAGTTGTTGTACTCAAGTGCTTTGGATTCAGAATCAGATGTTGGACTATGGGTTAAACTTCAAGGAGACTCCCATTCACATAGACAACAATAGTATTATCTTAATCACAGAGAATCTTGTGCCGCACTCAAGGACCAAGCACATCAATATCAGGTATCATTTCATAATAGATAATTATGAAAAGGGGTTAATTAAACTAGTCAAGGTTCACACAGATGAACAATATGCTAATCTGCTTACAAAGGCTTTTAATGAACAGAGATTTAAATATCTAATATCAGCTGTTGGGATGATCAACCTTGATTAGCTTTTTCTTAAAACTAATTCTTATTATTTCTTAAAATATGTGTGTCCTAAGTTGTCTAGTTCATTACTTTCATAAGCTCTTGTTTTCTTTGGATAAAGACCTTTTTGAAGACTTTCCTTAGAATTTTGAAATTTTCTAATCCTTCGAAAGATATGTTTTTACCTTCGAAAGAAAATTATGCCTTCAAAACAAATAACTGTCTATGAAATTTTACCTTCAGAAGAGATTTCTAAAATATCTTCTAAAGCTTAAAATGCTTGTCTCGGACACTTATATGTTTTCAAGAACCTTTTTCTTCCGAAGCAAAATTAACTCTTGGAAGCTTTGCTCTTAAATGTTATTTTCATTGAATAATACTAATCAAATAATCCTTTACAATCAAACAATAATCCAAATAAATATATCAAATGCAATTAACTAGGTACAAGTCCTAAATGAACATGAAGGAATCCACTCATCAGTATTCCTGAAATCATATGAAAAAGTAACAAGTCAGCTAATGAATTAGCTGGTGAGTAAACATAGGTTTTCATACATGTATATATTGATTGCAATGATTGAAAACAATTCAACTTATATGTCAATGTCAAGACTTATAAATGCAATAACGTAACATAAAAGACAAACCAAGATAATCACGATCTTTAAAAATGGGAATTGACAACTAAATTCATTGATGGCCTATCACCTAAGGATATCTAGGATGTAAATTCCAATACTAGTGGTACATTTATGTCAAACCTTATGAAAGTGGATTGGGAATACCAAGAAAAGATAGGTATAAACTCAAAGAGTGAAGCACCATCAGGAAGAAGAATGAAGTATTTTGGTGGCAAAATTAGTGGGTAACATTGCCACTAATGAAAGATTTAACAGATTAGAGTGGTAAATGGTAAATTTACCAATATGTGATGGATCAAAGAATTAATGTTCAGCAAGTGATCGATATGTGATAGTTAGGTTGCTTTAGGACACTCACCTATAGATTGTCTTATGCATTTGGGAGGAAGAGAAGAAGTTAATCAAGTTTATGAGGAAAAAAACAGTTTAACATGAACTCTAACACGTATCATCCTAGCCTAAGAAATCACCTTAATTTCTGGTGTGATTATTATACAAACTAGTTAAACCCAACATTGAAGGAGAAACTAGAAAGGAAGATAACAGTAGTACCAGAACCACCAATTAAATTTTATTCAAGGTATCTATTAAGGTGGTTACAATCAAAGACTTTATAATAAGGGTATGAAAGAAATTATTAACATGATACTCAACCAAGTAGCTCTTAGGGTTATAGTAGTGATGCATGTGATTCTTATATGGAAGATATTATGGAGTTAATGAAGGATAATAAAGTCCAAGATAAAACATCTTCTACAATACAAATGAAACTCAATCAACTAGTAGAATGAATGTCTTTATTATGAAGGGAGAAAGGTAAAGTACCTATTGACATTTCAAAGAATCCCAATAACCAAACATCAGGCTCCTAGAATGTTAAGAGCGTGCACATCATGTAAAGTAAATAGTGACACTGTCAAGAATCCGAAACACTAAATCGTAGATGTGGTAAAGATATCAAGAAAGAGTATGAAAACCCAAAATTTAACAACTTTTCCAATAGTGGTTTAATAGATATAAGGATAAGGGTATGGAAGCTACATGATCTCATGTCTATTGGCTATAGTAGACCCAATCAAAGCATTTATATCGAGTAAAAGGAGACCTATATCAAGAGCGAATATAGGAAAATTGTAAACAAGTAAAAGTAAATTTACTGTTACTTAATGCCACTAAAGAGGTTCCTTTTTGCACATAATGTATAAGAGAGTTGGGCACTTGGAAAATACACTACAAGCAGACTAAACACTTTTAGTTAACAACTTATGCATATGCCTTTCTGTCGAGTATGATGCCCCATAAAATCCAAGATTTGAGAGAACACCTTAACTCAATACATTTAAGGGATCATTAAAAAAATTATATTCTTTTAGATCTTTGAGCTTATGTTAGCATTCTCCCACGAAGTGTTTGCGTGACCGTTTGAAGAGTCAATGCAACATTTTCATAATTATGAGAGACTTAGAACACTTAAGAAGTCAAATAGGAAACCGGCTTATGATGATACTAAGAACACAAGTAAAGAGACAGGACAAGAACAAGATAGTATGGTGTCCATGAATGAGGTATATTGCTCTCAAGCTTTTTTACAAGTGTTACAAAGTATAAATCTAAATATAAGTACTTGAGATACTTTATACTACATCATACAACCATCCATACTTTGAAGGTCAGCTAGAAACACTAATCTAGACAACAAGATTAGTATAAAGTCAATTGGTAGATTTCCTTTTGATTTGTGACTATGACATGCCATAACTCACATCCTAATATATTATAAAAAAGTATAAATGTATAAAAGTACAAAGTTCCTGAAAAAAGACCTTAATCTATATTTTGACAAAAGTATGGACTTTTCACCAACTCATATAAGTTGGTGAGTCATCAATGACGACAGTGAAAAGTGGTTTAGCTTTTGTTAAAAGGTGATTCGGAGAAAACATGTCTTTACTATCTTCAGAAGAAATTAGTTTTGTCTTCAGAAGATGTTGTTTAAAGCCTCGGAAGACTTCATCTTTGGCTTCAAAAGATATTGTCTTTTGGTTTTGGAAGATTTGATACATAGCATAGTTCACTGAGTTTTATCAAATCTTCTGAAGTAACTTCCTTGTACTTTACATGTGCATGCTTAGAGCTCTTTGGTTTCATCATCCTATAAATATATTCCTTACAAACTCCCCTAGGCTAATGCTACCAAAACAAAAGAGACCTTTCAGTCTTGTTCTTCATCTATTGACAATCCTCATTAGAATCAAGACCATTCCCTTTATCATCATTTGGTCAGGATCCCCAAACTCTCTAAGTATCTTCTCATGTCATAGAGATCATCCAGAGTAAGGTCAAGAATGTTTTGCCAAAAGTAAATATTTTGACCTCCTTGATATCAAATGACATACCATTTGTCTAGATTAGTAGCAAACATCTAGGACAAGATGGGTCTCTCAGTAGGAAAAGGCTCTACAATAAGTGGACTTGTTGAGCAAAGGAGAGTTTGTCAGCATCAAGAAACTCTTGATCATTGTCACTCCGCTATATCAATTTGACATGGTTGTGCTGATAGGAAGTCAATCTGCAGGATTAGTTACCACTGGAGCTGAAGTAGTAAGATTTGATGGTCTTCTTAGCTCAAATCTTAGATCAGGATCACTTGCTGATAAGATGTCTTTGAACCCTGAAACATTCTCACAAGATTTGTTAAAATAATTTGTAAGTAAATCAAGATCAAATAGCCAATTAGGACAACAACCTTTCATACTGGGAGTGTACTCATTGAAAGTTATATTGGCTGGCTCCTCAACTACTCTAGTTTTGAGATTGTATACACTATATGCCTTGGCTTGAAAAGAGTATCCAATAAAATGTCCATCATCTGATTTCTCAGCAAATTTGGCTATTTGGTCTTAGGTATTCAATATGGTGCAAGGACATCCAAATGACCTGAGAAAACCATTTAAAGGTTTTCTATTGTGCTAAAGTTCATAAGAAGTCTTACCATGAGTCTTGACTACTTAAACTTTGTTTGGCACATAGGAAGCAATGTTTACTACTTCTATCTAGAAGGTGATGGGCAGTTTAGAGTTGTAGATACATGTGTCTCTAGTTTTTGAATTAATGTAATATGTTTTTATTGCCTTACACCTAAGTAATTGATTGGGTACTCAATGAAATACAATATATGATTGTGCTTATAATGTTGAATATTTCATTGCTTGATATGTAATAAAACTTATTGAACTAACTATATAGGTTGTGGTTGTTTGAATAAATCTAAGTCAATTAATGATTATGAAACATATTCAAATATAATCATATGAAGTTCTCATGCGATTGGACCATGCTAATGGACCATACGCATGAACAACTTCATGCTAATGAACCATTCGTACGAATGAACCAGGAGACTGGATCAGTCGTATGATTGTGACATGAGATTGGCTCAATCACACGACTGAACACTCAGTCGTGCGAATGGATCAACCGCATGACTCAATCGCACGACTGAACCATGCGAATGGTCCAGTCGCAAGATTAAGAAACCTTAACCTATAAATACCACTAAAATCGTGGAAAAATTAGACACTTTGCATAATTCGATACCCACACGTACCCTAGCCGTCCAGAGACTTCTAGTAACCTGTTCCAACTTCATAGATCGCATTAGATCGATTGCTAATCATTCTTAACGTTTAGATTCCATCTTAAATTGATTCTATGTGCGTTCTCACTGACAGGATCGCCAATCAAATAGGATTCCGCACTATTTGATTCGGCATACTCGTAAATCTGTTAGAATTCATCAAGTACACGATCCTAACAAGTGGTATCAGAGCCTTGGCTCTAGATTTACGTGTGATTCAATCGTTTTGATATAAAAATTGTGTTTTTACACTAAAAACCGCAATCTTTTGTGTCAAATCGGGTTTTAGATGTCTCCTGATCGTAAAGTTTAGTTTTTCCGGCATACGGCAATTAGGGTTAGCAAGAAATTCGTGTTTTAGCGTCCAAACACCTTAAACCTACGAATTTTTGAAATCCAGTAGGTTCAGTCGCATGATTGACTCAATCGCACGACTGAGGTCATACGCATCCCCCATACGCACGATTGGACTCATTCGTACTCACATTCGTACGACTGAGAAGTCTATTCGCATTGTTCAACCGCATTAGTCCATTCGGCCGACTGAGTCAACCGCACAAGTTTAGTCACACGATTGAACCATCCGCATTGAATAATCGCCCAAATAGCCCAATCGCACACCTTCATTCGCACTAACAAAACAGTTTGTTTTAAATTTAAAGTTTATAGCAATGGAGAACCAATACTTAGCATTCACAGCAGGGAGAGACTCACGTATTCAGAATTACTACTACTGGATAATGAAATGGGGAATCATAATAAACCCCTAAAGCTAATCACGTTAGATGAATACCCATAATGGATGCAATGTTTCGAGATCTACTTAAATGGAGTAGATCCCAATCTATGGGAATCTATAGAGACGGGGTACAACATGCCAGTCAGAGCTGATGGTGTCAAACTCACACTTGGTGGCATGACTGATGGACAAAACGTCAAATACAATGCTGAAAAGAAAAGTTTATGCTTTGCTTACACAGTCAATTCCAAAGGATATTTTCCATCAATTCTTGGAATATACACAAGCAAAGAAACTACGGGATGCATTGGAAAAAGGTATGATAGAAACGCATCATTGAAGGCCATAAAGGCTAAGGCAAAAAAGAAGGAGTTTGACAACTTCTCCTCGATGGGAAAAGAAAGCCTAGATGATGTGATCGATAGGTTCTACCACTTGATGAGTGAGATGCACACTCATGGAGTAACGACGTCAATGGAGGACAAAGTATCTAACTTTGTAGATGGGTTGCCAGAGAAATGGGTTTCATTTGTCTCCAACCTCAGACAGAATGGTATGTTAACGAAGTTAGATATCAATGACTTCATTCTGAAACTGAGAGAGGAAGAGCTGAGAATGAAGTATAGAGCACAAAATTCTTCCTATGATCAGAACCCAGCCCTGTACAATGCGTCTCCACAAGCCAAAAAATCTGGAGCACCTCTTCAGACAACTTTTGTATCAAGCTCGTCTGGCCCTTCTCAAG
The DNA here is from genome assembly GCA_025506515.1 of Flaveria trinervia. Lineage (NCBI taxonomy): Eukaryota > Viridiplantae > Streptophyta > Magnoliopsida > Asterales > Asteraceae > Flaveria > Flaveria trinervia. The sequence goes on along the minus strand of CM046450.1, from coordinate 30,567,310 downwards.
CCTCTACTTCAAGATCGGATATGTCAGGGTCATCTGGTACCCCATACAATGTACCTGAAGCCAATGCCACAAAACTGAAGACCGAGAATTTTGGTAATGTGACAGTTGAGGTAACTAAAGAACACATGGATCTCTTAGTTGTAGTAGTCCACTCCTATGATGGACCAATTGCTGGTAAAATTGGAAACTGGCATCTGGCAAATGAGGACTATGAGCAGGTTGACGAGACAAAACTGGAAAGGATGGACATAATGTGGGCCTTAGCAAGTGCTGTCCGGAGAGCTAAAAAGTTGTCAAGAAAACTGGACAGAACTTGGTTGCAACTAAGGATACTACCTTTGGATTTGATAATACCAAGGTGACTTGTTTCAACTGCGGCGAGAAATGGCACTTCAAACGGGAGTGTGTGAAGCCAAAGAAGACTGGAAACGGGAATCCTTTCACTTCCTTCAATCATCAGGATAAACCCGCTAGCAGTCCTACTTCATCAAGCAAGGATCCTAAAGCCTTGACTGCTCATGATGATGAAGGACAGGATTGGAGCTTTTGGTTTGTCACACTGGGAGAATCAAATATAGCTAGTGTGGAGGATCTAGATGATGATTCTGCTAGTGAAGGAGATATTGCAGTCGAACTCGCAATGTCCAACACAAAAGAGACTGCCTCAATAGTCAAGTACCTGCCTGAAGAAGGGAAAACTGCAACAATGTCAGAATCATCAGCACCAGAAATACCAGATTCTGCACTGATGGCTGATTCATCAGAACCATCTCAAGTAAGTACTACTGACCAACTTTTCAATAATCATGCTTGTTTTGAATGTAATAAATTTAGGGAAAGCATTGATTTAAAAATTTTTGGGTTATTAGATCATAATGATAACTTAGTAAAGGACTTGGAACTATGCACTGAAGCTAATAGAGTTCTAAAACAAAATGAGCATAGTTACAAGGAAAAGATAGACCTGTTGAACAAACAGCTTAGGGAAACAGAAGTAGTAGCCTTTAACTAAGCTAATGACATTAGGTACTATCTTAACTTTCTAGAGGACACTAAGAAACAAAAGGCAGTTTTAGAAGTAGAAGTTAATTCATTCAAGCAAAAACTGCACAGTTGGACAAGTTCATCTCATATTGTCCAAAACCTAGTGAGAGAGAGAAACAACGGGGAGGGATTGGGTTATAAAGTGGTTCCACCACCACATGAGATCTTGATGAATGCAACATGTAAACCAATCAATAATAATCCAATCAAGGATCATGTGGTGTCCACTCCTCTAGTAAGGGCTTTATATTCCACATGTAAATCAATTGAATCTGATACTAAACAAAAGGAGACCACTTCAAAGGCAAAAGATAAAATGCCTTGTGTTAATCTGGAAAAAGAGTTTGAAAAGGTTAATATAAAGTCAAGGTCAATCAAGTCTAAATTTGAAACTAAAAGGACCTGTAATGTTAACCAATCATGTGCAACTTGTCAAAGTCCATATAATAGAAAAGGAAAAGATGTTAAGACGGTTAAAGCAATTAACTTTGTTAAACCAGACAAAAAATCAAAACAAGAAGAGTCAAAACCCAAACATAGTAAGGTCACACGTGTGTCACATATATCTCAACAAAAAATGTTAAATCCTAAAGTCAAGAGTAGATCATGCTATAGCTATGGAGAGTATGGACACATTGCGTCTAACTTTCCTCCTCGGTGTCTGATCATGTGGTGTCTACTCCTTATTATCAGACACCGAGGAGGAAAGTTGAACTTCCGGAACCAAAACCTAGCACTTTTAAGAGGAACTCAGTGACACCACCTAAAAGGGCTAGTGAACCTAAAGTTCAACCATTAACCAATTGTTTGTTTATCACAAACAGGCCTTACATAATGTTGGCTTATGGAAGGAAAAATCAATCTCATTGTCTGAAAATGAGAACAAGAAGACATCTGAGCTTCCCTCACCCTCGAACGGTCAATGGGTTGAGTTTATGATGTGTGATGCTTATGGGAAACCCAAGCCAATGAAGGCTTGGGTCCCTAACATGAACTAATGTTTTCAATTGAATGTGTAGGGTGTTCGTTATAGTGCTGAAACCAACACGTGGATTATGGATAGCGGAGCATCCAGGAACATGACAGGAAATAGGGCTCTTTTATCAAACGTCAAACAAATAAAAGGAGGTCGTGTTTTGTTTGCTGTAAATAAAGGTGGGTACATCACAGCTCAAGGGGAAGTAGGTAATCAGAAAGTGAAGTTTGACAAGGTAAACTATGTTCAACAACTTCATAATAACTTGCTTTTTGTTTCTTAAATTTGTGATAAAGGTTTTAAGGTAGTTTTTAACAAAAAGAAATGCTATGTCCTGAAAAAGGACTATGTCATTCCGGAGGATCAAGTCTTAATGTCTACCTCAAGATATAAGGACCTTTATGTATTGGATCTATCAAAGGCCTCCACAACGGATTATGAAGTTCAGTGCTTCTTGTTAAAAGCTACTGAGAAGGATTCCATTTTTTGGCATAGGAGAATGGGACACATTAATCCATGGAAGATGAATCACTTGATCCAGAATGATCTAGTGAGAGGAGTTAACGTCAAAAACTTCCAACTTCCTAATTTCTGTGTTGCATGCAAGAAGGGCAAACAGACAAAGAAGTCTCATAAGTAAAAGAAAGTTCATTCCATCGAACTTCCTCTTGAACTTCTTCACATGGATATGTTTGGTCCAGTCAGTACAAGAAGCATCGTAGACGACGTGTAGTGCTATGTAGTTACTGATGACTACTCAAGATTCTCTTGGGTGATCTGAAATCCAAATCAGAAACATTTGAGTCATTCAAAGAATTAGTAACTACTCTAGAGTCCCTCTACAAGTTGAAGGTATGTCAAGTGCGCTCAGACAACGAAACCAAGTTCAAGAATCAATGGATAGAGGCTTACTACAAGGAAAAGGGAGTTGTGCATTAGTTCACTTCAGCCTACACTCCTCAGATGAACGGCGTTGCTGAAAGGAAGAATCGTAGCTTGATAGAGACAGCACGGACGATGCTAGCAGACTCGAAACTACCTATTCAATTCTGGAATGAAGTAGTTGCCAATGCGTGTTATATGCTAAATCAAGTTTTGGTAGTTAAACACCATGGAAAGGCGTGTTACGAGTTACTACAACGACGTAAACCTAATCTAGAGTATCTCGAGCCGTTTGGTGCTCCGTGCATCCTACTGAAGAAGACTCAGGAGGGAAAATTCAGTGAGAAGGCAGATGTAGGTATCTTTCTAGGATACAACATATCGAACAAGAGAGTTTACAACAACTCAACGGGTCAAGTAGAAGTGTGGTGTAACGTTGATGTTCAGAGATACACCACACCACCAGCTTAAAAAGGACCCGCCTTCTTTATCGACTATAATGGATTCTTCAAGTCCTTCAACATACCACTCTCCACTTCTGATGATGAGTTAGCCACAAAGATGATGTATGATGTCGTGAACACACCTTAATAGATTTAACATCATGTAGTTCACAAGGTCATTCATCTAACAATTCAGGGGGAGTACTTGAAGATAGCGACTCTTCCTCTGATGAAGAAGATGTGGAGACTGATCAGAACAACCAAGAGGAACAGGTTCCTACTGCTACAAGTACAGAAGCATCTAAAATTGATGCCTCTGAGTCTTCGGAACCTCAGACTACTACTACCTCAGATACTGAAAAAAATGTTTATAATCTTGATTCTGAGTTAGTTGTTCCAACCACTCCTGGATAAAGTCATTGGGGATGTGAGGTCAGGAGTTCAAACCAGAAATCAGCTGTACTCAGCTGATTATGCCTCGGTGATGGAAAAGTGATACCTTCACGATAGTGCATATCGTTGCTTTGTGTCTCAGTTTGAGCCAAAGTATGTTAGTGAAGCCCTGAATGATGAGGCATGGGTGAGTGTCATGCAAGAAGAACTTCTTCAGTTCAAGAAGTTAGGTGTATGGACTCTCGTGGATAGACCTAAAGGTGCTAAGGTCATTGGCACCAAATGGGTCTTGAAATGCAAGAAACATGATCAAGGCGTGATCATTAGAAACAAGGCTCGACTTGTTGTTCAAGGATTTCGACAAGTCGAGGGCATAGACTACAATGAAGTGTTTGCACCCGTGGCAAGAATGGAAGCAATCCGTATCTTCCTCGCCTATGCATCATACATGAAGATTAAAGTTTCTCAACTTGATGTGAAGACTGCATTCCTTCATGGAGAAATCCGAGAGACAGTGTATGTCAGTCTACTTGAGGGATTTGAGGATCCATATCATTAGGACAGAGTTTACAAACTCAACAAGGCTTTATATGGGCTTCATCAAGCTCCCAAAGCCTAGTATGAGAAACTCTCGACTCACCTTGTGAAACACGGCTTTCGCAGAGGTGTCATTGACTACACATTTTTCATTAAAGAAAAGGATGGTGATTTACTGCTGGTCCAAATTTATGTAGATGACATAATCTTTGGTTCAAAGAACAAAGATCTATGTAAAGAGTTTGAAGCAGTAATGAAGGCTGAGTTTGAAATGAGTGCAATGGGAGAGATGAAATTCTTTCTCGAGTTACAGGTGGATAAGACACCAAAAGGGATCTTCCTACATCAGACCAAGTATGTAGGAGATATTCTCAGTTGGTTTGACATGGAGAATGCTTTCGCAGCTGGAACTCCACTTGCTACAAACCATGATGTAGTACCCGACGAGAATGGTGATCTGGTCGACGCCACCATGTACCGAGGAATGATTGGATCTCTCATGTACCTCATTGCCTCGAGTCCTGGTATCATGTACGCTACATGTTTATGTTCAAGATATCACGCAAAGCCAAAAGTTAACCATCTGATAGGGGTTAAAAGGATCTTTTGTTATCTGAAAGGTACTCCAACAGTTGGGTTATGGTATCCTCAAGACGATGACTTCAAGCTAACAGCATATAGTAACTCAGATTACGGTGGCTGCAAGATGAACTACAAGTCTACATCAGCAGGATGTCAATTCTTTGGGAGAAGATTAGTGACCTGGCAGTGTAAGAAGCAGACCTCGGTTGCTTTGTCAACCTACGAAGCCGAATATGTTGTTGCTGCAAGTTGCTGCTCACAAATTATATGGATTCAACAGCAAATGTGGGATTACGGTTTGAAATTCTCTTCTACTCTTATTTTTGTTGATAACTCTGTTGCAATTGCAGTAACTAAAAATCCGGTCCAACACCCTAAGACCAAACACATCAGCATAAAATATCACTTTATATGTGACTGTTTTGAAAAGAACCTAATCGATGTGGTTAAAATAAACACTGATTTTCAACGCGCTGACCTCTATACAAAGGCTTTCGATAAACCACGTTTTCTATATTTGTTAGAGGTCAATGGCGTTAAAAAGAAAAGCGATGTAATTCCTGTCGATGACCATGTGTAGTCCGTTGCGTTTACTAAATTTTTCTTATATTTTATTTTCGTTTAATTCTCTTAATTTATGGTTTTAATTAAATTGATGTTCTTTCTTCGCCTATTAAAATCCTAAAACCGCAAATCGTTTACGGTTTTAGAATTTTAGGGGGAGAATAGGTTTATGTTAACAACATTAGAAAAACGAGGGAGAAGGAGAGGCTAGCTGATAGAAATTAGATTGTATGCGTGATAGCGATTCAATAACTTTGAAAAATGATAGTACACAGGAACAAATATATTGGGATTTTAAAAAGTTTAAATTGAATAAGATGCAAAATTCAAAGTGTAAGTCTGTGTAGTATGAGCAATATAAAAGGAAAAATGATAGTAAAACTGGTTAATACTAAGGTAACACAAAGAAAGTAGACCTAGAGGTTGCTAGACCACAGATGATATGTCGGTAGATTCAACATAATAGATGATTAGACCTTGTTGGTGATCTCAAAATCAAACTAAGTGGTTCAACTGACTGTGGGTTCCCATCTTATCACTGGTTAACACAATCAACAAATTCCAATAAGGGGTGATGAGCAAATAAACGCCACAAATGTGTGCGGATGACCATAAAAAGTGCAAAGCACGAAAGAAAGAAAAATAAACGCAATCAAGCTAATAACTTATGTTGTTGGTGCGTTATGTGCAAAAGAAAAATACAGATGCTCTAAAAAGAAGATAGGTTGTGTGCCTCTTTGCTGTGCGATGGCACTGACCTGAGGATAAGCATAACCTAGATATTCTAGAATTCATTGTTGTTTGCCGCCTCTCTGTTGTGCGATGGCTCTGACTTGAGGCTTGGCTTCTCTTTGAAAGCTCTAAGAATAGTTTCTTCTTGTCAAAATACCCTTAGACCGCTCAAAATCTCCTGAGAAATGTTGATTACCACACAAGCGTGGGCTGCACAAAAGTTGGTTGAAATAATTAAACCTTAAACTGTCACCAATGTAGGTCAAAAGTCTATGTATGGATTTAAGAGGACAAGTATACTGATAATCATCATGGCTATAATTCTTGAAAGTCCAAATCAATATGGGGATCTAATAGTATCAGTATGATTTCCTAAAATTGCTAACGACTCTAGATG